>JASTWF010000029.1:1756759-2219294 GCA_030390025.1 Squalus acanthias | reverse complement strand
CTTTGTGTCAGTGTAGGAGCTCACTGTGTCAGTGTAGGAGCTAACTGTGTCAGTGTAGGAGCTCACTTTGTCAGTGTAGAGCTCACTGTGTCAGTGTAGGAGCTCACTTTTTCAGTGTAGGAGCTCACTGTTTCAGTGTAGGAGCTCACTGTGTCAGTGTAGGAGCTCACTGTGTCAGTGTAGGAGCTCACTGTGTCAGTGTAGGAGCTCACTGTGTCAGTGAAGGAGCTCACTGTGTCAGTGTAGGAGCTCACTGTGTCAGTGCAGGAGCTCACTGTGTCAGTGTAGGAGCTCACTGTGTCAGTGTAGGAGCTCATTGTGTCAGTGTAGGAGCTCACTGTTTCAGTGTAGGAGCTCACTGTGTTAGTGTAGGAGCTCCCTGTGTCAGTGTCGGAGCTCACTGTGTCAGTGTAGGAGCTCACTGTGTCAGTGTAGGAGCTACCTGTGTCAGTGTGGGAGCTCACTGTGTCAGTGCTAGGAGCTCACTGTGTCAGTGTAGGAGCTCACTGTGTCAGTGTAGAGCTCACTGTGTCAGTGTAGGAGCTCCTGTGTCAGTGTAGGAGCTCACTGTGTCAGTGTAGGAGCTCACTGTGTCAGTGTAGGAGCTCACTGTGTCAGTGTAGGAGCTCACTGTGTCAGTGTAGGAGCTCACTGTGTCAGTGTAGGAGCTCACTGTGTCAGTGTAGGAGCTCACTGTGTCAGTGTAGGAGCTCACTGTGTCAGTGTAGGAGCTCACTGTGTCAGTGTAGGAGCTCACTGTGTCAGTGTAGGAGCTCACTGTGTCAGTGTAGGAGCTCACTGTGTCAGTGTAGGAGCTCACTGTGTCAGTGTAGGAGCTCACTGTGTCAGTGTAGGAGCTCACTGTGTCAGTGTAGGAGCTCACTGTGTCAGTGTAGGAGCTCACTGTGTCAGTGTAGGAGCTCACTGTGTCAGTGTAGGAGCTCACTGTGTCAGTGTAGGAGCTCACTGTGTCAGTGTAGGAGCTCACTGTGTCAGTGTAGGAGCTCACTGTGTCAGTGTAGGAGCTCACTGTGTCAGTGTAGGAGCTCACTGTGTCAGTGTAGGAGCTCACTGTGTCAGTGTAGGAGCTCACTGTGTCAGTGTAGGAGCTCACTGTGTCAGTGTAGGAGCTCACTGTGTCAGTGTAGGAGCTCACTGTGTCAGTGTAGGAGCTCACTGTGTCAGTGTAGGAGCTCACTGTGTCAGTGTAGGAGCTCACTGTGTCAGTGTAGGAGCTCACTGTGTCAGTGTAGGAGCTCACTGTGTCAGTGTAGGAGCTCACTGTGTCAGTGTAGGAGCTCACTGTGTCAGTGTAGGAGCTCACTGTGTCAGTGTAGGAGCTCACTGTGTCAGTGTAGGAGCTCACTGTGTCAGTGTAGGAGCTCACTGTGTCAGTGTAGGAGCTCACTGTGTCAGTGTAGGAGCTCACTGTGTCAGTGTAGGAGCTCACTGTGTCAGTGTAGGAGCTCACTGTGTCAGTGTAGGAGCTCACTGTGTCAGTGTAGGAGCTCACTGTGTCAGTGTAGGAGCTCACTGTGTCAGTGTAGGAGCTCACTGTGTCAGTGTAGGAGCTCACTGTGTCAGTGTAGGAGCTCACTGTGTCAGTGTAGGAGCTCACTGTGTCAGTGTAGGAGCTCACTGTGTCAGTGTAGGAGCTCACTGTGTCAGTGTAGGAGCTCACTGTGTCAGTGTAGGAGCTCACTGTGTCAGTGTAGGAGCTCACTGTGTCAGTGTAGGAGCTCACTGTGTCAGTGTAGGAGCTCACTGTGTCAGTGTAGGAGCTCACTGTGTCAGTGTAGGAGCTCACTGTGTCAGTGTAGGAGCTCACTGTGTCAGTGTAGGAGCTCACTGTGTCAGTGTAGGAGCTCACTGTGTCAGTGTAGGAGCTCACTGTGTCAGTGTAGGAGCTCACTGTGTCAGTGTAGGAGCTCACTGTGTCAGTGTAGGAGCTCACTGTGTCAGTGTAGGAGCTCACTGTGTCAGTGTAGGAGCTCACTGTGTCAGTGTAGGAGCTCACTGTGTCAGTGTAGGAGCTCCCTGTGTCAGTGTAGGAGCTCACTGTGTCAGTGTAGGAGCTCACTGTGTCAGTGTAGGAGCTCACTGTGTCAGTGTAGGAGCTCACTGTGTCAGTGTAGGAGCTCACTGTGTCAGTGTAGGAGCTCACTGTGTCAGTGTAGGAGCTCACTGTGTCAGTGTAGGAGCTCACTGTGTCAGTGTAGGAGCTCACTGTGTCAGTGTAGGAGCTCACTGTGTCAGTGTAGGAGCTCACTGTGTCAGTGTAGGAGCTCACTGTGTCAGTGTAGGAGCTCACTGTGTCAGTGTAGGAGCTCACTGTGTCAGTGTAGGAGCTCACTGTGTCAGTGTAGGAGCTCACTGTGTCAGTGTAGGAGCTCACTGTGTCAGTGTAGGAGCTCACTGTGTCAGTGTAGGAGCTCACTGTGTCAGTGTAGGAGCTCACTGTGTCAGTGTAGGAGCTCACTGTGTCAGTGTAGGAGCTCACTGTGTCAGTGTTGGAGCTCTTTGTGTCAGTGTAGGAGCCCACTGTGTCAGTGTAGGAGCTCACTGTTTCAGTTTACGAGCTCCCTTTTTCATTGTAGGAGCTCATTGTGTCAGTGTAGGAGCTCACTGTGTCAGTGTAGGAGCTCAGTGTGTCAGTGTAGGAGCTCACTGTGACAGTGTAGTTGCTCCCTGTGTCAGTGTATTAGCTCTCTGTGTCAATGTAGCAGCTCACTTTTTCATAGTAGGAGCTCTCTGTCAGTGTTGGAGCTCACTGTGACAGTGTAGGAGCGCTTTGTGTCAGTGTAGGAGCTCACTGTGTCAGTGTAGGAGCTCACTGTGTCAGTGTAGGAGCTCACTGTGTCAGTGTAGGAGCTCACTGTTTCAGTTTACGAGCTCCCTTTTCATTGTTTGAGATCATTGTGTCAGTGTAGAGCTCACTGTGTCAGTGTAGGAGCTCACTGTGTCAGTGTAGCAGCTCACTGTGTCAGTGTAGGAGCTCACTGTGTCAGTGTAGGAGCTCACTGTGTCAGTGTAGGAGCTCACTGTGTCAGTGTAGGAGCTCACTGTGTCAGTGTAGGAGCTCACTGTGTCAGTGTAGGAGCTCACTGTGTCAGTGTAGGAGCTCACTGTGTCAGTGTAGGAGCTCACTGTGTCAGTGTAGGAGCTCACTGTGTCAGTGTAGGAGCTCACTGTGTCAGTGTAGGAGCTCACTGTGTCAGTGTAGGAGCTCACTGTGTCAGTGTAGGAGCTCACTGTGTCAGTGTAGGAGCTCACTGTGTCAGTGTAGGAGCTCACTGTGTCAGTGTAGGAGCTCACTGTGTCAGTGTAGGAGCTCACTGTGTCAGTGTAGGAGCTCACTGTGTCAGTGTAGGAGCTCACTGTGTCAGTGTAGGAGCTCACTGTGTCAGTGTAGGAGCTCACTGTGTCAGTGTAGGAGCTCACTGTGTCAGTGTAGGAGCTCCCTGTGTCAGTGTAGGAGCTCACTGTGTCAGTGTAGGAGCTCACTGTGTCAGTGTAGGAGCTCACTGTGTCAGTGTAGGAGCTCACTGTGTCAGTGTAGGAGCTCACTGTGTCAGTGTAGGAGCTCACTGTGTCAGTGTAGGAGCTCACTGTGTCAGTGTAGGAGCTCACTGTGTCAGTGTAGGAGCTCACTGTGTCAGTGTAGGAGCTCACTGTGTCAGTGTAGGAGCTCACTGTGTCAGTGTAGGAGCTCACTGTGTCAGTGTAGGAGCTCACTGTGTCAGTGTAGGAGCTCACTGTGTCAGTGTAGGAGCTCACTGTGTCAGTGTAGGAGCTCACTGTGTCAGTGTAGGAGCTCACTGTGTCAGTGTAGGAGCTCACTGTGTCAGTGTAGGAGCTCACTGTGTCAGTGTAGGAGCTCACTGTGTCAGTGTAGGAGCTCACTGTGTCAGTGTAGGAGCTCACTGTGTCAGTGTAGGAGCTCACTGTGTCAGTGTAGGAGCTCACTGTGTCAGTGTAGGAGCTCACTGTGTCAGTGTAGGAGCTCACTGTGTCAGTGTAGGAGCTCACTGTGTCAGTGTAGGAGCTCACTCTGTCAGTGTAGGAGCTCACTGTGTCAGTGTAGGAGCTCACTGTGTCAGTGTAGGAGCTCACTGTGTCAGTGTAGGAGCTCACTGTGTCAGTGTAGGAGCTCACTGTGTCAGTGTAGGAGCTCACTGTGTCAGTGTAGGAGCTCACTGTGTCAGTGTAGGAGCTCACTGTGTCAGTGTAGGAGCTCACTGTGTCAGTGTAGGAGCTCACTGTGTCAGTGTAGGAGCTCACTGTGTCAGTGTAGGAGCTCACTGTGTCAGTGTAGGAGCTCACTGTGTCAGTGTAGGAGCTCCCTGTGTCAGTGTAGGAGCTCACTGTGTCAGTGTAGGAGCTCACTGTGTCAGTGTAGGAGCTCACTGTGTCAGTGTAGGAGCTCACTGTGTCAGTGTAGGAGCTCACTGTGTCAGTGTAGGAGCTCACTGTGTCAGTGTAGGAGCTCACTGTGTCAGTGTAGGAGCTCACTGTGTCAGTGTAGGAGCTCCCTGTGTCAGTGTAGGAGCTCACTGTGTCAGTGTAGGAGCTCCTGTGTCAGTGTAGGAGCTCTCTGTGTCAGTGTAGGAGCTCACTGTGTCAGTGTAGGAGCTCACTGTGTCAGTGTAGAGCTCACTGTGTCAGTGTAGGAGCTCACTCTGTCAGTGTAGGAGCTCACTGTGTCAGTGTAGGAGCTCGCTGTGTCAGTGTATGAGCTCACTGTGGCAGTGTAGTTGCTCCCTGTGTCAGTGTAGGAGCTCACTGTGTCAGTGTAGGAGCTCACTGTGTCAGTGTAGGAGCTCACTGTGTCAGTGTAGGAGCTCCCTGTGTCAGTGTAGGAGCTCACTGTGTCAGTGTAGGAGCTCACTGTGTCAGTGTAGGAGCTCACTGTGTCAGTGTAGGAGCTCACAGTGTCAGTGTAGGAGCTCACTGTGTCAGTGTAGGAGCTCACTGTGTCAGTGTAGGAGCTCACTGTGTCAGTGTAGGAGCTCACTGTGTCAGTGTAGGAGCTCGACTGTGTCAGTGTATGAGCTCACTGTGTCAGTGTAGGAGCTCACTGTGTCAGTGTAGCAGCTCACTGTGTCAGTGTAGGAGCTCACTGTGTCAGTGTAGGAGCTCACTGTGTCAGTGTAGGAGCTCACTGTGTCAGTGTGGAGCTCACTGTGTCAGTGTAGGAGCTCACTGTGTCAGTGTAGGAGCTCACTGTGTCAGTGTAGGAGCTCCCTGTGTCAGTGTAGGAGCTCACTGTGTCAGTGTAGGAGCTCACTGTGTCAGTGTAGGAGCTCCCTGTGTCAGTGTAGGAGCTCACTGTGTCAGTGTAGGAGATCACTGTGTCAGTGTAAGCAGCTCACTGTGTCAGTGTAGGAGCTCACTCTGTCAGTGTAGGAGCTCCCTGTGTCAGTGTAGGAGGCTCTCTGTGTCAGTGTAGGAGCTCACTGTGTCAGTGTAGGAGCTCACTGTGTCAGTGTAGGAGCTCCCTGTGTCAGTGTAGGAGCTCACTGTTTCAGTGTAGGAGTTCAGTGTGTCAGTGTAGGAGCTCACTGTGTCAGTGTAGTTGCTCACTGTGACAGTGTAGTTGCTCCCTGTGTCAGTGTATTAGCTCTCCGTGTCAGTGTAGGAGCTCACTGTGTCAGTGTAGGAGCTCACTGTGTCAGTGTAGGAGCTCCCTGTGTCAGTGTAGGAGCTCACTGTGTCAGTGTCGGAGCTCACTGTGTCAGTGTAGGAGCTCACTGTGTCAGTGTAGGAGTTCAGTGTTTCAGTGTAGGAGCTCACTGTGTCAGTGTAGGAGCTCACTGTGTCAGTGTAGGAGCTCAGTGTGTCAGTGTAGGAGCTCACTGTGTCAGTGTAGGAGCTCACTGTGTCAGTGTAGTTGCTCACTGTGACAGTGTAGTTGCTCCCTGTGTCAGTGTATTAGCTCTCCGTGTCAGTGTAGGAGCTCACTGTGTCAGTGTAGGAGCTCACTGTGTCAGTGTAGGAGCTCCCTGTGTCAGTGTAGGAGCTCACTGTGTCAGTGTCGGAGCTCACTGTGTCAGTGTAGGAGCTCACTGTGTCAGTGTAGGAGTTCAGTGTTTCAGTGTAGGAGCTCACTGTGTCAGTGTAGGAGCTCACTGTGTCAGTGTAGGAGCTCAGTGTGTCAGTGTAGGAGCTCACTGTGTCAGTGTAGGAGCTCACTGTGTCAGTGTAGTTGCTCACTGTGACAGTGTAGTTGCTCCCTGTGTCAGTGTATTAGCTCTCCGTGTCAGTGTAGGAGCTCACTGTGTCAGTGTAGGAGCTCACTGTGTCAGTGTAGGAGCTCCCTGTGTCAGTGTCGGAGCTCACTGTGTCAGTGTCGGAGCTCACTGTGTCAGTGTAGGAGCTCACTGTGTTGTTGTAGGAGCTCACTCTATCAGTGTTGGAGCTCTTTGTGTCACTGTAGGAGCTCACTGTTTCAGTTTACGAGCTCCCTTTTTCATTGTAGGAGCTGATTGTGTCAGTGTAGGAGCTCACTGTGTCAGTGTAGGAGCCCACTGTGTCAGTGTAGGAGCTCACTGTGTCTGTGTAGGAGCTCACTGTGTCAGTGTAGGAGCTCACTGTGTCAGTGTAGGAGCTTAGTGTGTCAGTGTAGGAGCTCACTGTGTCAGTGTACGAGCTCACTGTGTCAGTGTAGGAGCTCACTGTGTCAGTGTACGAGCTCACTGTGTCAGTGTATAAGCTCTCTGTGTCAGTGTAGGAGCTCACTGTGTCAGTGTAGCAGCTCACTTTGTCATTGTAGGAGCTCAATATTTCAGTGTAGGAGCTACTGTTTCAGTGTAGGAGCTCACTGTCAGTGTTGGAGCTCACTGTGACAGTTTAGGAGCTCCCTCTGTCAGTGTAAGAGCTCACTGTGTCAGTGTAGGAGCTCACTGTGTCAGTGTAGGAGCTCACAGTGTCAGTGAAGGAGCTCACTGTGTCAGTTTAGGAGCTCCCTGTGTCAGTGTAGGAGCTACCTGTATCAGTGTAGGAGCTCCCTGTGTCAGTGTAGGAGCTCCCTGTGTCATTCATCTGAGTTTGTGTCTTTCTTCTTTTTCCTTCTTTGTTTATCTTTGGCTTGCAATCAACATACTTTAAAACACTCGCTAAACGTCAAAGCTCATTATATTGCCTTGTCTCCTTCCTTACTTTTTATAACCAAGAAGCAGTGATACAGAATCAGCGTCCGCCCTGCACCCAGTTTTTGAATTAAAAATCGTAAAATTATAATCTCCTAAACTGTGTGATATTGTCAATCCCTGAAGGATTTTTTTAAGGGCCGATCTGATCCAACACTGGATTGGGATGGACAAGGAAGGCATCTGGCAATGGGTGAATGGTTCAGGCCAGCTCTCTGAACCTGAGTGAGTACCGAGTGGTGTGAGTGAATGGAGGGGTCGCAGAACAATATTCCAAGCACTCTGGATGGTGCAGTGACCTCGGCTGTGATCAGGCTGCCGGAATTAAACCGTGCTGGTCTGAACAGTGTGACTGTAAAAGATACAGTGTGGAGTTAATTTTAACTTTGCTCGATAGCATAAAATGGCCGGAATCGGATCGGCCGCGCGACTACACCTTGCCGAATTTTCCTTTCCTGTTAAATTAGCATATTTTTTTCACTGAATTCGAAATCTGAGACTGTCATGGTGGAATCTGAGCTCACATTCTCAGGATTATTGTTCTCGGATTTTGGATTGTTAGTCCAGTCGCATAGCCCTCAAACTAACATACCCTAACATACTAACTAACATACACCACCGTATCCTATAACACCTACACTGTCGTACTGTATAGCTCCTACACTACCATTTACTACCGCACACTTTTACCCCCTAAACTGACGTACCCTAAACCCATACACTACCGTACCCTTTAACACAGACGCTAACATGCCATATAACCCATACACTGACCTACACTATAACCCCTATAATATGGATCCCATATCCCATTAGCTACCATAACCGATAAACCGTGCACTTTTAATCTTATATCCCATACACTAAAAAACCCAATAATGCATATACTACCGTACCGTATAAAGCCAACAGGGCGGCAACTTATAACCTGGAAGTAGCATACCTATATCTTCATATCACTGTACCCTATAACCGCCTGAACTACCGTACACTATAACTGCTAAAGAACAGCACACTATAACCGCTTCACTATGGTGCCCTAGAACCCCCACACTGTTTTAACAGATAACCCCTACACTGCCGTACCTAGAACCAGTACACTACCGTTCATTTCAATCCTTACACTTCCAGACCTATAACCATTACAATACATTACCTTATACCTCCTGCACTACCGTACCCTATAAACCTTACACAACCGTAACCTATAACCACGACACAACCATAACCTATAACCCCTACACAACCGTACCCTATAACCACTACATAACCAAACCCTATGACCCCTACACAACCGTACCCTATAACCCCAACATAACCATACCCTATAACCCGGACACGACCGTACCCTATAACGCCTACACAACCAAACCTTATAACCCCTACACAACCAAACCCTATGACCCCTACACAACCGTAAACTATAACTCCGACACAACCGTACCCTATAACCCCTACATAATCAAACCCTATAACCACTACTCAACCGTAACCTATAACCCCTGCACAACCGTACCCTATAACCCCTACACAACCAAACACTATAACCCCTACACAACCGTACCCTATAACCCGTACACAACCGTAACCTATAGCCCCTACACAACCAAACCCTATAACCACTACACAACCGTACCCTATAACCCCGACACAACCGTAACCTATAACCCCTACACAACCGTACCCTATAACCACTACACAATCGTACAATATAAGCCCTGCACAACCAAACCCTATAACCCCAACACAACCGTACCCTATAACCCCTGCACAACCGTACCCTATAACCACTACACAACCATACCCTATAACCCCTACACAACCAAACCCTATATCAACTGCACAACCAAACCCTATAACCCCTGCACAACTGTACCCTATAACCCCTACACAACCGTACCCTATAACCACTACACAACTGTACCCTATAACCCCTACACAACCGTACCCTATAAGCCCTGCACAACCAAACCCTATAACCCCAACACAACCGTACCCTATAACCCCTACACAACCGTACCCTATAACCACTATACAACCGTTCCCTATAACCACTACACAACCGTACCCTATAACCCCTACACAATTGTACCCTATAAGCCCTGCACAACCAAACCCTATAACCCCAACACAACCGTACCCTATAACCCCTACACAACCGTACCATATAACCACTACACAACCGTACCCTATAACCACTACACAACTGTACCCTATAACCCCTACACAACCAAACCCTATAACCCCTACACAACCGTATCCTATAACCCCTACACAACTGTAACCTATAACCCGGAAACAACCGTACCCTATAGCCCCTACATAATCAAACCCTATAACCCCTACACAAGCGTAGCCTATAACCCCGACAAAACCGTACCATATAACCCCTACACAACCAAACCCTATACCCCTACACAACCGTACCCTATAACCCCTACAAAACCGTAAACTATAACCCCGACAAAACCGTACCCTATAACCACTGCAAAACCAAGCCCTATAACCCCTACACAACCGTACCCTATAAAACCTATACAGCAGTAACCTTAACCCCTGCACAATCGTACCCTATAACCACTGCACAACCGGACCCTATAACCACTGCACAACCGGACCCTATAAACCCCATACAAGAGTAACCTTTCACCATTACACAATCGTACCCTTTATCCACTTCACAACCGTACCCTATAACCACTGCACAACCAAACCCTATAACCCCTACACAACCGTACCCGATAACCATTACACAACCGTACCCTATAACCACTACACAATCGTACCCTATAACCACTGCACAACCGGACCCTATAACCCCTACACAACCGTACCCTATAACCCCTACACAACCGTACCCTATAACCCCTACACACCCGTAACCTATAACCATTACACAACCGTACCCTATAACCACCGCACAACCGTAACCTATAACCACTACACAACCAAACCCTATAACCCCTACACAATCGTACCCTATAACCACTACACAACTGTACCCTTTAACCCCTACACAACCGTACCCTATAACCACTGCACAACCATACCCTATATTGCCCTATACAACTATACTTATTAAACACTACAAAACCATACCCTATAACACCTACACAACTGTACCCAATAACGCCTACACAACCGTACCCAATAACCCCAACACAACTGTACCCTATAACCCCTACACAAACGTAAGCTATAACCCCGACACAACCGTACCCTATAACCACTACACAACCGTACCCTCTAACCCCTGCACAAGCATACCCTATAACCACTAGAAAACCGTACCCAATAACGCCTTATCAGCCATACCTTGTAACCACTGCACAACCGTAACCTATAACCATTACACAACCGTACCCTATAACCACTGCACAACCGTAACCTATAACCACTACACAACCAAACCCTATAACCCCTACACAATCGTACCCTATAACCACTACACAACTGTACCCTATAACCACTACACAATTGTACCCTATAACCACTGCACAACCGTACCCTATAACCCCTACACAACCATACCCTATAACCACTGCACAACCATACCCTATATTGCCCTATACAACTATACCCTATAAACACTACGAAACCATACCCTATAACACCTACACAACTGTACCCAATAACGCCTATACAACCATACCCTATACCCCCAACACAACTGTACCCTTTAACCCCTACACAAACGTAACCTATAACCCCGACACAACTGTACCCTCTAACCCCTACACAACCGTACCCTATAACAACTAGAAAACCGTAACCAATAACGCCTTATCAACCGTACCTTATAACCACTGCACAACCATACCCTATAACCACTGCACAACCGTACCCTATAACCCCTACACAACCGTACCCTATAACCACTGCACAACCGTACCCTATAACAACTACACAATCGTTCCCTATATAACCTACAGTGTCGTACTCTATAACTGCCAAAACATTGTAGCTTACATTACTGTACTCAATATCCCCGACACAACTGAACTCCAGAACACCTAAACTAACATACAGTATAACTCCTAAAGTAGAACATCCTATTACTGTCTAGCTACCGTACCCTATAACACCTGCAATACCACAACCTATAAGCCCTGAATTACCATACACTATAACACTTACACTGTCATGCCTATAACAATTATAATACCGTGCCCTATAACCCCTGTAGTACTGTACATATAACCCCTACAGTACCGTGCACTATAAGCCCAACATTACCGTGCCCTATAAGCCCTGCATTACCATGTCCTGTAAGCCCTGCATTACTGTGCCCTGTAAGCCCGGCATTACCGTGCCGTATAAGCCCTACATTACCGTGCCCTATAAGCATTACATTATCATGCCCTATAAGCACTACATTACCGTGCCCTATAAGCCCTGCATTACCGTGCACTATAAGCCCTGCATTACCGTGCCCTATAAGCACTACATTACCGTGCCCTATAAGCACTACATTACCGTGCCCTATAAGCACTACATTACCGTGCCCTATAAGACCTGCAGTACCGTGCATTGGAAGCACTACATTACCGTGCCCTATCAGCCCCGCATTACCGTGCCCTATAAGCACTACATTACCGTGCCCTATAAGCCCTGCATTACCGTGCCCTATAAGCACAACATTACCATGCCCTATAAGCATTACATTATCATGCCCTATAAGCACTACATTACCGTGCCCTATAAGCCCTGCATTACCGTGCACTATAAGCCCTGCATTACCGTGCCCTATAAGCACTACATTACCGTGCCCTATAAGCACTACATTACCGTGCCCTATAAGCACTACATTACCGTGCCCTATAAGACCTGCAGTACCGTGCATTGGAAGCACTACATTACCGTGCCCTATCAGCCCCGCATTACCGTGCCCTATAAGCACTACATTACCGTGCCCTATAAGCCCTGCATTACCGTGCCCTATAAGCACAACATTACCATGCCCTATAAGCACTACATTACCGTGCCCTATAAGCCCTGCATTACCGTGCCCTATAAGCACTACATTACCGTGCCATATAAGCCCTGCTTTACCTTGACCTATAAGCCCCGCATTACCGTACCCTATAAGCCCTGCATTAACGTGCCCTATAACCCCTACAGTACCGTGCACTATAAGCCCAACATTACCGTGCCCTATAAGGCCCACACTACTGCACCAATTGGAAATGGTAGCTCATATTTTCCGGTAAGTTTCTCTGGGGTTCTATCCATTGGCCAACAGTAATGTTGGTAGATGTTCGGCAGGAACCCCCAGATATACGGGAATTGCTCGGAGCTGCTCCTGATTTGCTACCAGCCGTTTTGTGCTACCGTCGATGACGCATTTATATCCCAATGAGCTTTGGCAGGCTCTGCCCGTAGGGCACATCAGACAAGATCGTCTGCCCGCTTGATAAATGGCCCACTGACGGTTAGGGCTGAATTTCCTCCTGGTCAGTCCTGCTCTTAATTTCTTGCCCTAATTTTGATGAATGTTCATTTACTCACTTTCCGTCGAAGTTGTACAAAATTGCTGTCAGCACCGTAGATGAAACCCGAGAATATTCAATGCAATGATTTGCAGTAGAGATCACGTGGCAGCGGGTGGGGTTGGTTCAAGGGTCTGAATGCATCCTGTGCTCAAGGATGACTGAGGCCAATTATATCACCCACCACCTATTCTTTCGATTCAGCTAACTTCGGACAAGCCAGCAGTGAAATCCAGGGCCTTCTGTGCCTGTGCAGCTTATTCGTGCCAAACTCCCTGAACCAGCTATGGCGCCGAATGACCGGGTTGAGGAAGAGATTAAATTCTATAACTAAGGAAAGTTGATGACCCGCATCCCAATCGGAGACAACAAATATTAACTTCTATTTAATTTAAAGGGAAATCTCCCACACATGTACGCTGATATTTGTTTGGTCCGTACAGATTTTGGCACCACAATGAACCGAACAACGACATTCACCAGCGTGCCCAATGCTAGGTTGGGAACTGCGCTACCGTGAGTTCCCCGGGATGGAGTGACATTTGTTTCACCACGCATTTAAAGTGGATTTGGGAACGAAAATCAACCGCTTTTGTCGTGCAGTTTTAAGGACGTCGGTGTGATTTGAACAGAATCAGAGAAAGGAAGGATCAGCGGAAGTGCCCGACTCACCTGTTGATTTTTGTACTTTTCTGAATTAATGCCGAAACTGCAAGAAATCTACAGCAGGTCAATCAGGGAGCGGATTGTTACTGGGAGACCCTTCCGCAACATCCTGAGTCAGTCACTTTCTCCCGCAGACATTGACTGATAAACTCCACATTCCCAAGACGCTCTCTCTTTATGTTATGATTGCACAATTCCAAAGCTTTCTTTCGATCGGTTATTTTATTTGCTATAAACCTTCGGGTTTATTGAACCCAATTGGCCCAAGCAGAGAACCTCTCATTTTTAATTAAATATAAGGTGGTTGTGAAGAATTTATGGAGCAATGTTTTATTTACGATAAGTCTACACATAACCTTAGATAATTCATATCGATTGAGTTTGCTTTAATGATCAATGTTCAGCAATTGTTATCGGACTCATTTTTCAGAGATTGTATTGGTATTGCCACAATAACATAGCAGTAACAGAGTTACACTAAATCTTTGTTTAATTACATTAAAGCTGAGAATTTTGTATATTCAAGAAACATAATGTGCAGCGTGCTGTCCAAAAAAATACTTTCTGCAAACCCCGTGTACGAATGTCCTAAGCACCCGATCCCAGTTTATATTTAATCCAGCTGCTGGTTGATTAATGCTGCCGAATTTGTCTGTGTGTACTTGATACATTAACTGATGCAGAGAGACACCGAGAGAGAGAGAGAGACTGAGATAGATGTAAGTGAGCACAGTGAGTGATAGAGAGAGACAGCAGCAGAGGGTAATAGCGAGAGGTATAACTGAGTAGAGCGGTTGTTACAGAGAGAATCAAACAGAGGGAGAAAGGGAATTATAATTGAGCCGAGTGAGTGATACAGAAACACATGGGCCCCGATTTTAACTCCAAATGGATTCGCTGCTCAGGCCTGAGTAAAAATTAAAGTCCAATCTCAATGATGTCATCGAGCCGTAATATGCACCCTTAAAGAAGAACATTGTTGGATCCGGATGCGTGTCATTGCAACCTTCGCAGGAGAGAAGGTTAAAATTGATGACGTTGTGATCATTGCGACTTTCGGACAGGTAAAAGCCAGGGCGATTTTAACTGCCCACCTGCCAGTTGTCTGCTGAGTGACTGGGGTTAAAATGACCCCCATGCTAACGGAGCGGGATATAGAGAAAAGTAACAGAGTACAGTGAATACAGAGGGATACCAACAGTGGGAGATAGAGAGTGCTATAACTGAGTGTAATGAGTGATACAGAGAGACACCTGAAGATGAAGATAGAGAAATATGTAACTGAGTTGTAACAGGTGTAACTCGAATTACAGCACCTTTACCACAGATCTAGATAGTTTTATACGAATCCATTGGGGGGAACTACAACCTAAAACTAACCTAACGGGTGGGCTGGGGTCGTGTGCCATGTAAACGTGTTAAAAATCGTTATCCCGACTAGTACCCGCCCCCAACCTGCCAATTCCGATTTAACAGAGGGGGGACAGGGGGCGGACAGCCAACCCGCTCCCAGCAGGTCGCCATTTAAATATTATAATGCGGCTGGAAGCCTGTACTTTAACCTCCATTTTGAATTTAACTTCAGCTGGTCGGGTTTTGTTGGCCTCGTTGATCCAGACAGCTGATGCAAGGCGAGGACTGCAGGATCCAGGAGGTAAGTGCCTTTACACTAAACTGCTGGATCCAGGGTCGCTACCGAACCCACCACCTAAGATGGGAGACCCCATTCATAGACCACCGATTCCCTCCCAGGCCTCCGATCCCCCTGGGCCTCCGACTCCCCCAGGCCTCAAATCCTCCCTACAAGGCCTCCTCCCCCAAATGCTCATCGGAGCCCCGATCTGCTCCTCCAACCCTCCCCATGCTCCTCTTCTCGCCGATCTTCACCCGACCCCCCACCTGCTCCTCCGGCCGCCTAACCTCAACCGAACACCCCGTGCTGGTCCCGGCACATTACACTAGTTTAAAGGCATGATTGTTCCAGCATTGCTGTGCGACGCCGACCAGTTACACAATACAAACTTGAACCTATAACTGATAACACTTAGTTCGTTCAGTCCATGTAAATGAATAGGAATCATTTGAAATGGAGACTTTCCCAGGATTCTCACACGGGAGAATCCGAGGATTGACCAACAGAGGGATCAGTGTTTGGCCGGGGGAGCGGCTGTGGCAGGGGTGGAGGACGGCGATGTTGGGGTGTTCCCACTGAGCCGTTTCACTGTACAACCCAATGTGGGACTGAAGTTTGTTTCACAGCAGATCTTCACAGTCAGTAGAAAGAGGAATTCATCACCCACCAGCCTGATGTGTGTCCATAAACAGGACCCAGATCTCACAATGCTGTTCACTGACCAGTGATCCTCAGTCTCCGTCAGGACATGTCCACATTTAGAGAACTATCAGCTGGGCTTGGCTATACACAATTTCAAAGTTTGCAGAAGACAACAAACTGAAACAAGTAATAAATAATGGGAAAGATTTCAGACTTCAGGAGGAAATAGACAGACTGGTGAAATGGGCAGCCACATGGCAGATGAAATATAACGTAGAGAAGTGTGAAGTGCTGCATTTTGGAAAGAAGAATGAAGGGAGACAATATATACTAAATGGTACAATGTTAAAGAGGTGCATGAACAGGGAGACCTGCGGTGTATGTACAAACGTCTTGGAAGGTGGTGGGACAAGTTGAGAACGCGGTTAACAAGTCATACGCGATCCTTGGCCTAATAAACAGAGGCGTAGTTTAAACAACCAAGGAAATGATGCTAAATATTTGTAAATCATTGGTTAAGCCTCAACTGGAATATTGTGTCCAATTCTGGGCGCCATGCTTTAGGAAGGATGTCAAGGCCTTGGAATGATTGCAGAGGAGATTCTCCAGAATGGTGCGAGGGAACAGGGACTTCAGGTACGCGGTGAGACTTGTGACGCTGGCATTCATCTCCTTATAGAAGAGAAAGTTATAGGGAGTTATAAGTGATGCGCTCAAAATCATGAATTGTTTTGATAGAGTAAATAAGGAGAAAGACTTCGCACTGCCAGGAGTGCCGGTAACCAGAGGACACCGATTTAAGGTTCAATGGGTCAAGAGTGAGAGGGAAGTTGAGGATACAAAACAATGACCGAGCGAGTTTGTATGACCTGTAATGCGCTGATTGAAAGGTTAGTGGACGCAGCTTAATTAGTAATTTCCAAAAGTCAATTGGATAAACACTTGAAGGGGATAAAGTTGCAGGGCTGTGCTGAAAGAGCAGGGGAGTGGGTTTCATTGGACAGCTTTTTCTAAGAGCCGGCACAGACTCGATGGGCCGATTTACTTCTGACTGTGCTTCAATATTCACAGGTTTCTGTCAGCTGTCAGGACACCTTTATATTTGCTGACAAATATCACTCTGAATCGTTTTCTGCGAATACCCCGGATATTTACCGCTTTTTCTGGATCCCAGAAGGCTCTTCACTGACTGGTAAAATACTTAATCTGATTTATTTACATACAAATGAATATATTGAAGTAAACAATAGACTTTTAAAAGTTTCAATTGGAGTATAATAACGAATCGTATATATGGAACTTGTCGGACAGATTATAATGTAAAAAGACTGGTTCAAAAATACTTTCAGTTGTTCTCAGGAAGTTATTGGCAATACAGTTTCCGAATGGTAAATGACGCATCATGCAGGGGGAACGGTTTTATGCGTTGAGACCTGAAAAAAACGATTTAAACTAAATCGCCTGACTGGAACAAGGTGGAACCTTGTTGAGGATCGGTTTTAGACCAGGCCTGATTTCATTCTTCATCAGGGATGAAATTCCTCGAGTCATAAGCGCAAAACGGACGGCCGCAAATCCACGCGATTATCTATTCCATCCAAGTCAAACTAAAGCAAAAAATGAAAGGCTTGCATTTTTATAGCGCCGTTCACAACCACCGGACGTCCCACAGCGCTTTACAGCCAATGTACTTTGGAAGTGTAGTCGCTGTTGTATTGCAGGTAACGCAGCAGGCAATATGCGCACAGCAAGTTCCCACAAACAGCAACGTGATATTGAACAGATAATCTGTTTTTGTTATGTTGATTGAGGGATAAATATTGCCCAGGAAGCCGGGGATAACTCCCCTGCTCTTTTTCGAAATAGTGCCATGGGGTCTTTTAGAGAACAGACAAGGCCTCGGTTTAACGTCACATCCAGAAGACCGCACCTCCGACAGTGCAGCACTCTCTCAGTACTGCACTGGAGTGTCAGCCTAGATTTTTGTGCAGAAGTGTCCGGAATGGGATGTGCACCCAACTTTCTGAAGCAAAGGCGAGAGTGCTACCCACTGAGTCACAGCTGACACCTAACAACGTATGATGTTGAATGTTATGGGGGAGTGTAGAACGGGTTGTCAATTTGTTACCGCCCATATTGTGCTGATGCCCAAGGCGACCTTCACCCCCATTGATCAATTGGAAATAAAACCCGGCCTGGGGTAAAATGAGCTTCCGACCCTAAACAGCCCCATTCCCAACAGCTGGGTTTATTTAAATCGGGGCTTTGAGAGTTGGACAGAATACCGTGATGTGTAACTCCAAGCAGGGCTTATGGAGATCAGGAGGTACAAGTGGCTTCATGCAATGCTACAATGTTATTTGTATCAGATAATAGCGTGCCTGAGGAGAATGAGCGACTTTGATTAAATTCTCGCGGTTAAAGCAACAGTTGTGCATCAACTTCGTATTACAAGATCAGTTGTAAATCAGACATTACTGTGGTTTATGGCACCTGATTGAAATTATAGTTTACATAAGTGCAATAACAAAACTCCTCAAATGCTACAGTTAATTTTAACCTAAGCAGACGGCGGTAAACTAGCGGGAACACTAGTTTTACACCCCGCTCGATTTTCCATCGCTGGAGTAGTCAGTGAAAAGTAAAATCTGGTGGGCTGCAAACCCGGCATTCAACCCAATCCCGTCATTTACCCACCAGGCGGATCGGCTTTAAATTACCCTGTAATCCCAGCTGTGATTCAGAACAGTCTGTTGTCTGTACTTTAGAAAGATGAAAGCCGATTTCGGGCAGCAATGTCCTATTTACTACAATACGGATGGCGGATTGCATGCACCAAGTTTCAATGTTATTCACAATCTGACTGACGCGAACACTGTCTGTTTCTTCGGTGAGAAGGCGGTTTGAAGCCATTTTATATCGGTATATGCCTGAAGCATCACGCATTAGATAACTTAATCGCAACACCAAAAGCAAGTTACACAGTGGTGCCTTCGACACGCTTGTTTGTGGGCTCGGGTGTGACTGTTTACTTTGTTAATCTATAATCAAACATGTTGGAATCTTCTTTCAATATTTCCCAAGGAAATTGTGGAAATATTTCCAATAGAAGTGTCCCCTTTGAATGTGTCTTTGCCTTTATGTTCCTTTTTTTTCGTTCATAGGATGTGGGCGTCTCTGTTACACAGAACCTACTGAAATCTATAGAGAGCATAAATCTTATACATAGAAATAAATAGAAGTCACAACACGGAAAAATCAGGATGTAGAATCGGTATGGGTAGAGCTAAGAAACAACAGACGGCAGAAAACACTGATGGGAGTAATGTATAGGCCAACTAACTGTACGAAAGGTTGATATTTAAATATATTTAGTAGACGAGAATCATATATGTATAACTTCAAGTGTAGCCATTGATCAAATAATATTACCCATAATTACTCCTGGGTAACTAGAATGCTAAGACTTGTTTAAAATGCAGCTGTGAAGGACAGTCAAAAGCAGTTTTGACTAAGTTTTGATAACAAACAGCCACAGACTGCGAGTGAAGGTTAAATCATTAAATGACATATTATAATGCTGTATAGAACTTAGAATTCGCTTAACAAAACTAATTGCAACGATATTTAAAATACAATTAGTATAAGGACATGAAATGAGAGAGATCATGGAGATAAGGTATTTATCTGGTCGATTAAAGTGAGATAGTTTTGATACCCCAAGACTAGTGAAACAGCGCTGATATGTGCCCCTGGTATACTGGCCTTGTACCAGGAAAGCAAGAAATGAAAGAGATAAAGTAAATTCCAATGGGGTGAAAAACTATAAACAAGATAACACTGAACATGGAAAAGTTGGTGGAAAAATACTGGAAAGGAAGGATGCTACCTTAGTCTGAGTGACAATGGTATTTTGACCATTAGAACCAATTAAAAAAGGTGATTTAGTTAAAGACCATATATGGACACTGGCCAAGCGAACTGTTGATAAGAAAAGGGTTAAAACCTCGATACTCAAAGAAAAAACTTCACACAGACGTATTGCGCGGACAAAGGAACAGACTTAAGACAACGTCATCTGTGTCCTAGAAGTTTCAGAGACCTAGGGCTGCGAGCTACTCGTTAAAACTATCGTCTAATATTAAGTATATTACGCTGTATGCTTAATAAATCTTGATCCATTGCTCAAACATACTGGCTGCTGCCTATTGGTGTCTTGTCCAAGAATTCAGAGATCGTTAAGATCTTACATAACAGTAATCGTAGTATTGGACAGAGTATAACTGAGAAAAATAGACCAGCATTTAGCAATGGAAATGAAATAATCGTGTCGGACTTTAATCTTCAGATAACTGGGCAAACCAAATTGGCAAAAATAGTTTGGAGCACGAATTCATGCAATGCATTCGAGACATTTTTCCAGAACAATATTTCGAGGAACCAACGAGGGAACAGTCTATTTTAGATTTTTAATGTGTAATTTGACAGGTTTAATTTGTAATCTTATAGTAAACGATCATCTAGGGTGAATGATCATATCATATTAAGTTTGAGAGTTATGTGGTTAAGTTCCAAACTAGGTTCATAAATTTAAACAAAGCCAGATTTGGACGTATGGGTGGGGTGAGTTTGCAATGGTAGATTGGGAAATTTGAATTAAAAATATGATGGTAGATAAGCAATGGCACAAATTTAAAAAATCATAATTCTCAACGAACATACACTCCCTTTAGGAGTACAAATTCCACTGGAAATGTGGTAGAATCGTGGCTGACTAAAGAAGTTAAGGATAGTATCAGATGAAAAGAAGATGCTTACAGTGTTGACAAAAAGAATAGTAAGCCTGAGGATTTGGAGCGTTTTAATAATCTGCAAATGTTGACAAAAAAATTTGTAAAGAAAGAGAAAAGAGAATCAGAAATTAAAATAGTGAGAAATATAAAAAACGGATAGTTAGAGCTTTTACAAATATGTTAATAGGAAGAGGTTAGTGAAAGTAACTGTGGGGTACTTAAGAGGTAGAGACAGGACACATTACAATGGGGAATAAGGAAATGTCAGAGACGTTAAACAAATATTTTGTATCTGTCTTCACATTAGAAGACGTAAAGAACATACCGGAAATTGTGGAGGACAAAGAGTCTAACGAGAGTAAGGAAGTGAAAGTAATTAATATTAGGAAAGAAAAAGCACTGGACAAATTAATAGGACTAAAAGCCAACACATTAACTGGAGCTGAAGACCTACATCTTAGGGTTTTAAAAGAGGTGTGTGTTGCTATAGTTGGTGCATTGATTCTGATGTTCCAGAATTCTCTAGATTCTATAACGATTTCCGTGGATTGGAAGGTAGCAAATGTTACCCCGCTGTTCAGGAAAAGAAGGAGAGAGAATACAGGAAACTATTTACTAGTTAGCATGCTATCAGTAGTAGGGAATATGCCAGCCGCTATTATAAAGAACGTGGTAATAGGGCACTTGGAAAATCAAAATTTGATTAGGCAGAATGAACACGGTTATATGAAAGGGAAATCATGGTTGACAAATCTATGAGAGGTTGCTTAGGGAGTAATTAGCAGGGTAGGTCGGGGGAACCAGTGAATGTAGAATAATTGGATATTCAGAAAGCATTCGACAAGGAGCCAGACAAGAAATTGCAGTAAAATATTGGGCTCATGGGATTGGGGGTAATATATTAGCACGGATTGAGTCCTGGTTAACGGACAGAAAACAGAGAGTAGGAATAAACGTGTCTCTTTCTGGATGGGAGGAAGTAACTAATGGATTGTCACAAGGATCAGTGCTTGGGGCTCAGCTATTTGCAATCTATATCAATGGCTTAGCTGAAGTGACCGAGTGTTATATATCCACTTTCGCTGACAATAAAAAGTTAGGTGAGATAGTGAGCTGTGAGGAGGGTGCAAAGAGGCTGCAAAGGGATATTGTTTAAGTGTTGGGGCAGGAAGGTGGCAGATGGAGTATAATGTGGGGATGTGTGAAATTAACCACTATTTTAGGAAGAATGGAAAAGCATAATTTTTTTAAGGGAAGTGACGATTAACTGTTGATATTCAAAGGGGTTTGGTTGGCATTGGAGACGAATCACAGAAAGTTAGCATGCAGGTATAGCAGGCAATTATTGCAACGTGGTTTGGGGTATAAGAGAAAGGAAGCCTTCATGAAATTATATATGGTTTTGGTTAGATCACATCTGGAGTACTGTGTGCAGATTTGGTCTCCGTACCGAAGGAAAGATTTACTTGTCTTAGAGCGGGTGCAACAAATGTTCACTAGATTGTTCTCTGGATTGATGGGATTGCCCTACGAGGGGATATTGAGCAGAATGGGCCTATATTCTCTGGACCTTAGAAGAATGCGAGGTGATATCAATGAAACATATAACATTCTTACAGGGCTTGACACGGTAAATGCAGTGAGGCTGTTTACAATGGCTGGAGAGTTTAAAACTAAGTGTCATAGGGAGAGAAATTCAGTATCGCCCCATTTGGGGCGCAATTATCGGCCGGGTGCAAAGATTAGCGCCTGGCTCTATTTATCGCCACCAACTGCAAACTTGACTTTTATCGCCCCTGGAGGTGATTGGAGCGCTAAATCAGGCGCTTCACACCTGTCTTAAGGCGCTAACGCCAAGGAGCGAGGCACTACCTCAGAGCGCTGGCGAAGCTCATGTGATGTCAGTCAGCAATGGAACACACACACAATGGCACGGGCCAGTTCTTAAAGGGGATGGTTGATCTTGCTTTCCATCCACATCCTGCTCATTGCAGCCTTGAATCTCGGCCTGGAGAGACCTGCACATCAAATCTGCTGGAAAGAACAATGGAGAGCACCAGGCAAAGAGCTCAGAGTGCAGCCCCCACAGTCTCTTCCAAATCGTTACAAGGAATGGCAAATCAAAATGAACCTGCAAAGTGCTGCTCAGTACCCAAAACTCCTTCACACAGCGTTGAATCTCTCCAGAAGTCTGTCTCTCTCTCTCTCAGAATGCGTGTTTCAAAAATGGCACCAACAGTAAAAGACAGGAAGCGGTCGCCTTTAAATAGCGCTCCCCCAGTCCCTTCATGACTGCAAAACGCTCCCCTCAACCTGTCGTTGCTAGCGGCAGGCGGTAAGGCAGGGGGCGCCACTCAATATTTGCTCTGAGACGATACCGGGGCGTTGCGCACTCGACTGACGTCACGATCTGCCGGCGCAGGAGATCGTGGCGGAAGTGTTTAGCGCCGCCGCAAAATGTCTAGTTAATTTCGCGAGGGGCGCAAACATAGCCGCGCCTGGGCGCTAGATTCTTTGCGCCCCATTAGCGTCCTCTTAAGGCGCTAACGGGAGGTGCAACCAACTGAATTTTTCCCCCAAAGTCTCCCAATAAGGTTCGGCCAGCTGGGACTGAGATAAGGAGAAGTGTCTTTACTCAAAGGGTTGTGACCATTTGGAATTCTCTATCCTAGAGTGCTGTGGATGCTCAGTCGTTGGGTATGTTCAAGACTGAGATTGATACATTATTACACACTAAAGGAATCAAGGGAGATAGGGATCGGGCAGGAAAGAGGAGTTGATGTCAAATTTCAGCAATGATCTTATTGAATGTCGAAGTAGGCTCGAGAGCCCATATGTCCTACTCCTACTTCTATTTCGTATGTTCATTTGCCTTTCGGCACAACCCAGTCCCTATTGGTGATCACCCTCCACACGAGCAAACAGTTCTAATCGCATTTTATGACCCATTGCACACATTGCTTTACCCGGTTTCCTTCATATACCACACGATCTAATCTGGAGAATTGAACAAATTTATTCCCCAAACACTAACACTGGTAATGGATTAAAGTTTTAAGGAGGGAAATTCAACCGCAGAGGGAACGGGCGGAATCGCATCTGCCATTCATGCATGAACATGTCTTCTCAGTTACTGCCCCATCAATTTCAAACACTTCTTAATCACCGCCTCCTCAAAGAACCCATCTGTGATTCTGTTGTTCTTCCAAACTACCACGCCATTTCCAATCTCCCTTTCCTCTCCGAGGTCCTGCAATGTGTTGTCACTTCCTAACTCCGTGCCCATCGCTTCTGTTTTACACCCTGCTCCGGCACTGACACGGACCCAATCTCGGTGCATCCGCTTTGACACTGAGACTGATGCAGTATCCCTCCTCGTCCTTCTTGAACTCGTCGATCAAACTATCCTCCTCCAACTCCTCTCCTTTGTTGTTCAGCTGAGTAGGGCTGTGCTCCCGAGGCTCCACTCTCACCTATCCAATGGTCGCCAAATAGTCTCCTGCAGTGGCTCCTAATCCCGTCCTGCACCGTTAACTCTGGAGTCCCCAAAGTATCTGTCATTGGCCGCTCCTATCCTTCAGTTACATGTTGCAACTCAGCAACATCATTTCTTTCTCCACCACTTTTCCCAACCCCTACACTGCCTCTGTTTTGTCAGCCTATTTGGTCAACATGCAGTACTGCATGAGACGCATTTTCCTCCCAGTAAACTGTGGGAAAACCTTCCTAACTTGTACGATGGCCTCTGACACAATTCTGCTCCCTGGCCATTATTTAATGCTGGACATGAGCTTCCTATTAAACCCCAGAACAGGTGCTTGAGACACCGTATCCCCTCCACCAACTCCACCAGAATCTATTCCTCCTCCATACCCCTCTCTTTCCCATCGTTCTCCCCTTTCTTCTTCCCTTCCATTCTTTCTTCTGTAACAGCCGTGAATGTGAATGGAAGATTGTGGCATCTGAAGTTAATATTCATAATAATAGTGTCAAAATGGTATAAAAACAGTTGGATGTTCCCAGAGGACCGGATGTTGATCCGGGCTTCATTTATTGTGCGGATCTGCAGTATTAGAGGCCTGAGCGATCAAAAAATAATTGAGAAACTTCAGTTCTTCATGCGTAAAAAGTGATATTATTCAGGTATAAAAGAAAGCTAATGGAATGTAAATCGTAATTCCAGAATACTACTTTCAACAACATTTCAAGAGTATGAGCTGGACTCACAAGTTCAAACCAGTTCAGGCAAATTTAACGTTGCTATCAGGAACATTTTCTTCACAACAAGTTTCGATTTTAACTTTGATGGCCTGCCATTAATCACCAATAACATGAACTTATACTGTTATAGCGCCTTTAACATAGTAAAACCTCCCAAGGCGCTGCATAGCAGTGTGATAAAAGACAATTTGACACCGAGCTACATAAGGACATATTAGGGGAGTTGACCAAAAGCTTGATGAAAGAGCTAGGTTTTACAGAGCATCTTAAAGAGGGAATAGAGGTATAGAGGCGCCGAGGTTCAGGGTGGGAATTTCAGAGCTTAGGGCCTTGGCAGCTGAAGACACGGCCACTAATTGAGTAGCGATTAAAATAGGGGATGGTCAAGAGGCCAGAATTGGAGGAGCGCACATATCTCGGAGGGTCTATGAGGTTGCAGATTGTGGAGAAATTCAATTCTGCTGCGGATGATGATCCACAGTGCTACTTGAATGCCCAGTTCTGAGCTGCTATATATGTTATTAGTTTATCCGACTTAGGACGTTGGTAATCCCATACAGCACGATGGAGGGATTCCTCAGTGTGAAGACGAGGCTTTAGCCCAGAAATTCCTCTCGGGCGGTGGCGCAAAACTGGTGGTATCGGATCGTCCGCCCGTAATACGCAGCGCCTGATATTCGCTTCCAATGTCTCTAATAACGCCCGTTTTGCGCCATTGCCCGAGATGAATTTCTAGGCCGTGGTATGCACTGCTAACAATATTGCCATGAACAGATGCATCTGTGACAGGTAGATTGGTGAGGGCCAGGCCAATTAGATTGTTTCCTCGTGTTGGTTCTCTTGCTACGTCGCGCAAACCCATCCTGGCACCTTTTTCCTTCAGGATGCAACTAGCTCGGTCAGTTGTGGTTCTAGCGAGCCATCCTTAGTGATCGGCATTGAAAACCCCATGCAGAATATTTTCTGCGCTTTTGATATTCTCTGTGCTTCCTCTAAGTAGTATTCAAGATCGAAGAATATTAATTCATCAGCTGAGGGAGGACAGTAGGTGGTCATCAGCAACAGGTTTCATTGTCCGTATTTGATTTAAAGCCACGAGACTTCATGTGCGCCAGCGTCACTGTTGAGGACATCCATGGCCACTCCCGCCTGTCTGTATACCCACTTCAGGTGGTTCAGACCTGCCCCGTGAGACAGGACGTACCCCCGGATTATGATGTTCATTGGCTGATAGTTGTCATTCTGTAAGTTTGACTCACCTGTCGGACAGTTCTCCTTACTTTGGCACCAGTCGCCAGATGTCGGATGAGTTTGCACGTTCTGCTGGACTGGGTGGCCTCTTTCGTGTCCGAATTCAAAGCCTAGGTCAGTCCGGTTTCATTCTTTTTCGCCTTTTCTTTAGCGGTGTGATGCAACTGAGTGGGTTGCTGGGCCATTTCAGGGCAGTTAAGAGTCAGACACAGGCCAGAACGGGTAAGGATGGCGGTTTTCGTTCCCTAAGCATTAATGAACCAGTTACGAAAATGCGACAGTTTCGCGGTCATTTTTTATTCCAGACATTTAGTTTTCCCTTATATGAGTTGCCATGGTAGGATTTGAACTTTCTTTCACCGGATTTGTACTGTAAACCTTTGGATTACGTGTAACATAGGTACTCTGCTATCGTAGCCGTGATTTAAAAAGGAACATATAAATTAACAATAATAATGAGACGATTGATTTTACAGTACTTTTACAACTTTAATATTGTTCACGCACCGGGTTAAAAACAATTGTTACTCGTTCTTTTTCTGCCAGTTCAATGGAATTTCCATTGCCGTCTGGCTTATATTCGCACATCAGAGAAACACAGAAACAGACCCAGTTCTGGAAGCCTTTGGTCCGCTGACTGCTGCGATGGTAATATCGTTTACAACACACCTCAAAACTGTAACGGCACTTCCCCTGATCGGTCTCTAACATATGTCCAGAATGGAAACCTGATGTTGACTTCCTAGATTGTAACCTCCGACTTAAGCTGGTTCAGTTTGTGACCAGAATGAGTGATGTGCAAAGTAAAACGCCACCCAATAAAAAGCCAGAGTTCAAACCCGGGCCAGAGAACTGTCTCCTAAATGCGGCTAGAAAAGATGAATTGTCTTGGCCTCACTAGAAGACTCACATGTGTCTTTACAGAGACACAGCTGTCAACCTGGACACACATATTTCTGAGGTAAGATCCATGAGGTTTTGAAATTGATCGAGAAGGCCAAAAACTTGGAAAAATCTGCCAGTCGGAGACACCACACACCGCAGCAGCAGGCAGTGGACGGGTAGCAAACAGTTCCAGACGTTGCCTGTCTCTGCCTTTCTCTGAGGTGCAAAGTTTATCCAGAATTTGATGTAAATTCCATTGAGCTGGCATGAGAAGTAAGAGAAACAATTGTTTAAAGATAATTGGCGCGTTCTTTATTGATGGCAACAGCTAGGCCGGAGTGTGAGCTATTGGCAACAATAAAGAACATGCAGATTATCTTAACATAGTAACAGATGGATGTCATTCAGCCACTCGAGCCTTTTCAGCTTAAAGTCAGTTCAAGGCTTCTGTAACTGAACTCCATTTACCTGCCTTTGTTCCATATCCATTGATACACTTACCAAACACAAATCTCTCAATCTCAGTCTCTAAAATTTGTTGGAGTCAAATAACATATGCCAGAAAGAAAGGAAATCAGAAAGGAAATTGAGTTTGAAACAGAAAGGGAATGAAAGAGGGAGATTGAAAGACAGGGATGAATCGGCAAGACCACTGGAACGAGGTTGATGGGGAGAGAGGTCTGGACATTGATAGAGACAGAAAGAGGCGGAATGACTGAAACGATGTGACAGGGATTGTGATGAATTGCATAGTAAGGCGATAGCGGGAATAATGGGACTGGCGTGTGAAAGGAAATGCAGCGGACGCAATTAAAAATGTCACATTGATGAATTAGGTTTTGATATTTCTTGTAAGATGTGCTTGGGGTTGCATTTTTTGTAATGTTTTAAAGTTAGAAATTGTGGCTCTGTCATTGCACGATCCATTGTTCCAAAAGTCACTCAGCTGGTCGAAGTGTAATGTTTCGTCATCTTAATGAGTGTGATAGCTAAACATCGCATGGGACCAAAACCTATTTGTTCAAGTGTCTGTAAGTAATATCAGTAGAGGTACGATCTAATTGTCCCACTAAGGGTTTACTTACATTATAAGTAACCTGTTTCTTAACTTTGTTACTTGATTGCTGGAATCCGAAGAGTTATTTTACAGCACCGAAAGTCATCGTCTCCACGCAGAAATGTATGCTTCACCAATTGCAAGATTAGAGGCCGTTTATTACCCCATTCTGGCAGCAATTGGAGTGCCTGGTAGGTCATTATCAGCACCTATGGTGCAACTAACAGAATGTTTAACTATGTCGTTGTTTGTGCTGCAAACTTCGTAAAAGTTGTATGTTATTCTTCCACGTTTTGTGACATACTTAGAATATTTCATTCTTGTCTTGAGAAACGCATCCTTGCTGTGTGCTGAATGGCCGAATCTGGGCAGTGGATAGGTCCTTGCTGCTACCTCGACAGACAGCGGAAAAACAGGCTCATTTTACTCCCGGTTGTCATCCACTGACTCCTGCTAGAATCCGCTCCTGTTGTGGGGATCGGGTTAGAAAGGATCGGCTGTGATGTCTTGTGTCCCGGCGACCTATCACGACATGAATCAGTGCCACTGTGTCAGCTGTGGCTCAGTTGGTAGCACACTCGCCTGCGTCAGAAGGTTGTGGGTTCAAGTCCCACTCCAGAGACTTGAGCACATAAATCTAGGCTGACACTCCAGTGCAGTCCCGAGGGAGTGCTGCACTGTCGGAGGTGCCTTCTTACGGATGAGACTTTAAACATCTCAGGTGGACGTAAAAGTTCCCCTTGCACTATTCGAAGAAGAGCAGGCGAGTTCTCCCCGGTGTCCTGGCCAATGTTTATCCCTCAACCAGCAGAACAAAAACAGATTATCTGGTCATTATCACATTGCTGTTTGTGGAAGCCTGCTGTGCGCATGTTGGCTGCTGCGTTTCCCACATTACAACAGTTCAAAAAGTATTTCATTGGCTGTAAAGCGCTTTGAGACGTCCGGTGGTTGTGAAAGGCGCTATATAAATGCAAGTCATCTTTCTTTTTTCTTCAGGTCAGGGTAGGGAAGAAATGGAATATGCATCAGATAATTAACACATGTGACACAAACTGTCTTCCTCCTTTGAAGGTGCAATGTTGTGTTGCCATCAACTGTCTGCCGCCGATCTTAATTATATTTGTGTAAAATGGATTTAGAGGACGTTTTATGTATTTGATGCTCAGAGAAACATCTAGTTTCAGTGTCTGTGTGTTCGGGTCAGCAATGTGAAAAAACAATCTTGGAAACTCTCTCTCAGATGTACTACCAAATTTTTTAAAAGTTGTGTTAGCTATGATATTCTAGTGAGGTATTTTTAGTTCTCGACTGGGAGATTGCAATTTTGGGGAATTTTCACTTTTACCGCCTGGCAGAAAACAGGCGGTAGCGGATTGCCCACCGTTTTAAACTTCGCCCGATTCTCGCTGCATTGTAATGGGTGGTGGGTCCGGTACCGCCCGTTTCCGTGTATACCCACCCCATTAAATGTTGACGCTCCTTTATTATATTAATTTATAATTCACACAAGCGGGCTTCTCCCAGAGACTTGCCTGATTGTTCAACTGATCCACTCGGCCTAGAACACCCAGATTAACCATTGTCTGCCGATTCTCATTGATTCTTTCCCGGAACGCAGTTTCCGTATTCGGACTGGCCTTATTTCAGTTAAGGAGGGAGGATTAGATGGGGAACATGATAAGAATATGGCGGTGATTTGTTCTTATATAGTGACTGTTTCGGATCGATCTCTTATCCCGCGGATTCTACTGTCCTTTGCTTGGCTCGCGCCCGGTGCTGCGGTATAAACACTTTACCCAGATATACTGGAGCAGGTTACAGAATTACATTCCTTGACACATTGTGTCATAATTCATTCACATTGCTCCACTGGAAACCTAATTGAATTAATTACTAACTGAAAACAGGCAGCAGCTCCATACCGTGCTCGTGGTTCCAATGTATTTCCAAAACTCAAAGAGTCTGATATTGTGTGGGTCAAACATTCGTATTTTCCGTATCATGTTTCAAGCCAGATTTAGTTTCCTAATCTGTATTTCCTGATTTATATCGTCTTTCGCCTTTTGCTTTCAATGTTTTTGGTTTCCTGCCCCGCGGACCTCGCAGTGTCCGAATCTACTCAGCAAATTAATTTCAAGGCTCACAAGTGAAGAGTCAGCTGTCGGGTGAGGGGTCACGGGGCCACCGTCACCAGAAATGAAACCCCAGCATGAGCTGCCCCTTCGACAGAGGAGACAAGGGGCAAAATAACTAAATAAACCCATTCATAGCCCTTGTACATCGGCTGATCTGATAGGTCAATTCTCAGGCTGGTTAGTGATTTTACTGTTTCTTTATCTCTCCTTCTCACAGTGAACTTGGCGGCGATTGTGATCCTGTCCCGTGGAAAGTGCGGTCTCTCCAAATGCATCACTCGCTACCTGGTGGCCATGGCGACGGCGGATCTCATGGTGATTGTTTGTAATGTGATATTACATCAGGTCGCTGATCTTTATTGGTGGGACACTTTCCTGCTCTACACTCCTGTGTGCAGATTCATTCTCTACCTGGCTCCCACTGCCATAGATGTTTCTGTTTGGTTAACGGTTGCTTTTACCTTTGATCGGTTTGTAGCCATTTGTTGCCAGAAGCTGAAAACACAATATTGCACCGAGAAAACCGCGGCTGTGGTTATAGTGACTTTGAGCGCGCTGTTCTGTTTAAAGAACATTCCCTGGCCCTTCGTGTATAAATCTTATTATACAGCTGGCAACATACCGCGGGGTTGCTTTGTTTCGATACAGTTTTACATTGCACTCACATGGATTGCTTTTTCTTGGATTGAACAGCTGTTGACCCCATTGCTTCCATTCTGTTTAATCTTGTTGTTTAATGCTCTCACCGTCAGACGCATTTTAGTGGCCAGTCGGGCGCGGAGGAGCCTCCGGGACCGCAGCAATGGTGAGAGTGACAAGGACCCTGAGATGACGAACCGCAGAAGGTCTATCGTTTTACTTTTTGCTTTATCCGGCAGTTTTATCCTGCTCTAGATCACGACGGTCGCCTATTTTTTATATTATCGAATTATTGCCGGCTTCAACTACAGATCTGTGTTTAGCCCTTTTGCAGCCTTCCGACAAGCGGGAAATTTGTTTCAGCTCCTGAGCTCCTGCACCAACACGGCCATTTACACAGTGACCCAGAGAAAGTTCAGAGAGGAGCTGCTCAATGCGCTCAAATGTCCGTTTACTTTAATTGGAAAATTGGTTAAATAAGGAAAAAGATGAACTGAAGCACGAACTGACTTCAAAATATCACAACTGAACTCCATCTCACAACATCCCCACAGGCAGCAATGGGCATCAGTAACGGGTCCAACAATATGTTTTGCAAATGCATTTTTTGGAAGATTTTACGTCAAAATTAAATTAAACATCAGGTGAATAAAATGAACAAATGTAATAGTCTGTAATATTGGGCCAACATTAGCGATCGGAGACTTCCCGCGGGCGGACGCTCCCTGTCTATTTTGACATTTACTGCATTCAAATTAATATCTGCTCGTTAGTTTAAGGAAATTGTTTAAATAAAGTTGATGAAAAATGCATTTTGCAATTTGGTTTCACACAGTGGATAATGATATATTTCCCCATAGAACGGCGAAACCTGTTCAACTTTGCATTTTTTTTAAATTGTATGTTCGGCTGTTTGGTTTGACTCAAATACTCATTTATGCTGAAATGAAATGCAGAAGTTGTTTTTGAGAGCTCATGATTAATTCTGTCCACCGAGGGAGCGAGATTTACTCTGGTCGCAATTGCTAGAAATAGAGCAGATCAACTATCCTAGGTATTAATTGGGGGATAAATATGGGTCAGAACAAGGGGAAGAACTCGCCTGCTCTTCTCCAAACAGTGTCTAGGGAAGTTTTAAATCGCACCAAGTCCCGCTTACCCATCACCCCTGTGCTCGCTGACAACATTGGCTCCCGGTTAAGCAACGGCTCAATTTTTAAATGTCAGCCTTGTTTTCAATCGCTCCATGGCGTCACCCCTCCCTATCTCTCGAATCTCCTTCAGGCCTACATCACTCCGACTTAGCTGCATTCCTCCAGTTCTGGCCTTCTGCATAACTCCGCTTTTAATCGCTCCACCATTGGCGGCCATGCCTTCAGAAGCAAAGGCACTAAACTCTGAAATTACCCCCTCCCACCCAAACCTTTCTGCTCCCCATCTCACTTTCCTCCTTGAAGTCACTCCTTAAAACTAACACTTTGACTAAAATTTTGGTCACGTGCCCTATCATCTCCTTATAAGCTGAATGTCCTCAGGATGCAGGCAATTACTGCAAACGTGGTTGTCCGATAGCAGTCTTGGCCTCAGCGCTAAAACCGCTGCTCATTGTGTCCAGTCTAATTCCCAGCCATGAGTGGCTCAGGCTTTATTCAGTATTTAAAGGGGAGGAGCATTGATGCCGCAGCACCTTATTGTCAAGCAACTCACAACTTCAGCTGGAAGAAGACGGCAGTGCAAACACATGCCGCAGCCTCAGCACAGGGATAGAGCCCGCAGATTTTTCCAACGCGGCTCTTTATGCATTGGTTGTGGAGATGAGGCGAAATGTTCTCTTCCCATAGACTGGCAAGAAGCCCTCGCCACGCACCTTTCGAATGCCCTGGCAGGAGATAGGCGCCCATGCGACGGCCAGCACTGTAGTCACAAGGTCATCCATCCAGTGTCGAAAGAGGTTTAATGGTGATTGAAAGCTTCAGAAAATGCCATATCCCAACATCTGCACCACAAGCCTCACACACTGCTCAATGCACCACACACCCAACACCCATCTACCAACATTTAAACCTATCACCACTCATACATCACAATCATGTCTTCACTTCACCCTCACAACTTTACCACTTGCTGCAACACTCACACCCACATCTCACATCTTGCACACACTGACAGCTATTCAACTATGACAGGCACATCACCCAAACGCATTGCAGCACACTCACTCACACACTTCTCTTTCTCTTCCAGGTCAAGGTTGTGCATAATCGGAGAGAACGAGAGGGTAGAAGAAGACGACGACACAGTGTCACTGCATCTGTCACTCGCAGACACTGGCGAGTACTTTAGAGGTTGGTATAGAAGCAGGATCTGAACAGTATGAGGCGCCGGGCACAAGTGGGTTGCTTGAAGGGCAGGGGAAAAAGATAACTCTGTGGCCAGTTCCCTGGAGGAAGAGCTCAGGTGCGTGTTTACCTGCACACAACTCAGATGAGGACCTCGTGGGGGCAGCCTTCAGAAGAAGGGTGATGGGCACAGAACCTAAGACCATAAGAACATAAGAAATAGGAGCAGGATAGACCATTCGGCCGCTCGAACCTGCTCCGCCATTTAATGAGATCATGGCTTACCCAATTTTGGCCTCATTCCCCATAACCCTTGACTCCTCTGTTGCTCAAATATCTGTCTATCTCAGCCTTGAATATATTCAATGAATCAACTTCCACAGCTCTCTGGGGTAAAGAATGCCAAAGATTCACGACCGTCTGAGAGAAGAAATTCCTCCTCATCTCCGTCTTCAATGGGCGAATCCTAATTCTGAGACTGTGCTCCCTCGATCCAGACACCCCCACGAGGGGAAACATCCTCTCAGCATCTACCCTGTCCAACCCCCTCAGTATCCTAAAGGTTTCAATAAAATCACCTTTCAGGCTGCCAATGAGTATAGGCCCAACCTGCTCAACCTTTCCTCATAAGACAAGCCTTCCATCCCAGGAATCAACCTAATGAACCTTCTCTGAACTGCCTCCAATGCAAATATATCCCTCCTTAAATAAGGGGACCAAAATTGTACGCAGTATTCTAGGTGTGGTATCACCAGCGCCCTGTACAGTTGTAGCAAGACTTCCCTATGTTATACTCTATTCCCCTTGAAATAAAGGCCAACATTCCATGTGCCCTCCTAATTACCTGCATGTACACCGAATTGCTAGTTGCAATGTCACGCCTGGCAGAAAGCCTCTTGGCAATGTCAAGGAGCATGGAGGAGTCCACCTCCTACATTGGCTGTGGCTCTGTGCAGACCTTGGAGCCCAGGATTTCCAGACTGGAAATGATAGACAATTCCGAAGAGACGTTGTCAACCCAGACATGATGCAGCGTGTGATGGGCAATGTCGCGGCTGCTGTTGCAACACCGGCAGAAGCGACCCAATGTGTTAGTGCTGCCGCCCAAGCACAGACTGCTCCCATGCAAAGTGTCAAGTTGGATTCAAAACGGGATCGGAGACAGGAACCAGAGGGTAATGGTTGATGGGTGTTTGTCTGATTGGAAGGCTGATTCCAGTGGGGTTCCGCAGGGCACAGTACTAGGTCCCTTGCTTTTTGTGGGAAATATCAACGATCTTGACTTGAATATAGGGTGTATGATTAAGAAGTTTGCAGATGATACTAAAGTCGACTGTGTGGTTCATATTGAAGAAGGAAGCTGTAGACTGCAGGAAGATATCAATAAATTGGTCAGTTGGGCAGAACAGTGGCAAATGGAGTTCAATCCGGAGAAGTGTGAGGTAATGCATTTGGGGAGGGCAAACAAGGAAAGGGAATACACATTAAGTGGTAGGACACTGAGTAGTGTAGAGGAACAGGGGAAGTTGGAGTGCATGCCCACAGATCCCTGAATGTAGCAGGCCAAGTAGATAAGGTGGTTAAGAAGGCATACGGAATGCTTGCCTTTATTAGCCGTGGCATAGAATATAAGAGCATGGGGGTTATGCTTCAACTGTATAAAACACCAATTAGCCCTCAGCTAGAGTACTGCGTGCAGTTCTAGACAACACATTACAGGAAAGATGTGACTGCACTAGAGAGGGAACAGAGGAGATTTCCAAGGATGTTGCCGGGAGTAGAGAATCTTAGCTATGAGGAAAGACTGGATAGGCTGGGTCTGTTTTCCTTGGAACAGAGGAGGCTAAGGGGAGACCTTATTGAGGTGTATAAAATTATGAGGGGCATAGATAAAGTGGATACAAAGGACATATTTCCCTTAGCAGAGGGGTCAAAAACCAGAGGGCACAGATTTAAAATAATTGGGGGAAGGTATAGAGGGGATTTGAGGGGAAATTGCTTCACCCAGAGGGTTGTGGGGTTCTGGAACTCACTGCCTGAAAGGGTGGTAGAGGCAGGAACCCTAACCACAATCAAAAAGTGCTTGGATGTGCACTTGGGATGCTCTAACCTGCAGGGCTACAGACCAAGAGCTGGGAAGTGGGATTAGGCTGCATAGCTCTTTGTTGGCCGGCGCGGACACGATGGGCCGAATAGGCCTGCTTCCGTGCTGTCACTTTCTATGATTCTATGATTCTAGGCTTTTTCATTAGCTCCCCGGAGGACAAGACAGAACCAGTTTGTCTGGAACGTGTAATTTACTCCTTTTTGCTGGAGAGAAATCAGGATCTCTGTTATGTCTAATTATATCCATTCATTGTCACAGCGAGGCTCCAGAGCTCACAGTGCTAACCATACTGCTAATGACAAGAGACAGGGCTCACCCTCCCGGGATGGAGTGCTCACAGCCCTCGCACTGCTGAATTCAGATAGCAAGGGGTGAATTCATGAAGTGATTTCAACATGAGGAGGAAAAAATTAAAATCAAGGTGTTCGTGGACCATGAGGCAATATAGGTGACCGAGTACAGGGATGATGGGTGAATGGGACTTGCTGCGTGTCTGGATTCGGGCAGCAGAGTTTTGGATGAGCTCAAGTTCATTGAGTGTGTAATATGGGAAGCTGGCCAGGAGAACATTGGAATAGTGCATTCCAGCAAATAACATATAAATGTCACGTCATGCATGTTGGTAGGACCAACACAGAATAGGCTCTCGTTTTAAAAAAATAATTTACTTAATGCCTATCCCTAGTTGCCGTTGAAAGGGTAGTAATGAGCTGCCTTCTTGAACTGCTGCGGTCTGGGGGCGGGAGGTGGTGGGGTGTGTGCATTGAGTAGAGGAACAACACGCTGCAAGTGTAAAGATACTGGGGCTGGAAGTATGCGATCCAGGGCCTAACGGAGAGTAGGAGAACGTGATCCATCTTCCTATCTGGATCACGTTCTTCCACTCATTTCCCCGCTTTAGAACTGGTTCACGTTCTTCTCCATCTCCCCACTGTTCTCACCGGGCTCCCCTCAAGAAGTTCCTGAACTTCCCCGGCCCCACGAGTTGATGACCTTCTGCCCCTACAACGCCACCGACTCCCCCTCCCTGCCACCCACCGCTCCCCGCCGCTGCCATTTTCGGTTTTCTGTCGCTTAGCCAATTGGGTATTCACAAAACCACTATTGATTTAATCCCACGCACTTCAACGCTGATAAAATAAACGTTATTACTTTATATTATGTTGAAAGTCCATATACACGACATCAACCGCACTACGTTCATCCACACTTTCCATTACTTCATCAAAGAATTCAATCAACTTATTCAAACAAGATTTGGTCTCCTCTCTGATGCTGCATCCTGTTGCCCCACAACCTGCCAAATGTACAGGATTGCATCTGTGATACTTATGAATGCAGGTGTGTGTAGCTGTGCTAGTTCTAAAAGTATTTGTTTGTGAATGCATGTTGCTGATAAATACGTTGGTGCCTTGAGATCCGCAGCGCCTTTTGGGAAGACCCAATGCTTGGTGGCCCAGAGTGTCTGCAGAGGGATAACTGCAGTTTAACAATCTAAAGCCCCGCAGCAACCAGCACACAGCACAAGTAATCTTGGAATGTGGAAGTCGCTACCACGTGCAGCGGTTGACAAGAACAATCGATGCATTTGAGGGGGCGCGAGATAAACACATGAGGGAGAAAGGAATAGAAGATTATTTTGATTGGATGAGATGAAGTAGGGTTCTTACTCGCTGTGCTATATTTCCATTGTATGGTGCGATATAATGAACTTCCAATAAAACTCTACTTCATCTTTTCAAACATTCTGACAGCAGAATTACAATGGCCTTCCTGTGTATTGAAACAATAAAATGATAAGTGATCTGAGAACCTGTGTTAGTGATACATGTTAACCAGGACACGAGGCGAACTCTTTGAAATGATTATGGGCTGCCCATTTAACAACATGTGAAAAAATGCCACTTTATTTTGCTGTTAAAATTCACAAATGAGGAACATATTACAAAAACGTCAAGGCAAAACGCCCCGCCCCGAATTCAACCCAGAATATCCAGTATTCAAAACCAAACCAGAAACAGTTTAAGCACAGATCCAAACTTCAGCGATGGCCCGGATGACAGGATTTAGCATCTGCCTGTGACAGCGTTCTGACAGTAAAACGCTTTTCTCTCTCTTCCTCTTTATGTTTCTCTGTGCTTTTTCTTCTCATTTACTCCATGTCTCAGCATCCAGAATCACAACAGGTTCGGGGATATTTCTGAGACGTAGATTCTTTGTTACTTATTAAAAGGACACCCAGGCGGTCCGATTAAAATGATAGGTTTTGCTCCACGAAGTTTGAACCCTATCGTTGACGCTGAGTCTTTCTATTGTTCTATTGTCTTTTTCTTCTAAAATATCGATGTTAATGTTCTGAGCCGCGATTTTTAAATAAAATATCGTCCAGGTCAAGATGGCTTGCCTCCCAGGTTGCTAAGGGAATTGGGGGAGGAGATAGCGGAAGGGCTTGCCATAATTTTCCACCTTCCCTAGATGCGGCTGAGGTGCCTGAGGATTGGAAAGTGGGAAATGTGACATCATTGTTCAAGAAAGGATGTAAGGACAATCCTAGTAACTACAGGCAGATCTGTTTAACATCAGTGTTGGGTAACGTTTTGAAACAGTAATAAGGGAAAAATTAACGGGCACTTGGAGAGTTTATGCTAATTAAGGAGAGCCAGCGCGGATTTGTAAAAGGCAGATCGTGTTTGACTAATCTAATTGAATATTTTGATGCAGTAACAGAGAGGATTGATGAAGGGAATGCAATGGATGTTGTCGACAAGGATTTTCGGAAGGCGTTTGACAAAGTACAAATAGAAGGCTGGTTAACAAAACTGAGTCTCGTGGAATAGGTTGGTCAGTGGCAGCTTGGATAAGGAATTGGCTTAAGAACAGAAAAGAGCGAGTTGTGGTAAATGGCTTTTTTTCAGATTGGAGGACGGTAGACAGTGGGGTTTCCCAAGAGTCAGTGCTGGGGCCACAGCTTTTTTTCATATAAATATAAATGACCTGGATATTGGAATACAGAGTAGAATTTCTAAATTTGCCGATGACACCAAACATGGGGGTGTGGCAAACAGTGATAATGATACCAATCGATTGCAACAGGACATAGAAAGGCTAGCCGAATGTGCAGACAAGTGGCAGATGAAATTTAATACAGAGAAGTGTGAGGTGATGCTTTTTGGCAGAAGGAACAGGGAGAGGCAATATACACTTATTGGCACAGTTTTAAAGAGTGTGCATGGACAGAGGGACCTGGGAGTTAATGTGCATCGTTCCCTAACGGTGTGGGGACATATTGAGAGAGTGGTTAAAAAGCATATGGGATCTTGGGCTTCATAAATAGAGGCAATGGCCCGAAAATTAGACCTAATACGCGAGAGTACGCACTGTGTACTCTCGCGTTTCAGGTCTCCAATTGCCGGTTTCCAGCATGCACTGCGCATGCGCGGGAAACCGGCACCTCGTGAATTCAAAAGGGGGCGGTTCCTAAGTGAACCGCGTGCGCGCTACAGGCTGCGCGCACGCAGTGCACTTAGTGCTTTGAACGCGCAGGTAAGCATGGAAGATATTGGGCCAGAAATTCATCTGGCTCCGTTCCCGCGGGTGTAAGGAGCAGGCGCGGTAATACATACCGCGTCTGCCGTTTCCTCTTTTTCACGTTGCAAATTCATCTTCTGGCTGATTGAGTGCAGGGCAGCGTATGACGTCACACTGCCCTGCAGCGCAGCGTGCGCGTTGCATCGCGTGCGATGTGGAGTGAAGACACGCCCATTAAGGTCTCTTTTCCATAGGCCACGCCCCCGATTTTTTTCTCCACTGCAGCCATTGTAAAGCAGCTGGAGACACAGTTTTCTCACTGTTTCAGGTGGAATTTGCAGTAAGTAGGTTTTAAATGCATGGTTTTGTAAACTTTTAAAGATTTTTAGTATAATTTGAGTAATGTTAAACATTTGCAAAGAGATTTAAAGTAATTTAAGTACTTTTAAAAGTTCAGAAATCATTTTTTTCAGAGATTTAACTGTTTATAATCAGCAAACGAAAATGGCTGCTATCAGCACTATCCAATTTATAAAAAGAACACAGAATTTCAGTGATGATGATCTCCGTACACTTCTTGACGAGGTAGAATCGAAACGTTCACGGATAATTGGAACTCAGAAGTCCAAGCCGCCGCGAAAAGGCCAAATGGCAGCGTGGAATGAGGTTGCTCAAAGTGTGAGCGCAACCTCGACCATTCCACGTACAGCCGAGCAATGTCGCAAAAAATTCAGCGATTTATATCGAACGCTGAAGGTTTGTATAGTTATAACAAAAGTCAATGTTAAAATGTCTTTACATTTAAAATGAAAAGCCTTGAAAAAGTGTTTGTTTGCTAAGCTGAGTTAACTGAAGTCACAAGATGCTACCATAAATTTTTATGGCTTTTGTAGCCAGGCAAGTCTCATAAAATGCTAATGTCATCTTGATTGAAATGCTTTGAGTTGCTTACTGAGTTAACTGTGTGAGTGCCAATGCAGTTCTGGTGTAAAAACCCTTACATTTCAGATTTTCATTTTCAATTTTAGAGTAAAACTGCTCACAACGCCAGAGAACGTTCACTGACAGGCGGTGGTGTTGTCATGTTAAGGGCTTTAACCGAACATGAGGAAAGGCTCGAGCATATCTTTGGATATCTTAGCGGATGTCCCTTTGGAAATGATCGATTCGACAAAGGTGATGTGTGCTGAATAGCTTCTGTGATGTGGCACATCATGCTTTACCTTTGCTAATCTTTACTGTTTCCTTTACATAGGTTTTGAGCATACTTCTCAGTCACGGGATGAGCAGTTCGTTGAGTCTGCAGCCGAAGAGGTCATTAGTGAAGGGCATGTTGAGCCAGTGGGAGATGCGAGTGAGGTGTTGGTGGAGGAGCAGCAGGAGGAAGTTTTTGCTGAATTAAACATGGAGGCTCTGGAATCTGGGTTGCAGGAGAGGTCCTCTCAATCTTCCTCTCCAACTCCTGGCCCCTCTGGCTCTGTGCCAAACAGACAGCAGCTTGATACTACAGTGCCTGTGGGAGACACAGATATATATGCAGCAGAACAGGTGATGCATGGTGACATCCACCAACTTGTAGGCTTGACTCAATCGATCTCTTCTATTTCAGAGAAAGAAGTTGATTGTCTTACCTTGGTCAAGCAGGGATTGGGAAATCTGGGAATGGAGCTTAAAAATATAAATGAGTCTCTTGAAGGAATGTTGCAGAAACCCGATGTGGGAGTGCAGCTTAGTAAAATAAATGAGTCTCTTGAAGGAATGTTGCAGAAACCCGATGTGGGAGTGCAGCTTAGTAAATTAAATGAGTCTCTTGAAGGACTGGTGGGAGTGCAGCTTAGTAAAATAAATGAGTCTCTTGAAGGACTCATGCGAATAATTTCTGCTGCAATTACTGTGACTCCATCAGAACCAACCTTACCTGCTCCCAGCGCAGAATCAGTGCAGGTCCAAGAGCCACCAATGATGATGCAATCAAGAAAGCGCAAGAGACGTTAGGGTGTTGCATGTTCCACAATGCACATCCATTGACCCTCAGGAATAGTTTATTTGTGGTTAAATTTCTCAAGTGTTTACTTTTTAGTTTTATTTAAAACTTACATGTTTACATTTTTCTTTATTTATATATATATTTGACACTGAAACTGAAAGTTAGCTTTTCATTGAAAAAGTACAGCCTTTAGTCACTTTATAAAAATTCAAATTGTTTATTTTCACAAAAAAATTGAACAATTAAACTTGTTTACATATAGGAAAGAGTTATTTCCCATCTTGAATGTCTTTACTGCATTAACGAAGCAAAAAAGTTACTGAGAACTGTTAACAAATTTTTGAAAAACCTATTTCTGTTTACGATTGTTTACAAAGTTGAAAAGTAGCTAGTTAACATTGAAAAGTTATAAACTATGTAAAGCAACAATGAACCTCAGAAGTCTGTAATGCTGCAATAAAAGAGCACTGTTTCACTTTAAATTGTGTCTGTACCTTTATTTGCCTTGCTGGTGGAGAGGGAGGGGGAGAGGGAGAGGGATGGGGAGAGGGAGGGGGAGAGGGGAGGGGGAGAGGGGAGGGGGAGAGGGGAGGGGGAGAGGGGAGGGGGAGCGGGAGGTACAAGGCGACACTACCTCGTGAAGGTGTTGGCTACCAGCTGCTCCCGAGCAGCCTTACTTTGAGCAGGAGTTGGCTCTTCCCCATCATGCCTTCCCACAGGCACATTGGCATTGTCCACGTCCTCCATTTCTGCAGGTAGTTCATCTGCAGCGTTAAGGGTCAGTCCTTCCTGCAGGGCAAAGTTATGCAAAGCACAACAGGCCACCACAATCTTTGCCACTTTCTGAGGAGAATACTGCAAGGTCCCCCCTGACCTGTCCAGGCACCGGAAGCGTGATTTCAGAACTCCAATTGTCCTCTCCACCACTTGCCGTGTGGACACGTGTGCCTGGTTGTATCTCTCCTGAGCCTCATTATTGGTCTTGCGGTAGGGAGTCATCAGCCATGGTCTTAGCGGGTAGCCCTTGTCGCCCAATATCCATGCGGATCCTGGAGGCAATGCGTTGAGGGCGCCATATAAGTCAGAGTTACGGAGGACGAAGGAGTCATGATTACTTCCACGGTTACCTGCATTCACATTTAAGATCCTGAGATGCGCATCACAGACAATCTGGACATTCAGTGAATGAAACCCCTTCCTGTTGATAAATGTCACAGGTGCAACCCCTGGTGCCTTCAATGCTACATGGGTTCCATCGACAGCCCCAATCACTTTGGGGAATCCAGCAATGTTATGAAATGCAAGCGCCATCTCCTTTTGATGGCGAGCAGACAAGTCATACTTAATGAACTCAGAAGCCCTACGGTAAATGGCTTCTGTGACCTGGTGAATGCAGGCCCTCGCAGCATTCTTGGATATGTTGCAAATGTCACCGGTGCTTGCCTGAAAAGTCCCATTTGCAAAGAAGTTCAGTGCTGTGGTTACCTTCATGCTCAGTGACAATGCATTGCGGTTCTTCGTGCGTGTTTGAAGGTCCTCCTGTAACATCTCACAGATTCGGCCAATTGACTCTTTACTGAAGCGCAGCCTCCTCACACACAGCTCCTCCGACAGCATCTCAAATGACAGCCTCTGCCTGTACACTCTATTTGGTGGGTAGTAGTTTCTCCTTCTCTGGAGGAGACGGGCTTGGTTCCTCCGTCTGATTCGTTGTCTGTATTCGAAAATTCTCAGATACGTAATCACACAGAGGAGGAAGAACAATCGATTGCAAAAGGGCATCTTTCTCTCACACAGGCTTCCTCCTCAAACTGAAAGTTGTAATGAAAAAATGGAAATAGTTGTTAAAGTAACTTTAGTTAAGTGAGTGGCTATAAAATCAGGTCAGGCTATGGTGGGATACGTGCGCTATCAGCTTGGGAACACATCTACCCGCCACACGGCCCTAGCTGATTTTCCAAACCTGTAACATTTTCATAAATTCATACATACATACATACATACTTACTTACTTACTCATTTTCATCTTTAAAACTTTTTGAAACGTAAACAGTTCATTTTTAAACTTTCATTTTCACAGATAGATACCTCAATATGCCTTGTACACACCCACAGTTGCTATACTACTCCAAATGGTCAAAACCCGTTTTTAAAATTTTTTTTTTAAAACTCTTAACTTATATAAGACTTCATTTAAAACTTTTGTGTCTTTCAAATTTAAAAACCTCACCTCAGTAGCCACACTCCAAAAGGATTTCTTCCTCCTACTTATCTCGGCAAATGTATAAATGGCTGCTACTCCTGGTTTTAAAATGTGTAACTGCTCGGAGCTTACACACACTACTCTCATTCACAAAATACATGAATTTTCCGACGCACGCGCAGAATCACCAGCCCACGCGATTACTCGCAGATCCATGAAACTGACCAGACATGAAGTGCCGGTTTTCAGCGCATGCGTAGTGCATGCAGAAAACCGGCAATTGAAGAGGGAATACGCGAGTGTACGCAGTGCGTACTCTCGCGCAGCAAGATGAATTTTTGGGCCATTACACATAAAGAAAGGAGGCGTAAGACCCTCTTTTAACAAGGTAAGTAGTTCATTAAGTATTATTTTAATATTTTTTCAACAGGTTTATCTTTTTTAGAGACTTTAAAGAAAGGTAAGTTTATTTTTATAACTTTTAAAAAGATTTTAAATTTTTTCAAAAATTTAATTTTTTGTTTAAAGTGGTTAATTTATTTAACTATACTTATTTTATTAATGTGATGGCTTTTTTTTATTTAATTGAGGTTTAGCTGTTCCTTTGGGGGGTATAATATTCATAGCTTTGACAGCCCTTGCTGTCAAAACTATGAATGAAAGATGGTGTGCTGCCATTGGCTCTAACTGAATCACGTGATCCCAGAGCTCGCACGAACTAATTGCGTCTCTGGGTCACGCAAGCACTGCACAGCTGCAGCCTTGAAACCAAAGTTCGTGTGGGCCCGGAGGAAAGAGGTAAGCGCGGAGTGAGATATCGCGGGGATGCCTTACCCCTGCGTGAACACTGGGTGTTTAATTTCTGGACCATTGAGTGCAAAAGTAGAGTACGTATGCTGAACCTTTATAAAGCTCTGCTTAGGCCACAACTGGAGTATTGTGTCCAAGTCTGGTTGCCACAATTTAGGAAGGATGTGAAGGCCCTTGAGAGGGTGCAGAGGAGATTTACCAAAATGGTTCCGGGATGGGGGATCTTAGCTCATGGACAGATTAGAGAAACTGGTTTTGATTTCATTAGCGAAAAGAAGTTTGAGGGGTGAATTGATCGAGGTGTACAAGATTATGACGGGTTTGAATAGGCTAGATGGGGAAATGCTGTTCCCACTAGTTGATGTTACAGGGACTAGGGTACACAGAATTAAGGTTTTAGGCAAGAGATACGGGGGGATGTGAGGAAAACATTTATACGCATTCAGTGATGACCTGGAATTCGCTGCCGGTGGAAGCAGAGACAATCACTGTTTTCAAGGGGAGACTGGATAGGCACTTGAGGGAAATAAACTTGCAGGACTACGCGGATAGAGCGGGGGAATGGGACTGACTGCATTGCTCCACAGAGAGATGGCACGGACTCGATTGGCCGAATGGCCTCCTTCTGTGCCGTTATGTCTCTATGACTCTATGACCTATTCACGAGAGAGATTTCCTCAGTGTCACGACCACTTCTCCCAAATCCGTTTTGAATTATCATGAACAAATATGTGTCCTTGCTTGAACGTGTTTCAGACACATTCTACTGGAGAGCCGTCTGTAAAATGTTGGGACAATTTCGAACGAACTTTCGGAAATCCTTTGCTCGCTGGCTCCTAGACAATTACAGATTCCGGCCTGTGTTATTCTGTTTCTTAAATTCACGAATCATAAATTATAGGAAGGCACATCTGGGAGTCGATCTGATCTCCTCTTTATTAGCCAGAGGAATAACCCAACTAAGCCACGGAACCAAGCCACGGAACCAAACCACGTTACTTCCTGTTTCCTGAGCTGCGGTTATTGCAGCTCCCTCTGGTTGTGCTTTTCATTGATTCTCCATCTCTGGGTTGTTTCTGAACCGTGAATTTATGCTGCTTGGTGGGTGAGCGGCAGACTTGAAGATACATCCTGCCCGTGCTCCCAGATTGGAATGTGGAAAATTAGCACATAATCCAGGCTAATGAGAACAAACGTATTTACATATTTATTGGAAGATTGTAGGTTTGAGTCTCGCTTCGGTGATTTTATACACAGCATGAAAACGTCGCCTAAATGGACCGCAAATGTTTCACATCCCCCAGTTGAGTGTTCTCACATTTGATTGTTTCTTGATCTTCTCCATATCTATACAAACCTAATGATATTGCGATCTCTGTTTCCCAAACACTCTCCCACTGAAATATGCCCTACTTGCACTACCTCATTCGCCACTGAAGAGCACCACGACAGAACGATATCCAGCCCTGCTTCCTTCCTCGAAACATACAGATAAAGAAAGTTCCCGTTCACATTTCACTAAATATTCCTCTACTTTGCCCTTTTCACTGCTATTTTCCCAATCTATATTAGGATAATTGAAGTTTCACATTATCTCTGCTGTAAATTTCTTGCATGTTTCTCCAATTTGCCTTGTAAATCTGCTCCACACTCTTCTTCCCAGTATTTGGTGGCAGATAGTAAAACAGCCAGCAGCGCAATAGCCCCTCTATTGTTTGTTAATTATAAATAAATAGAAAACCGGTAGCGAAAACCGGCTGAGAGTAAATCGGCAGTCCGTTCTGCACCCACCCTTATTGGATTTAAAGTCAATGGAAAATAAATTGGGGTGAGGTGCTGTTGGCGATTTGTCGCGACGACCCATACCAATGCCATGGTTTTTAAATACTGGTTGACAGCTGGTGAGGTACTTGGAGACAGAGCTGAGTGAATCGCAATCGGATTGGATAGCAAGCAGAATGGAAGCTGGGAATTTGGCGATAGTAGGATTTCAGTGGTAGGTATAAGGTTTGTAGACAACAGATTGGGATTTAGATTGGTCTTGTAACATAAAACAAACTGTAAGGTCAGTGACAGTTAGCAGTTAACAGACAACCAGCTGTATATTGTTGCCTGATTATGTGGTAAAAGCTGTGAGCTAGAAGCTGATTAAGCAATTGCAACTTATTTGATTCTGAAAAGGTGTATATTAGGCACTAATTTGCATAAGCACGGAGCTTAAGCACAGAGCTTGGAGACAGAGCTGGGTAAATCTCAATCGGAGTGGATCACAAGCAAAGTGGAAGCTGGGAATTTGGTGTTAGTATGAATTCGGTGGAGAGGAGGAAGGCGGTTTCTCACGTCCAACTCAAAAGAAGGAGTGGAGCCACAGAACCCGAGGATTCAAAGTTAAGCAGCTAATATTTAGGTTCTTTGCATTTAGTATCTCAGTGGTTCTTGTTAAGCTTCAGTAGTTTGCTTTGAGGAAAGAAAAGAAACATTGCAGTGTAGTATATAACTAGTTAAAAGCAATTATACAAATCACCTTGAGGCTAAGTATTTTATGTTAATTTTCCAATCAGAATGGAAGGACAGCTGAGACCCGTAGCCTGCAATTCTTGCGCCATGTGGGAACTTCAGGACGGTTGATGTGAGCCGGAGGCCCATGTTTTCAGGAGGCGAACTCACGCTGAGGGTTTCTGAGCTTGAGTGGCAGCTGGATTCACTGCAGGGTACACGGGAGTCGTGGATCACTGGTTCCAGGCGCTGTCACCCCATTGCCAGATAGAGTTCGGAATAGGAAGTGGGTGGCCAACCAGAAGCGTAGGAAGAGTCAGGCAGGGCAGAAATCCTCCGGGGGAGTGGCACACTCAAACAGATATTCAGCATTGAATACCGGTGAGGTTGACCACACCTCAAAGGAGTGCAGACCCGAGACTGGCACCGTAAGGCAAGGACTGCACACGGAGCTACAAAAAGTGTAGGACTGCAGTAGTAATTGGGGATTCGGTAGTCAGGGGAGAGAGAGGTAGTTCTGCTACTGTGTCCGTGAGGCCCATATGGTATGTTACTTCCCTGATGACAGGGTAAGGGACATCACAGAGAGGGTGCGGAATATAATGCGGGGGGAAGGGAAAGAGACTGAAGTCGTGTTCCATGTCGGAACCAACGACTTAGGGAGGAAGAGGGATGAGGTCCTGCAGTCAGAGTTTAAGGAGCTCGGGAGGAAGTGGTTGAGCAGGAACTCAAAGGTAATAATCACTGTATTACTCCCACTGCCACGCGCTAGTGGGAGTACTAATAGGAAGATACGGCAGGTTAATGCGTGGCTAGCGACGTAGTTCAGCAGGGAGGGCTTCAGATTCCTGGGAAATTGGGAGCAGTTCTGTGGTAGGAGGGACCTTTTCAACATGGACGGGTTCCATCTGAACAGAGCAGGGATCAATATCATTGTGTGCAGGTTAACTAGTGCTGTGGGGGTGGATTTAATCTAATTCGCCATGGGGTTGGGCACCAGGATGTAGTATTAACAAGTTGAAAAAATGTGCAGATGATTGGGAGAGAGTGTTACAGTTAGAAATATTACAGAATTAGTTGGGCTCATGGAAAATACAATGAGCTCTATGTTAGGTTGTGACTGCATATGTGTAAATGACCAAAGTTTGGTTGAAATTGTTGGTGAGCTGCAGGCGCAAATAGCCACGTGGGAATATGATCTAGTGGCGATAACTTAGATCTGGCTCAAACGGGGGAGGATTGTGGATGCCTAATATTCGTGGGTACAATGTATTCAAGAAAGATAGGAATGTAATAAAAAGAGGAGTGGTAGCAGCTTTGATTAAGGATAAAAATACAGAGCTGGAAACAGAGAATATCCTTTTGGGATCAAAGACATAATCTATTTGGTTGGATTTGAGAAACAATAAATGAGCTATTACGCTACTTGGTGTATTTTATAGACAATCAAATAGTGGGAAGGAGATAGAGGAGCTGATTTGAAAAGAAATTGCTGATAGGCGTATGAGCTACAGAGTAGTGTAAATGGGAGATATTAACAACCCCAATATTGAATGGGACAGTGAATGTGTTAAGGGCAGAGAAGGGGAGGAATTTTTGAAAAATGTTCAGGAGAATTCTCTTGATCAGTAAGTTTCCTGCCCGACGAGTAAGCAGACATTAGTGGATCTAGTCCTGGGGAATGAAGTGGGTCAAGTGGAGAATGTTACCGTTGAAGAGCATCTCGGGAATAGTGATTAAAGATCGGGAAGGTTTAGATTATTTCTGGAAAAGGACATTGAGAGATCTAGAATTAAAATGCATAACTGGAGGAGAGCTAATATCAGCGAATTGAGGAGGGATCTATCCCGGATAAACGAGAGTCAAGGACTGGCAGGCAAAAATGTAGAGGAGCAATGGGCGGTATTGAAAGAGGAGATGGTTCGATTACAAAAAGAAAATACTGCAGATGCTGGAAATCTGAAATAAAAACAGAAAATTCTGGACATACTCTGCAGGTCAGGCAGCATCTGTGAAGAGAGAAACAGAGTTAACGTTTCAGGTCTTGGACCCTTCTTCAGAACTGGAAAAAAGCAGCAAATGGAACAGATTTTTAAGCAAGTGTTGGGGCTCGGAAATGGGGGAGTGGATGAAAAAACAAAAGGGTTTGTCTGTGATAGGATAGATGGCAGGAGAAGTTAAGAGAAATTAAGAGATATTCAAGTCAAAAGGAGATGGTAATGGGACAGTTTAAGAAAAAAAGGATGGTTCTAGATGAAGTATAAATTGCGCTGGTAGAATGAAAGACAGCTGCCATGTGGGAGAGAAGAACAGAAGACACAAACAAAAAGTGTGGATAAAATATATATATATGATAGGGTTCAGGTTATGATCTGAAATTGTTGAACTCTATGTTGAATCCAGAAGTCTGTAAAGTGCCTAATCGAAAGATCAGATGCTGTTCCTCGAGCTTGCGCTGAGCTTCCGTGGAAAAATGCAAACTCCGAGGACGGTGAGGTCTGAGTGGGAGTGAAGCGGTGACTAAAAGTGACAGGCGACCGGAAGCTCGGTGTCCCCCTTACGGATTGAAATGAGTGGTTCTGCAAAGCGGTCACTCAATCTGCGTTTGGTCTCCCCAATGTAGAGGAGACCACATCGTGAGCAGCAAATACCAAATACTAAATTGCTAGAAGTACAAGTAAATCGCTTTTTCACCTGGAAGGGGTGTTTGGGGCCCTGGACAGGGCGAAGGGGAGAGTTATAAGGGCATGTGTTGCATCTCCTGCGCTTGCACGGGAAGGTGCCGGGCGAAGGGGAAGGGGTGTTGGGGGTGATAGAGGAGTGGACTAGGGTGTCGCGGAGGTAGCGGTCCATCGGGAATGCTGAAAGTGGAGGTGAGTGGAAGATGCGTTTGGTGGTGGGATCAAGCTGGAGGTGGCGGAAATGGTGGAGGATGATCCGTTGAATGTGGAGGCTGGTGGGGTGAAAGGTGAGGACAAGGGGAACCCTATCGTGGTTCCGGGAGGGAGGGGCAGAGGTGAATGCAGAAGTGCGGGAGATAGAATGGACACGGTCAAGGGCCATGTCAACCACTGAAGAGGGGGATCCGTGGATGAGGAAAAAGGAAGACATGTTGGAAGCACTAGTATGGAAGGTGGCATCGTCAGGGCAGATGCAGCAGAGAGGGAGAAACTGGGAGAATGGAATAAAGTCCTTACAGGAGGCGGGGTGGGAGGAGGTGTAGTCCAGGTAGCTGTGGGAGTCAGTGGGCTTGTCGTGAATGTTTGTCAATAACCTATCCACAGAGATGGAGACGGAGAAGTCGAGGAAGGGAAGATTCGTAGATGGAACATGTGAAAGTGAGGGAAGGGTGGAAATTGGAAGCAAATTTAATGAAATTATCTAGTTCGGGGCGAGAGCAGCAAACAGCACCGATAAAGTCATCAATGTACCAGAAAAAGACGTGAGGGAGGGGACCCGAGTAGAACTGGAACAAAGAGTGTTCCACATATCCCACGAAAGGCAGGCATAGCTAGGACCCATGTGGGTTCCCATAGCAACACATTTGATTTGGAGGAAGTGAGTGGAGTCAAAGGAGAAGTTGTTCAATGTGAGAACGAGTTCAGCCAGGCGGAGGAGGGTGGTGGTGGATGGGGACTGGTTGGGCCTCTGTTCAAGGAAGAGGTGGAGCACCGTCAGGCCATCCTGGTGGGGGATGGAGGTGTAGAGGGATTGTACATCCGTAGTGAAAATGAGACGGCTCGGGCCATGAAACTGGAAACTGTTAAAGTGGCGGAGGGCGTCGGAAGATTTGCGGATGTAGGTTGGAAGAGACTGGACAAGGGCAGAAAAAATAGAGTTGAGATAGGAAGAGATATGTTCCGTGGGGCAAGATCAGGCTGAAACGATGGGTCTACCAGGACAGTCCTGTTTGTTGATCTTGAGAAGGAGGTAGTAGCGGGCTGTGCTGGGTTGGGGAATTATGAGTTTGGCAGCCGTGCGGGGAAGATTCCAGAGGAGATGAGGTCATTGACAGTCTTGGAAACGGTGGCTTGATGTGTCGGTAGTGGGGTCATGGTGCAGGCGGCGGTTGGAGGACGTGTCAGAGAGTTGTTGATCTGTTTCCGCTAAGTAGAGGTCGGCTCGCCAAACAACCACAGCACCACCCTTGTCAGCAGGTTTAATGACAATGTCGGGGTTGGATCTTAGAGAATGGAGTGCTGCAAGTTCTGTGGGAGGTAGGTTGGAGTGAGTGAAGGGAGCAGATAAATGGAGACGGCCGATGTCACGCCGGCATTTTGCAATGAAATGTTCTAGAGAGGGTAAGAGGTCAGAGGGAGGGGTCCAGATAAATCGAGAATTCTGAAAGCGGGAGAAAGGGTCAGCCGTGCGGGTGGAAGTCTCCTGGGCAAAGAAGTGGGCACGGAGATGAAGGCAGCGGAAAAGGAGCTAAGCATCGTGCCGAGCTCGAAATTCATTGAGGTGGGGGCGTAAGGGGATGAAGCTCAGGCCTTTGCTAAAGACTGATCGTTCGGGGTCAGAGGGGGGAAGGTCAGAGGGGATTGTGAAAACGCGGCAGGGGGTGAGATTGGGAGGAGGGGGGTCAGAGGAAAGGGAAGGGGAAGATGTTTCCAGAGGGGCGTTTGTGTCCAAGAGTTGTTGAAGCTTGCGATGCTTGACACCTGAAAGGAAGAAAAAAAGTTTTTTGTTAAAGCACCGGATGTGGCGAAGGATAAAATGGAACTGCGGACCAGGACAACTTTGAGATAGAGTGAGTCAGTGCTGCTGAAGAGATGTCGAGAGTGTTCATGTGGCGTAACATGGCATTCAGCATCGACGTCAGGATACAGCGAGAGCAGTGGTTCGAGGAATGCTGAATATCTTGGAGATATCTGTATTCCTGGGTGGATTCAAAACACGAAGGGTGCAATTGCAGTTGCCATCCACGTGGAGTAAGTCGGAGCCGGAGACAGTTGCTGAGGAAAGATAGGTGGCTGTGAAACCGAGTTTGGATAGATACCTGATCAAACAAGAGAAGGGAGACAGGAAGCAATGAGGATGACCAAGGTAAAAGAGACGAACGGAAATCCCGTTGGAGAGAAGAGCAGAACTTCTTCAAGGTGACAATTCCTGGAAGAGAGGTTGCAGTTAATTTAGCACTAATACAAAAAGAAAATACTGCAGATGCTGGAAAACTGAAATAAAAACAGAAAATGCTGGAGGTACTCAGCAGGTCAGGCAGCATCTGTGAAGAGAGAAACAGAGTTAACGTTTCAGGTCGATGACCTTTCGTCAGAACTGGAAAAAAGCAGGAAATGGAACAGATTTTTAAGCAAGTGTATGGGTTCGGAAATGGGGGAGGGGATGAAAGAACAAAAGGGAAGGTCTGTGATAGGATAGAAGGCAGGAGAAGTTAAGAGACATTAAGAGATATTCAAGTCAAAAGGAGATGGTAATGGGACCGTTTAAGAAACAAAGGATGGCTCTAGATGAAGTGTAAATTGCGCTGGCAGAATGAAAGACAGCTGCCATGTGGGAGAAAAGAATAGAAGGCACAAACAAAAAGTGTGGATAAAAAGATATATGTGGTAGGGGCCAGGATATGATCTGAAATTGTTGAACTCTATGTTGAGTCCAGAAGGCTCTAAAGTGCCTAATCGAAAGATGAGGTGCTGTTCCTCGAGCTTACGCTGAGCTTCCGTGAAACAATGTAAGAGGCCGAGAACGGTGAGGTCTGAGTGGGAGTGGAGCGGTGAATTAAAGTAACAAGCGACCGGAACCTCGGGGTCCCCCTTACGGACTGAACGGAGGTCTAGGTGCATTGCCACAAGGGGGGAAAGGAGGACAACTAAAGCTAGAGCTCCCTGAGTGACGAAGGAGTTGGAGAGTTGCATGAAACAGAAAAAGGCGGTGTATGACAGATGCCAGCTGTGTAATAGATGAGAGAATCAGTCTAAATGTACAAAGTACAGTATAGAAGTTAAAAAGGAAATACGAGGGGCAAAGAGACAGCACGAGAATAGATTGGCGGCTAATATAAATGAGAATCCAACGGTCTTCTACAGGCACACTCAAATTCAAGGTTTTGTCAGAGGACTATTCACAATCTATTTTAATGACTTGGGTGAAGGGACCGAGTGCAATGTAATCAAATTTGATGATGATACAAAGATGGGAGGGAAACCAAGTTGTGAGGACACAAAGATTCTGCAAAGGGATATCGATAGGCTAAGTGAATGGGCAAACATTTGGCAGATGGAGTATAATGTGGGAAAATGTGGCGTTATCCACTTTGTTAGGAAGAATAAAAAAGCAAAATATTATTAAATGGAGAGAGATTACAAAATGCTGCGGTACAGAGGGATCGGGGGAATCATTGTACATGAAACACAAAAAGTTAGCATGCAGGTACAGCAAGTTATTAGCAAGACAAACGTTAGTGGGAGTTGTGTACAGACCTCCAAACAGCAGTAGTGAGGTGGGGGAGGGTATGAAACAGGAAATCAGAGGTGCGTGCAAAAAAGGCACGGCAGTTATCATGGGTGACTTTAATATGCATATAGATTGGGCTACTCAAACTGGAAGCAATACGGTGGAGGAGGATTTCCTGGAGTGTTTAAGGGATGGTTTCCTAAACCAATATGTTGAGGAACCAACTCGAGGGGAGGCCATCCTGGACTGGGTGTTGTGTAATGAGGAGGGACTAATCAGCAATCTTGTGGTACGAGGCCCCCTGGGGAAGAGTGACCATAGTATGGTGGACTTCTACATTAGGATGGAGAAGGAAACAGTTAAGTCAGAGACCATGGTCCAGAACTTAAATAAGGGCAACTTTGAGGGTATGAGGCGTGAATTGGCGATGTTAAATTGGCAAGCGATATTTAAGGGGCTATCAGTGGAAGGGCAATGGCAGACATTTAGAGATCGCATGGATGAACTACAACAATTGTACATCCCGGTCTGGCGTAAAAATAAAAAAGGGAAGGTGGCTCAACCATGGCTAACAAGGGAAATCAGGGATAGTATTAAAACCAAGGAAGTTGCATACAAATTGGCCAGAAGTAGCAGCAAACCCGGGGACTGGGAGAACTTCAAAACTCAGCAGAGGAGGACGAAGGGTTTGATTAGGGCAGGGAAAATAAAATATGAAAGGAAGCTTGCAGAGAACATTAAAATGGACTGCAAAAGCTTCTATAAATATGTAAAAAGAAAGAGGTTAGTAAAAACAAACGTAGGTCCCCTGCAGTCGGAAACAGGGGAAGTCGTAATGGGGAACAAGGAAATGGCAGATCAATTGAACAAGTACTTTGGTTCGGTGTTTACTGTGGAGGACACACACAACCTGCTGGAAATAAAAGGGGTCAGAGGATCTGGTAAGAGGGAGGAGCTGAGGGAAATCCTTATTAGTCGGGAAAAGGTATTGGGGAAATTGATGGGACTGAAGGCTGAAAAATCCCCGGGGCCTGATGGTCTGCATCCCAGAGTACTTAAGGAGGTGGCCTTGGAAATAGTGGATGCATTGACGATCATTTTCCAACATTCCTTAGACTCTGGATCAGTTCCGATGGAGTGGAGGGTGGCCAATGTAACCCCTCTTTTTAAAAAAGGAGGGAGGGAGAAAGCAGGGAATTATAGACCGGTCAGCCTGACATCAGTCGTGGGTAAAATGATGGAAGCAATTATTAAAGATGTCATAACAGACCATTTGGAAAGTGGCGACATGATAGGTCCAAGTCAGCATGGATTTGTGAAAGGGAAATCATACTTGACAAATCTTCTGGAATTTTTTGAGGATGTTTCCAATAGGGTGGACAGGGGGGAACCAGTAGATGTGGTGTATTTGGACTTTCAGAAGGCCTTCGACAAGGTCCCACACAAGAGATTGGTGAGCAAAGTTAAAGCACATGGGATTGGGGGTAATGTGTTGACGTGGATTGAGAACTGGTTGGCACACAGGAAACAAAGAGTAGGAGTAAATGGGTACTTTTCAGAATGGCAGTCAGTGACCAGCGGGGTACCGCAGGGTTCGGTGCTGGGACCCCAGCTGTTTACATTATATATTAATGATTTGGACGAAGGGATTAAATGTAATATCTCCAAATTTGCGGATGACACTAAATTGGGAGGCAGTGTGAACAATGAGGAGGATGCTAGGAGGCTACAGAGTGACTTGGACAGGTTGGGTGAATGGGCAAATGTATGGCAGATGAAGTACAATGTGGATAAATGTGAGGTTATCCACTTTGGTGGTAAAAATAGAGAGGCGGACTATTACCTGAATGGTGGCAGATTAGGGAAAGGGGAGGTGCAACGAGACCTGGGCGTCATGGTACATCAGTCACTGAAGGTGGGAATGCAAGTGCAGCAGGCAGTCAAGAAAGCAAACGGAATGATGGCCTTCATAGCAAGGGAATTTGAGTACAGGAGTAGGGAGGTGATGCTACAGTTGTACAGGGCCTTGGTGAGGCCACACCTGGAGTATTGTGCGCAGTTTTGGTCTCCTAACTTAAGGAAGGACATTCTTGCTATTGAGGGAGTGCAGCGAAGGTTCACTAGATTGATTCCTGGGATGGCCGGACTGACATATCAAGAAAGATTGGGTCAACTGAACTTGTATCCTCTGGAGTTCAGAAGAATGAGGGGGGATCTTATAGAGACATTTAAAATCCTGACTGGTTTAGACAAATTAGATGCGGGCAGAATGTTCCCAATGGTAGGGAAAACTAGAACCAGGGGTCACAGTCTAAGGATTAAGGGGAAGCCATTTAGGACTGAGCTGAGGAGGAACTTCTTCACCCAGAGAGTGGTGAATCTATGGAATTCTCTTCCACAGAAGGTTGTTGAGGCCAGTTCGCTAAATATATTCAAAAGGGAGTTAGATATAACACTCACAACTAAGGGGATCAAGGGGTATGGCGAGAAAGCAGGAATGGGGTACTGAGGTAGCATGTTCAGCCATGAACGCATTGAATGGCGGTGCAGGCTCGAAGGACCGAATGGTCTACTCCTGTACCTATTTTCTATGTTTCTATTTTCTATGAATGTTGGCCTTTATTGCAAGGGTGCCGGAGTATAAAAGTAGGGAAGTCTTGCTACAATTGTACAGGGCGTTGTTGAGACCACACCTGTAGTACTGCGTACAGTTTGGGTCTCCTTATTTAAGGAGGGCTATAATTGCATTGGAGGCAATTCAGGGAAGTTTCACCAAGTTGATTTCTGAGATGAGGGGGCTGTCTTCTGAAGAAAGATTAAGCAGGTTGTGCCTATACTCATTGGAGTTTTGAAGAAGAGGTGCGCTTATTAAAAAATATAAGATTCTGAGGGGGCTTAACAGGGTAGATAAGGAGTGGACTTTTCCACTCTTTGGGGTATCTAGAATAGGGTCATAGATTTCGAACAAGGGGTCGCCCATTAAAAACGGAGATCAGGAGCAATTTCTTCTCTCAGATGGTCGTGAATCTTTGGAAATCTCTACCCAAGATAGCTGTGGTCATTAAGTATATTTAAGGTGAAGGTAGACAGAATTTTGAATTATTGAGGAGTCAAGGGTTATGGGGAGCGGGCAGGAAAGTGGAGTTGAGGCCAAGATCAGATAAGCCATGATCTTATTGAATGGCGGAGCAGGCTCGAGGGGTCAAATGGCCTACCCCTGCTCCATTCACAGCTCCTCAGATAAGGAAGCAGTCCATGCCCGCATGCAACAAGACCTGGACGACGTTCAGTCTTGGGCTGATTAGTGGCAGGTAACATTCGCGCCAAACAACTGCCAGGCAATGACTATCTCCAACAAGCGAGAGTCTAACCACCGCCATTTGACATTCAAAGGCATTACCATCGCCGAATCCCCCACCATCAACATCCTAGGGGTCACCATTAAACAGAAACTTAACTGGACCAGCCACATAAATATTGTGATAACAAGAGCATGTCAGAGGCTAGGTACTGTGCAGCGAGTGCCTCAGCTTCTGACTCCCCAATGCCTTTCCACCATCTACAAGGCACACGTCAGGAGTTTGATGCAATACTCTCCACTTGTCTGGATGAGTGCAGCTCCAACAACACTCAAGAAGTTCGACACCATCCAGGACAAAACAACCAGCTTGATTGGCACCCCATCCACCACCTTAAACATTCGCTCCCTCCACCACCGGCGTACCGTGGCTGCAGTGTGTACCATCTACAAGATGCACTGCAGCAGCTCGCTAAGGCTTCTTCGGCAGCACCTCCCAAACCCGCGACCTCTTCCATACAAAACGTCAAAATCCTTGAATTCCCTACCTAACAGCACTGTGGGAGTACCTTCACCACACGAACTGCAGCGGTTCAAGAAGGTGGCTCAACACCACCTTCTCAAGGGCAATTAGGGATGGGCAATAAATGCTGGCCTTTCCATCGATGCCAACATCGCATACAACGAATTAAAAACATTCGTATGTTCTTATGTAGGAGCTATGGGGCCGATTAGGGATCAAAATGGATAACCAGTGGTGGAGGCAGAAGGCATGGCTGAGGTACTAAATGAGTACATTTCATCAATGTTTACAAAGGAAGATGACTTCGCTAAAGCTATGGTAATCGAGGAGGTTGCTGAGATACTGAATGAGAAACAGAAAAAGCTGAAGTAATATAAAGGCTAGAGGGAATTAAAGTGGATAATCACCCAGTCCGGATGGGATGCATCCTAGGTTGCTGAAGGCAGTAAGATTAGAAATTGCGAAGGTGCTGGTCACAATCTTTCAATCCTCTTTAGACCAAGGGGTGGTGCCAAAGGACTGGAGGATTGTAAATGCTACGCCCTTATTTAAATAGGGTAGAAGGAAACACCTGACAATTACAGGCAGTTTAAAGTCGGTGGTTGGGAAGCTTTTGGAAACAATAATCCGGTAAAAAGGAACAGCCACTTGGACATGCATGGACTAATAAATGAGAGCCAGCACGGATGTGTTCAGGACAAATTATGTTTGATTAACTTGATTGGGTTTTTTGATGAGGTAACAGAGGGAGTGGATGAGGGCAGTGCAGTTGATGTTGTGTATATGGACTTTCAAAAGTTTTTGATAAAGTAGCACATGCTAGGCTTGTTAGCTAAATTGACGGTCGTGGGATAAAAGGAGCAGTAGCAGCATAGGTACAAAATATGCTAAGGGACAGAAAACTACAGAGTTGTGGCTGTTTTTTCGGAACTGGAAGGAGGTATATAGCGGCGATCCCGAAGGTTCAGTTTTGGGCCACTGCTGTTTTGATATACATTAATTACTTGGACTTAGTAAAATAACTAGGAAGGTCGTGCAGGAGTCCCTTGGGTCCATTTCCCTCTCCAACAGATTTTCCGTTTTTGATACTGCTGGGGAGATGGTTTCCCAGGGGAATGCAGCAAGAGCCAAGTCCGTGGCATTACGAGTGGCTCAGCTGCACAGGAGGGGAGGAAAAAGATTGGGAGAGCAATAGTGACAGGGGAATCTATCGTAAGGGGAACAGATAGACGTTTCTGTGGCCGCAGACGTGACTCCAGGATGATATGTTGCCTCCCTGGTGCCAGGGTCAAGGATGATACTGAACGGCTGCAGCACATTCAGAAGGGGGAGGGCGAACAGCCAGAGGTCGTGGTCCATATCGGTACCAGCGACATAGTTAGAAAGAGGGACGTGGTCCTGCAAGCAAAATATAGGGTGCTTGGAAATAAATTAAAAAGCAGGACCTCAAATATAGTAATCTCCGGATTACTCCCAGTGTCACGTGCTCGCGAGAGCAGAAATAGGAGAATAGACCAGATGAATGCATGGCTGGAGAGATGGTGTAGGAGGGAGGGATTTAAATTCCTGAGGCATTGGGACCGATTCTGGGGAAGTTAGGACCTGTACAAGCTGGACGGATTGCACCTCGGCAGAACCGGGACCAGTATCCTCATAGAGGGGTTTGCCAGTGGTTTTGGGAAGGATTGAAACTAGTTTGTCAGGGGGCTGGGAACCTAAGTGTGGGCCTAGAAAGGAGAGAAACAAAGCTGGAAGTGCAAGTTAGAAAAGAAGTCAGCAAAACTAGTGGGGAGCAGAAACAAAGGCCAACAGTAAAGAGGGTCAAAGTGCAGAAAAATGTCAAACAGGCAAAGTTGAAGGCACTTTATCTAAATGCACGTAGCATTTGCAACAAGGTGGGTGAATTAATGGCACAAATAGAAGTAAATGGGTATGATGTAATTGCCATTACAGAGACATGCTTGCAGGGTAACCAAAGCTGGGAACTGAATGTTCCAGGGTACTCAACATTTAGGAAGTACAGACAAAAAGGAAAAGAAGGTGGCGTCACGCTGTTAATAAGGGATGAGATCGGTACGATAGAGATGAAAGATCTTGGCTCGGCAGATCCTGAAGTAGAACTGGAATCAATTTGGGTGGAGCTAAGAAACAGCAAAGGGCGGAAAACTTTGGTGGGAGTTGTGTATAGGCCACCAAATTGTAATGTTAATGAAGTGCACAGTATCAATCAAGAGATTAGAAGTACATGTAACAAGGACAATACGGTAATCATGGGGGACTTTAGTCTACATATTGACTGGGCAAATCAAATTACTAATAATGGTGTGGAGGACGATTTCTTGGAATGCATGCAAGATGGTCTCCTGGATCAGTATGTGGAGGAACCAATCAGGGAACAGGCTATTCTGGATCTGGTACTGTGTAATGAGAAAAGTTCTAATCAATAATCTTGTGGTAAAGGGGCCTTTGGGACAGGTGACCATAATAGATTGAAATTTACATTAAGTTTGAGAGTGATGTAGTCCAATCTGAAACTAAGGTCTTCAATCTAAATAGAGGAAACTGCAAGGGTATGAGGGACAAATTGGCCATGGTAGATTTGGAGACTACACTAAAAGGTATGAAGGTGGACATATAATGGCTAACATTCAAGGAAATAATGCATAATTTGCAACATACATATATTCCTCTGGGGCATAAAAACCCAAAAGGACAAGTGATTCAAACATGGCTAACAAAATAAATTACAGCTAGGATTAAGTCAAAGGAGGAAACTTATAAAGTTGCCAGAAAAAGCGGTCAGCCTGAAGGTTGGGATATTTTTAGAAATCAGCAAAGGGGGACGAAGTAATTGATAAAGAAAGGGTAAATGGAATATATGAGCACATACATGCAAAAAATATAAAAATGAATTGTAAAAGCTTCTATAGGTATGTGAAAAGGAAAAGCATGGCTAAGGTAAATGTAGTTCCTTTACAGTCAGAGACAGGAGAATGTATATTGAGAAATGAGGAAATAACTGAGAAATTAATTATATACTTTGTTTCTGTCTTCGCGGAGGAAGACACAAAATACCTCCCAGAAATACGAGAAAAGAAAGGGTGTGGCGAGAATGAGGAATTAAAATAAATTTTTATTAGTAAAAAAACAGTGCTAGCAAAATTATTAGGACTAAAAGTCGATAAATCCCAAGGACCAGATGAACAACATCCTAGGGTTTTGAAAGAGGTGTCCATTGGGATAGTGGACGCATTGATTGTCATCTTCCAAAATTCTTTAGATTCTGGAACTGTTCCTGCAGATTAAATGATAGCAAATGTAACCCCGCTATTTAAGAAAGGAGGGAGAGAGAAAACGGGGAACTACAGACCTGTTAGCCTCACATCAGTAGTTGGGAGATTGTTGGAATCTATTACAAAGAATGCAATAACTGGGCACTTAGAAACTAATAATAAAATTGGGCAGAGTCTACATGGATTTATGAAAGTGAAATCCTGTTTGACAAACCTATTGGAGTTCTTTGAGTATGTAACTAGTGGAGTAGACAAAGGGGAAACGGTAGATGTGGTTTATATGGATTTTCAGAAGGCCTTCGATAAGGTCCCACACAAGAGATTGGTGAACAAAATTAGGGCACATGGAAATGGAGGTAATATACTAGCATTGATTGAGAATTGGTTGACAGACAGAAAACATAGAGTAGGGATAAACGGGTCTTTTTTCAGGATGGCAGGCTTTGACTAGTGGGGTACCGCAAGGTTCGGTGCTCGGGTTCAAGCTATTCACAATCTATATCAATGATTTGGATGAGGGGACCAAATGTAACATTTCCAAATTTGCTGATGACACAAAGATAGGCAGCAGTGTCAGTTGTGAAGAGGATGTGAAGAGGCTTCAAGGGGATCTCGACAGGCTCAGTGAGTGGGCGAGAACATGGCAGCTGGAATATAATGTGTATAAATGTGAAGTTATCTACTTTGGTAGAAAAAGCAGACAGGCAGAGTATTTCCTAAATGGTGAAAGATTGTGGAATGCAGATACTCAAAAGGACCTGGGTGTCCTTGTACATGAGTCACTGAAAGTGAATGTGCAGGTGCAGCAAACCGTTAGGAAGGCAACTGGTATGCTGGCCTTCATTACAACAGGTAATTAGTAAAGGAGTAAAAAAGTCTCACTCCAATTATATAGGGCCTTGGTGAGATCATACCTGGAGTACTGTGTAAAATTTTCGTCTCCTTACCTAAGGATGGATATACTTGCCATAGAGGGAGTGCAACGAAGGTTCACCAGATTGATTCCTGGGATGGTGGGACTGTCTTATGAGAGGAGATTGAGTAATCTCGGTCTGTATTGTCTTGAATTCAGAAGAATCAGAGGGATTCTCATTGAACATACAAACTTATAACAGGGCTTGATAGGGTGGATGCTCTGAGAATGTTTCCATTGACTGGGGAATCTAGAACCAGAGTCCACAGCCTCAGGATAAAGGATACCCGATTCACGACTGAGATGAGAAGACATTTCTTCACACAGATGGTGGTGAATCTTTGGAATTCTCTAACCCAGAGGGCTTAGGAGGCTCAGTCATTGGGTATATTCAAAACAGAAGTCGATAGATTTCTGACTGGTAAGGGCATCAAGGGATATGACGATAGGGCCGGTGAATGAAGTTGAGGCATAAGATCAGCCATGATCTCATTGAATGGCGGAGCAGGCTCGAAGGGCCGAATGGCCGACTCCTGCTCCTGTTACTTATGTTCTTATTTTCTTATGTTCTTTGGTGTGCATTAAACAATTTCGAAATTTGCAGATGAAACAAAACTTGGTATTGTAGTTAACAGTGAGGACGATAGTGATAGATTTGAAGAGAACATAGAGAGGCTGGTGAAATGGGTGGACACGTGGCAGATGAAATTCAAAGCAGAGAAGTGTGAGGTGATACATGTTGGTAGGAAGAATGACGAGAGACCACACACATTAAATGATGCACTGTTAAAGTGGTTGCAAGAGCAGAGACCGGGGGTGTTTGTGCACAAATATTTGAAGGTGGCCGGACAAAGTGGTCAATAAAGCACGTGGTATCGCGAGTAATATAGAAAGTGGAATGGAGAGTTGGACAGTGTTATTAAAATGAGAAAGTGTGGTTAATATAAATTTCTAATAGTTTCTAATGTATTTTATATCCATTAAATGCAGCTTTCCCATAAAGGAGGATTTCTTGGACTTAACCACCACAATATTTTTAGACTTCACCGATCATTTTCCAAATTATCAGCGTTTCTGAGATTACCAGCCTCTATGTCCACCTTTGCCGTGAATTACTATAATCAGCAGCCTGTATATCTGGCTAGATCCGTCTTTTCTGCGATCATCAACAACAATAACAAGTTGCATTTATTTGGCGCCTTTAACGTAGTAAAACGTGCCAAGGAGCTTCACACGAGTGCTATAAGACAACGCTTTGACCCCGAACCGCTTAGGGAGAAATTAGGGCTGATGTCCAAAAGTTTGGTCAAAGAGTGAGGTTTCAAAGAGCGTCTTAAAGGAAGGTAAGAAAGGTAGAGAGGCGGAAAAGTTTAGGCAGGGAATTCCAGAGCTTAGGTCCGAGGCAACGGATGGCACGGCCACCAAAGGTTGCGTGACTCTAATCAGTGATGCTCAAGGGGGCGGAATTAGAGTAGCGCAGATATCTCGGGGGTTGTGTGGCTGCAGGAGATTACAGAGGTAGAGAGGGGCGATGCCCTGGACGGATTTTAAAAAACGATGAGCTTTTTGAAATCGAGGTGTGGATAACCGGGAGCCAATGTCAGTCACCAAGCACAGAGCTGATTGGTGAACGGGACTTGGTGCGAGTTAGGACACGGGCAGCCGACTTTTGGATGACTTCAATTTTACGTAGGGTGGGAATAGTCAAGTCGAGAGGTATCAATGGATTGGATGAAGGTTTCAGCAGCGGATGTGCTGAGGCAAGTGTGGCAATGGGCGATATTATGGAGGTGGAAATAGGCGGTCTATATATAATTGGCTGCCAATATATTTCCGTTTATCGGCGGTTACTGGGATCACCAGCCGATCATATGTGGGTTTATCAGTTTATCAGTTTTTCTGGTATCACCAGTCTATATATCTCAGTTTATCTGAACTATTGGGATCACCAGCCGATATAGCTGTGTTAATAAATGTTTACGGGGATCACTACCCTATATTGCAGGCTTTATAGTGGTTTAGTAGTTCTCCCAGCCTATATAGCTGTGCTTATCAGGGTTTACTGGGATCACGAGACGATATGTATTGGTTTATCCGAAATAACAACAGAAAACGCTGGAAAAACTCAGCAGGCCAGGCAGCATCCGTGGAGAGAGAAAGACAGTTAACGTTTCAGGTCGATGACCTTTCATCAGAACTGGGAAGAGCCGGAAATCAAATAGATTTAATGCCAGGGTAAAGCTGGGAAAAGGGGGAGGGGATAAAGGAACAAAGGGGGAGAGATGAAGTGTCATCGACCTGAAACGTTAACTCTCTTTCTCTCTCCACGGATGCTGCCTGGCCTGCTGAGTTTTTCCAGCGTTTTCTGTTGTTATTTCGGATTTCCAGCATCCGCAGTATTTTGCTATCGTATTAGTGTATTGGTTTATAGTGGTTTACTGGGATAATCAGCCTGCATATCTGGATTTGTCAGGGTGTATTGCAATCATCATCCTATATTTCTGCGTTTATCGTGGATTACTGGGTTTGCCAGCCTATAGTGGTTTACTGGTTTCACCAACCTATATAGCGTTGTTTATCATGTTTACTGGGATTACTCGCGTATATATATGGCTTTATAGTGGCTTACATGGATCACCAACCTATATATCTGGGTTTATTGGGGTCATTCGCCTGTCTAACAGTCTCGGGCTCTAATATAACACGTTCTGCTGTTGTTCCTATATAAGCAGTGTGTATTGGGCTCAGTGGCTCTCAAATACAAGCCTTTATTGGTCAATTAATTAATTTAATTTGGAATAAATGGGATAAATCTTCAAATATAAAAGAGGTGATTCATTCCAAGACAATCAGCTTTGTTAGTTCCACTCTAGTGAATGACTATGCATACTATAATCAGCACTGGTGCCTCACAGCGCCAGGGACCCGGGTTCGAATCCGGCCTCGGGTGACTGTCTGTGTGGAGTTTGCACATTCTCCCCGTGTCTGCGTGGGTTTTCTCCGGGTGCTCCGGTTTCCTCCCACAGTCCAAAAATGTGCGGGTTAGGTTGATTTGGCTATGATAAATTGACCCTTAGTGTTGGGGGGGGATTAAATATGTGGGGTTACGGGGATAGGATGGGATATGTTAGGGGGAGTTAAATACGTGGGGTTTTGGGGATAGGGTGGGATATATGTCGGTGCAGGCTCGATGGGGATTCTGTGTGGGAAAGCAGGGACAGGGTACTGGATTTGGATGATCAGCCATGATCGTATTGAATGGTGGAGCAGGCTCGACGGGCCGAATGGCCTACTCCTGCTCCTAGTTTCTATGTTTCTATGTTTCTATGTTTACAGAGGACGGTACACAGACGTCATCCTCCTGTTCATGGTTATTTTTTCAACAAGTGAGAGAAGCCCATGCAATTTCTCGGTCATTCAGGTAATTTAGCATCCGTTGAACCGTCTTTGCTGCTTTACGCTTATAATTACCCACCAATCCAAACATCCCACATCTCCTGCCCCACACTCTGCAGCTGAACCTCTGTCTCTCTCCAGTTTCACACATCTGTCTCCATATCGTATCTGATCCCATCCCATCTACGACACTGAGAAGCAGGAAGATCATGAAAAATGCCCCTTTCCATCTCGGGAACATGACCGCCGCAATCCTGAACTCATCCCGTTCATCAATTAAACTCTCGTCCTGTCTTGTCCTCCTCCATGACATTGAGATCATTCATGCTCTGCTGCTCATATCATATCAGAGAACAATTCCCACTCTCACACAAACCTTGGCCAGTACTACATAACATAAAGATTATAACTGGTATCATCAACTGTAATAGATGTGTCCGGCGGTCTATGTGTGTTATTAAACACGGAGCCCACACTAAACAGTGTGACTGTGTGTTTAAAATTATCGTTAGAATTGATTGTGTGACTTGTACAAATGTATGAAGTTATAGCTTTTAACCTGGCCTTCGGGGCTTTATCTGACTGGTAATTGCATTGTTTTTATTAAAAGTATTGGAGTGAGAATTGTTGACGGCATCTGTTTGTTCAGTGACTGCAATTAAACCCAGTCAGCAGGGGAGCAGATTTTCTGACCGGATGGATTCCCACTCTTATAAATAAGGAAAATCCTCTAAATATGTCAATCGGAGAATTTTCCCCAGCATCAGGACCAACCATTCAATCATCGATTCTTACCGCAAGGGAAATAATGGCTCTTGGTTTTCTGATCAAGCTCAAGATTCTATGGGCAATTTACGGTATACAACCGATTTACTTCCCCATCCTGGCTGCGTTCGGTGTCCCGGGTAAGTTACTATCTGCAGCCGGTACATCAGTACTCAGAGATTACAGTACGTGGCATCTTAGTCCGTGTTTCCAGCTCTTTGTTTTGTTATTTTCGTGACATTACGTTTTATAAATGCAAGTTGCTGTTGTTATTAGAACAGTGACTACACGTCAAAAATACTTCATTGGCTGTAAATTTTTTAGAGATGTCCCGAGGCCATTAAAGGCGCTCGATATGCGAGATCTTTCCTTCATTGTCTTTCTTTTTTCTGTTTTTCTCTCTTTCTCTCTTGTGTGTGTTTGATGATGGCCCGTGCTCCGCTCATGTTAATTCCCACTCCTTGATACCAGTTCAATGATTGGTCTGCTCTTCATGGTCATTATTACTTACATTTCAGGCATTTGTATTAAGGTCCCATTGTTCCTTCAGTCGACAGCACACGCCATGTTACTCTCTGAATTAAATTGTGAACTTTGTTGTAAATACTTAGTCCGAATGTCGGGAGAGTAATTATTCTCTGACCTCACGCGAACTTCTCTTTCTGCAGGATATAATTAGTAATTTAGTTGTACAAATCTATCCTATCAGACCAGTCACAAATGCATTGATGATCCAATCTGCTTCAGCTGTCTCCCTTTCCAACGTTTCCTGCTCTACGTTAGTGTCACTGCTTCTGAAAGGTTACTTTTTAATTCTAAGTTTGCGTTACTGCTGAATATTATTCCGCTCATTTAATGTTTTTATGGAGAATAATGAATTGCATGAACAATTTAATTCCATGTTCCTTTGGTAAAGTTCGTCCTATCTCTGATTTGGATCCACAGTGATTGAAAGCGGAGTGTTCTGATAGTGAACTCACTCGATAATGGATTGTGTCGTATTCCCTATATGAATTTGAAGCCTACTCACTTCACACCGTCTGAGTAAAGGAGCAAGATTAACACTATTTGACTAGAATACAGATAGTTTCTGAAATGCCAGGATGGTATATTACATTGTCAAGCTTATTATCCCAACATTTTCAGTAAATTACCATTGTTACACGTGTTTCCTCTAAAACAATTGAAAGACTTGCCTGTTAAATGAGCTACATTAAATGTTAATTCTCTGCCTTTGTAGTTTTGGTGACCCAGAATATTCGAGCATGGACCCTAGCGTGTCTTTAACTCGACTCATCCAAAGATTGACCATTGGAAATTCAAGCGCGGAGAATCCAACAGTGCCTCACTTCTCATTTCCAAAACAAGAAGGATTGCACGATTTAATATATTAGACAAGGGGTAGAAAAGTGTAAAAATGTCATTACGAGCATTGGAGGGGAAGGTTTGATTTGTGCCATTTTAAAGAAGAGCTCAAGCCTTGAACTAATGGCCATAGTCAATATATGAGCACAGACAGTGGGTTTTACTAGCTCACTATTCCATTTAGAGGACTCCATCCATTCACACATTCTTCCTGCTACCATGCCATTTTTTATTAACACATCCCCACCACGGGAGATTAAGGTGAATTATAACACCCCAACAACTAACTGACACACGCTGCAATTCAAACTGCAATGTCCCAACTATTCCTTCCCCTCTGGCTCAGTTGCAAGTGAGGCTCCCACTTCCCGATTGGTTACTTTTATACTCAGTGTAAACTCAGTTTCTGTTTTTAACTTTTTTTCATTTCGGAACATAAGGAGTAGATTATTCAGCACCTCGAACCTGATCCGACATTTCATTACATCATAGCTCATCTCTATCTTAAATCATTCAAACCGCCTTTGTTTCATATCCCTTAATATACTTATCGAACAAAAATCTATCAGTCTCTTTTTTTAAATATTCAATTGGCCCAATAGCTTTTTGGCGCAGAGAGTACCAGTTCTGCACTAAAGTTTTGTCAGGAAATGCTTCCTGTCATCAGCCTTAAACAATCTAGCTATAATTTTATATTTATGCCCACTTGTTTTGGACTCCCACGTTACAGGAAATTGATTATCTCTATCTACCAGACAAATCATTAATCATTTAAACACTTCAATTAGATTATCACTTAATCTTCTAAACTCAAGGTAATACATGACAAGTCTATCCAACGTAGTCCATTTACTTCACTTATTTGGCTAACCATTGCTGACTACTCTGACTACAACCCTTATCTGCAGCACGTCCTGTCACAGTTAAACTAATCAGGTCCCATCACTGGATGCAAAGCCAAACTGCACATTTTTTGGAAGCAATTGCGGTTAAAGTGAAGACAGTGAATATCACTTTTATATAACCTACTCCGTTATTTCACTGAAAACGCACGAAACTATGGTTATTGCACTTTCCTTGTGAATGGTCTCCCTAGTTTATTCTTGCTCACAGTTAACGTGGTGACGATTGCGATCCTGTCTCGCGGAAAGTGTGGTCTCTCCAAATGTGTCACTCGCTACCTGGTGGCCATGGCAGCGGCAGATCTACTAGTCGTGATCATCGATTTGATACTGAGGCAGATTCCTATTGTTTATCGGGAGCAGTTTATCTTTTTGACGAACGTTGGTGTGTGTAATATCCACGCCGTCCTGCTTTATGCAGTTACAGACTGTTCTGTCTGGTTCACAGTCACTTTCACCTTGGATCGATTTGTGGCCATTTGTTGCGAAAAGCTGAAATCGAAATATTGCACCGAGAAAACGGCGGATGTGGTTCTCGGAACAGTGACGGTTCTGAGCTGTTTGAAGAACATTTTCTGGTATTTTCTATATACAAGTGAATATTGGCTTTCGAACAGTTCCTGGTTTTTCCGCGTGGCATTCGGTGTATCTCGTTCTCTGGTCTGGGCCGTGGTTGAATGAATGCATTACATTTTAACGCCATTTATTCCATTTCTTTTGATTCTACTGTTCAATGCGCTGACGGTCAGACACATTTTAGTGGCCAGCAGAGCCCGCAGTAGACTCCGGGGTCGGAGCAGTGGCGAGAGTTCCAATGACCCAGAGATGGAGAGCCGAAGGAAATCCATGATTGTACTGTTTGTTATATCGGGGAATTTCATACTGCTGTGGGTGGTGTTCATGGTTTGTTCTATATTGAGACGATTGGATTATTTGGGATATTCTGTCTCTGTGCCCGCATTTGTTCGAGTAATCGGCTTCATGCTCCAGCTCCTGAGTTGCTGCACAAACACTTTTGTTTATGCAGTGACCCAGAGGAAATTTAGAGAGGAATTGAGGAGGGGAGTGAAATATCCCATCGCTATGATGGTTAAATTAAATAGATGAGATGATTTAACACTTTCTAACATTATCATGTATTTTTGTTCCATGTTCTGTAGATTCTACTGTTGTCTTTATATTTTTTGAAATATTTAACAAGCTGGTCCAGGGTTAAAATTAAGTTCATGTCGTAGTTCGGGACACTGTAGCCCTTTATTCGCAAGGACAGGACCCAGACACGATTCATCCACAGATGCAGTTTGAGCAAAAATTGGCCAAGAGCGATTATCTGCTTTAGTCATTCCCATGCTGAGCTCGCAGTCCAAGGGTACTTTCGGAATGAGACCTTGTTGTGATTATTTCTTACAATAGTCCAATCTGGAGCAATATCTGGTCAGTCAGTGGGTGTTTATTATCACCATGTTGAACTGTTTATCCTACCTGTGATAACCTTTCAAGGAAGACTTTGTGAAAATCGAGACAGACACCAGAAAAATGTCAAGGCAACATAAAGACTGCGAATCTCAGCACCGTAACTCTGACAGATTATGAAAATGAATCAATGTTTGTACATTAAATTGGAATCACACCAATTTAATAGTCTCATTCTGTACTTTATGTTTGTAAACTTCTGGGCAATTGTTGTACTGACGACACTGAACGGATTACATCGCACTCAGTGTTCTGTAGGTTTTAACTATTATTGCGTAAAGCAGTTTAAGAATCGAACTAAAATTCATTTTGCACACTGAAAACTTGGTCCATCATTAGCACGATTGTAAGGGGGCACTTCGAGATCTGGGCCAGATGAGAATATAATTCCATTGCCACATTCAAGGCTCCGTGTACAGCATCCTCACGGTCCAGGTACAGCACACAGCCGGATCCCGGTACAGAAAACTCTCCGGTCCCTTTACAGCAAACTCCATGGTCCCAGTACAGCACGCTCCCGGGTACCGGTACAGCACGCTCTCGGGTACCAGTACAGCACACTCCCGGGTACCAGAACAGCACACTCCCGGGTACCAGTACAGCACACTCCCGGGTACCAGTACAGCACGCTCCCGGGTACCGGTACAGCACGCTCCCGGGTACCAGTACAGCACACTCCCGGGTACCAGTACAGCACACTCCCGGTTATCAGTACAGCACACTCCTGGGTACCAGTACAGCACGCTCCCTGATATCAGTGCAGCACACTCCCTGATATCAGTACAGTACACTCCCGGGTACCAGTACAGTACACTCCCGGGTACCAGTACAGCAAACTCCCGGGTATCAGTAATGCACACTCCTGGGTACCAGTACAGCACACTCCCTGATATCAGTACAGCACACTCCCGGGTACCAGTACAGCACACTCCCTGATATCAGTACAGCACACTCCTGGGTACCAGTACAGCATACTCCCGGGTACCAGTACAGCACACTCCGGGTACCAGTACAGCACACTCCCTGATATCAGTACAGCACACTCCTGGGTACCAGTACAGCATACTCCCGGGTACCAGTACAGCACACTCCGGGTACCAGTACAGTACACTCCCTGATATCAGTAAAGCACAATCCCGGGTACCAGTACAGCACACTCCCTGATATCAGTACAGCACATTCCCGGGTACCAGTACAGCCCACTCCTGGGTACCAGTACAGCACACTCCCTGATATCAGTACAGCACATTCTCTGATATCAGTACAGCTCACTCCGGGTACCAATACAGCACACTCCCTGAGATCACTACAGCACACTCCGGGTACCAGTACAGCACACTCCCTGATATCAGTACCGCACAATCCTGGGTACCAGTACAGCACAATCCCGGATACAAGTACAGCACACTCCTGGGTACCAGTACAGCACACTCCCGGGTACCAGTACAGCAGACTCCCTCATATCAGTACAGCACGTTCCCTGATATCAGTACAGCACACTCCCTAATATCAGTACAGCACACTCCCGGGTACCAGTACAGCACACTCCCGGGTACCAGTACAGCACACTCCCGGGTACCAGTACAGCACACTCCCGGGTACCAGTACAGCACACTCCCGGGTACCAGTACAGCACACTCCTGGGTACCAGTACAGCACACTCCCGGGTACCAGTACAGCACACTCCTAGGCACCAGTACAGCACACTCTCGTGTCCCGGTACAGCACACTCCCTGGTACCAGTACAGAACAATCCCGGGTACCAGTACAGAACAATCCCGGCTACCAGTACAGAACAATCCCGGGTACCAGCACAGCACACTCCCAGGTACCAGTACAGCACACTCCCGGGTACCAGTACAGCACACTCGCTGGTACCAGTACAGCACACTCCCTGGTACCAGTACAGCACACTCCCTGTTACCGGTGCACCACACTCCCTGATATCAGTACAGCACACACCTGGGACACACTACAGCACGATCCCGGATCCCGGTACAGCACATTCCCTGGTATCTATATAGCCCCCTCCCTGGTATTGTTACAACAAACTCCCAGCTTCCGGTACAGTATACTCCGGGTCCCGGTACACCATACTAGTGGGTGCTGGAACAAACCATTCCCGGCTATCAGTACTGCACACTGTCTGGTACCAGTACAGCACACTCCCTGATATCAGTACAGCACACTCCCGGGTGCCAGTACAGCACACTCCCTGATATCAGAACAGCACACTACCGGGTACCAGTACAGCACAGTCTCTGGTACCGGTGCACCACACTCCCAGATTCCGTTACAGAGCATTCCCGTGTCCTGGAACAGCATGCTCTCGGTTACTGTACAGCACACTCCCTGATATCAGTACAACACACTCCAGGCCCCCGGTACAGCCAACTGTGGATGCTGATAGAAAACCCTCGGGAATCCACCTCCGGAAATAGCAGGTGACCAAAAAGCTGATGGGAGTGACTGGTTTAACTGAACCGGAGAAGAGAACCTTCAGCAGCCCCGAAAATGTCACAGTTGCAGTTTTTGATAAGGGTTCCACTGTATGGAAACCCTTGCAGTGTATCGATTAAACTAACTACAAATCCTAATCGTGGAATCGTGTAGAATTATCATCAATATTAACCATCCCTGGAGTCAATCTTTCCACCATCTCTGTTCTTATTTGTGCCGAAGTTCAAATATTGCTGTTGGCATCAATAGTCCAGCAGGACTTGATACTCTCTCTGTTGCTTTAAGGTCGCATTTATTTCCAACACCAGACATCCGATTGGTCCCCTTGGAGGACAAGGCACACTCAGCAGTTTATCTGGAATGTGTAAATAGATCCTGCCTTCCTAAGTAATCAGTTACTTTGCAAAGTATAATTAGAACCATTCTGAATGCCAGACTCCAGAGAGAACAGAGCTCACAAAGAACAGACAGGGCTTATCCGCGTGGGTTATGTCCTTCTACCTCCCCCAAAACAAGTTTCTAACATTCCTCCACCCACCACACCCCGCCCCCCCTCCCTCCGAGTTTGTGAACTTTTCCCTCCCAGCAAGTTCCTGACCTACCCCGCCCCTTGGTACCTGGCCTTCTCACCGTAAAAGTTGCTGACCTACCCCACACAGGTTCCTGACCTTCCCCCTCCCCCGGGTTTCCGGCCTTCTCCGCCTACAACTTCCTGATCTTACCACACGCCTCCTCCCAATAGATGGAGCATTGTGTGTGGGTAACGGACTGTTAACCGGTTCATTTGTTATGAAGTGAATAGTGATAGTGTCATGACTTGTGGATTTCGAACAGTTCAATGAAACACGCACCGAGCTTCTCGAGAAATAAACCAGGTCTAGAGGCAGGAGAGGGAGAACGTGGTGCGGATGTAAAGTGGGATGAGATTGTAAGAATGTGGATTACATTCTCGCTCTCAACTCCCCACTTTAGACCTAGATCACGTTATTCTCCAACTCCTCTGTGTTGCCCGTGCTCGTTACCGCTGATTTCCTGACCTCCTCTCCCTACCCTCCAATCCTCTCTCTCCCCTTCGATCCGCTCTCTCCCTTCGATCCTCTCTCCCCCTTCGATCCTCTCTCCCCCACCTCTCTCTATAACATCCTCTCTCTCTCTCTCTCTCTCCCCTGCCATCTCCCCTCTCTCTCCCGTCTCCTCTCTCAACCCCCTCCTCTCTCTTGTCCCCTCTCACTCTCTCACTCCCCATCTCTCACTCTTACCCTTCGCCTTCTCTCCTGCTCTCTCTCCCTCCCACTCTCTCTGTCCACCCTCTCTGTGCCCCTCTCTCTCCCATCTTACCCCCACCTGTCTCTCCCTTCCTCCTCTCTCCCCCAACTATTTCTCTCCACCCATCTCTCTCTCACCCCCCCCCTCTCTCTCCCTCATAGTTCTCTCTTTCCCCTTCTCTCTCCCTACAATCTCTCTCCACCAATCCCCCCTTTCTCTCTACCACATCCGATTCCCTCTCTCTCTTCTTCCCCCTCCCTCCCCCGGCTACCAGCGGATCCACTGAACTTCTTCTTACGGAGCCGATGAACGCTTGGCCCACAATTCAGTTCGCAACTGTTGGGTACTGTGCATGCGCAGAATGAGGTCGGCTGTGCATGCGAGTCCCCAGGATGCATCGTGCATGCGCTGAAGCCCGCAAAGGTGTTCATGCAGATAATCACAGCGTTAATTTAATACAGCTTGACGTAATAAAGACTCACTACGCACTTGAACATAAAGCAAGGCTTTAATCAACTTGTAACAAAACATGGAGGTCTAGTTAGCAGTCACTAGCTTCCTGTTTCCTGATTGTCTCTGCCCAAGGTGGTACCATGCCTGTGTATTTATACTCCCTGGACGGCGCCCCAGCTGGCCGCCCAGTAGTACTTCCTGAGTTGTTACTTGCGATTTATGACATTCTTCCTCCCTAAAAGGTTTGGAAGTCCAGTCTTCCTTTAACGGACTAGGCGGACCAGAAATAGCCGCAGACGTTTAGCTCTCTGCTTGTGACTGGAAGGCACGTCTCCCCGGACCGTGTCCTGTTCCCTGGGTCGCTTGGCCTGTACCGGTAAGTCAGTAGAGTCCGCATCATCTTGATCATCCTGTGGAGGACTGGGAATATCATGACTCCGGGTGCAGGTCCCCACAGGTGCTGAGCTGGCCTCATTCTGGGTCGTGGCTGGAGATTGTCCGGCGTCCTGGTTTCGGGTGGCCATCCTACGGGGAGTGTCCAGCTCCCTGAGTTGATCCGGTAGCGTTGCCGGCAGATCCCCCGATGTCCCAGGCGGGGCGTCATTTTCATAGGGGTGCGGAGTGTTGATATCATTGTCGGGGGATCCTTCATCATTCGGGCCCGTGTGACCGGTTGGGCAGGAAGCCAGATCTCGGAGCGAGACGGTGGTCTCCCGGCCATCAGGGTACCGTACGTGCGCATACGTGGGGTTTACCTCCGTTAACTCCACCTCGTCAACGAGAGGGTCGTTTTTGGCAGACCGGACGAACCTCCGGAGTAGTACCGGGCCTGGAGCCACCAACCATGACGGTAGAGATGTCCCATGTGTAGAGCGACGCCGGAATTTGAAGAATCGCTCATGAGGCGTGACATTAGTAGATGTGGAGAGAAGAGACCTGATAGAGTGTAACGCGTCGGGGAGCACCGTTTCCCACTGCTGGTCCGGCAGGTTGCGTGACCTTAGTGCCAGACGGACAGCATTCCAGATGATGGCATTGTATCGTTCAACCTGTCCGTTACCGATTGGGTGATATGGTGTCGTCCTACTTGAGGCGATTCCCCGTTGGGACAGATAACTTTTAAGTTCACTCGACATAAAGGAGGGACCCCGATCAGTGTGGATAAAATTGGCCATCCCGCAAAGGGAAAAGACCTGATCGAGGCATTTAATTACCATAGAGGTAAGCATATTAGGGCAGGTAAAGGCGAAGGGAAAGCGTGAATACTCGTCCACCATCGTAAGTAGGTAGGTGTTCCTTGTCGACGAAGGCAATGGCCCTTTAAAGTCTATGCTGAGCCTCTGCATAGGCTGCATTGCATGTATGAGTAAGCCATCTGATGGGCGAAAGAATTGTGGTTTCAATTCTGCACAAATCCTACAGGAGGAGCATGTTTTCTTTACGTCCTCGGTTGAAAATGGTAGATTTTTGGAGCGCACAAAGTGCAACATGCGTGTCACACCAGGATGGCATAAATCCATATGCAAATCCGCCAGAGTCGACGTTGACATTGAGGAGCAAAATGCCCGTGTGAAGGTATCTGGGGCCACGTTCTGTTTGCCGGGTCGGTAACAGATAGTATATCCAAAGGCAGCCAGCTCCATCCTCCAGAGTTGAATTTTATTATTTTTGATTTTCGTGCGCCTCCGGTTATCCAACATGAAGGCCACAGAGCACTGGTCAGTTATAAGCGTAAAATGATGCCGAGCAAGAAAATGACCCCATTGGCGTACAGCCTCGATGATGGCCGTAGCCTCCTTCTCGACGGGGGGGTAATGGAGCTCGCTACCCTGCAAGGTTCTGGATAGGAATGCCATGGGTCGGCCACCTTGATTCAAGGTAGCGGAGATCGCCACCTCCGATGCTTCGCATTCGACCACAAAAGGAAGATTTTCGTCAATGGAGCGAAGCGTGGCTTTCTCCAGCTGTCGTTTGAGGAGGTTGAAGGCAGAAATAGCCGTAGCTTCCAATGGAAAAGACTTCGCATGGAGCAGGGGCTGTATTTTATCGGAGAAGTGTGGTATCCATTTTGCGTAATAAGCAAACATGCCAAGTGCCCGACGAAGAGAGCCGAGGTTCGTCGGGGGAGGGTGCTCCTGAAGTGGACGAAGTCGCTCTGGGTCCGGTTTAATAACACCGTTGCCCACCCAGTAGCCAAGAATGTTCACCGATGGCACTGACTTCACCGATTTGGATTTGTTTAACGTTAAGTGGCGAAGGCGGAGTATGTCAAAAAATCTCTGAAGATTGGCGTCATGCTCCTTTTGATCATGGCCGGCAATAGTGATATTGTCTAAATACGGAAAGGTATCCGTCAAGTTCTCTTGCCAGACTAGGCCATCCATGGCCCGTTGGAAGACGGCCACCCCATTGGTGACCCCGAATGGAAGGCGGCGAAACTGGAAAAGCCGACCATTGGCCTCAAAGGCCGTATACCTCTTGTCGGAGTCTTGCAGTGGCACCTGATGGTACGCGCTTTTTAAATCGAAGGTCGAGAATACCTTGTATTTGGCAAGGTTGTTGACCATGTCATCTATGCGTGGCAGCGGGTAGGCATCCAGATCGGTATATAGATTAATAGTCTGCGAATAATCGATACACAGACGTTTTTTATGTTGTTTTATGGGATTCCTCACGATGACGACCTGAGCCCGCCAGGGAGATGAACATGGCTCGATAATACCGTCGACTAAAAGGCGAGAGATTTCCGCCTCAATAAACGCTCGATCATCTTGGCTAAAGCGCCGCGATTTGGTGGCTATGGGTTTACAGCGGGGGGGAAGATTGGCAAACAGGGAGGGTTCACCGAGTAAGGCCGCCGAGAGTGCACAAAACGGCACCTTAGAAATGGTAAGCTCCGGCCTTGACCCTCCAAACTCAAAAGTGATCTTCTTGTGCTGCTTCTGGAAGTCCTGTCCCAGAAGCAGATCGCTGCATAAGTTTGCGAGTACTCCGAGCCGGGTGGAGAGATACGTGCGGCCGTTGAGGATGAGGTTGACCAGACAGAAGCCAGAAGAATTGGTGGTCAGAGTCGTCAGAGCCATTGCAATCTCCCTGTCCGAGGGATAAATGTGCAGTTTTAACCTGTTGACAGCCCGCTTACTAATGAAGCTGTCAGAGCTGCAGGAGTCGATTAGCGCGCTTAGAGTGTGCCCATTTACTGAAACCTTCGTGGCTGCATGGGACAAACTTTGGGGAAAAACAGCCGTGATGGGAGGAGGGGCAATTTTCCCTTCGGCAACTGTAGCCTTAACAGTAGTTCTTGGGGGAGGAGCAGCTCCATAGATAGCAGCTGTGAAGCTAACAGGAGCTCTCGACCGGTATACTTTAGAGGAGCGGCCTTTCTTGTTAGCAAAGGCCCGTGACTGGCATACCTTGGAAAAGTGTCCTTTCTTGCTGCAATGATTGCAGGTCACATTACGAGCCGGGCAAAATTTTCTGTGATGGCACGCCCCTCCACAAAATAAACACTTTCTTCCTGATTGCCAGGATGCTGCTAGGGCGGGGTTGTCATCAGCGAAGGCCTCTAGGGTAGGGTCGTCGTCTGTTAGAGTAGAGTCAACATCAGTGGGGGCATCCGCCCGAGATCTACCGAAAGACTCATTAAAGGAGATAGCCGCCGCCCGTGCACGTGGTGGGAGATAAGTGTCTGCATTTTTCTTGGCCAAGTCCAAGGAACACGCCTGGTCATAAGCAGCCCGTAAATTGAGGGTTTTATTTTCCAGCAGGCGCTGACGTATAAAAGGGGACGCGATTCCATTGATAAAGGAATCGCGGATTAGTTCCTGTTGATACTGTTCAGCTGAAACTGCTTTAAAGTTACAATCCTTGCTGAGCCTGCGAAGTTTCTGGAGAAATTCATCGAGTGATTCCCCAGGCTGCTGCCGAGTTGTGGCCAGTAGGTGTCGAGCAAAGATTTCATTTGGGGACTTGACATATAGCTGCTGTAAGATTTCGATAGCAGTGTCATAGTCTATACAGTCCTCAATATAATCATACACATGAGGAGACACGTAGTTGATAAGCATTCGTAACTTATTAGGGACATCCGCCCCACATTCTTCAAGAAAGTTGCTAAAGGTACGAAACCAATGCTTCCATACCTTTGCTGCCGCAGGTGCATTCGGGTCCAGGTCGAGACGAGCGGGTCTCAGGAGTTTTTCCATGATGGATCAGTTACTTGCCCAAGTTCCCTTCTGTGGTTCGAGTTGCAGCTGGTTGTTCCGAATCACCCAAAGCGTGGAGACGATATCAAGTTGATTAAATTGACGTAATAAGGGCTCACTACGCACTTGAACATAAAGCAAGGCTTTAATCAACTTGTAACAAAACATGGAGGTCTAGTTAGCAGTCACTAGCTTCCTGTTTCCAGATTGTCTCTGCCCAAGGTGGGCCCATGCCTGAGTATTTATACTCCCTGGACGGCGCCCCAGCTGGCCACCCAGTAGTACTTCCTGAGTTGTTACTTGCGATTTATGACACAGCTGTTTTAATTAGTGCTGTGTTCAATGCGTTAATACCCAGTGTTTTAACTGGATTAATACTCAGCGTAAAATGGTTTAAAAATCTGTCTGCTCAATGATTACATTACATAGGATTAGATAGGATATACGGCAAGAAACAAGCCATTCTGCCCAAACAGTCCATGCCGGTGTTTATGTTCCACTCGAGCCTCCTCCCGTCTTACCTCATCTAAATCTATCAGCATAACGCTGTATTCACTCCTCCCTCATATGTGTGTCCAGCCTCCCCTGAAATGCATCAAAAATATACGCCCCCACCACTCCCTCTGGTAGCGAGTTTGTAAGGTTTCCAAAATTTTCAGATCCCCAAAAACCTAAGGAAAAAGGACATTCGAACTACCTCAGAGTGATAAAAATGCATTTGGGCCGAAGCTCAGGAATTTAAGACCAAAAACCAAGTTTTGGCATTTTAAAACCATGTCTGGGCCTGTAAAGGGACACGGAGGTGGGTACGACCTCTGTAAAAGCAGTTTTGGTTATTGCAGTTAATTGCACTGTCTGGGGAGCCGGGATGACACCACTCAAGCCCTAGCAGGCATTAACATTTTGAAAATAGACCCTGGGAGAAGACAGTCCCACCCAAAGACAGGCCCCATCAAGACCAATTACAGGGCCCTTCAGAAACATGCATAACAAAACCCACTCAGGACCATTTCTATAGAAAGAACGGGTCCTGCCTAGAAAACCAAACACAAAACCAATCAACTGTAATCAGCCAAGGAGATCAAAAGGATGCAAACCATCCCAAAACCCATTTGACACTTACACAGCAGTTACTGGTAACAGACCCGCCAAAAATCAGACAATAAACTGCGTAGATTTGCCGGGTAGATAAGGCCATGTTCAATGGGTGAGATTGAAGGCCTGTTAAAACCTTGGTTAACGTGCTAGTAAGTCGTTACCGATTTATGAGCTCGCCAAAAGCCAGACAATGAACTGAGTAGAATTGGCGGGTAGATAAGGCCACTTCAATTTAGTATAATTGAAGGCCCATCAAGCAGTTCAATTTCGAGTCGTCAGTCGCAACCGGTGGTCATCAGAAGAAGAAGGGACCAGGAAGAAGAAAACCCGAGCTGGAAGCGAGTCGGCATCGCTCACCACTCAGACACACCTGAGTCCAGCTCATGAAGAAAACAGCTCGACGGACCTCCAACAACGGTCCCAACACAGCCTAAAGCCATCAAGGAAACCAAAGGCCTCACAAAACCAACAACTGCGCATTAACCCCAACTGATTGTTAAGAGCAGGCCACTGCGATCAACAAAGACCAACTCCAGGGAAGAAAACCCGAAGAACCTCAAAGTTTCCACAGTACAAACTACTCCTGACTTACCACTGGGTAAGATTTTCCCCAAAGATTCTAAACCCTAATGCAAAACCAAAGAAATTGGGTACTCACCAGATAAATCCAAAATGACAGCCTACCGCATCAGCGGACTCGCGAAGACTGACTAGAGACTCAGGTGAAGTCCTCTACCACGTACGGGGTATGGCAGACACTGATCGCCATAAACAGTTAACCTCAAAACCGCGATTTAGCCCAACTGTCAAAGGATTGGTGAGCATTATCCCTGGTCCTTCAAAACCTAAGTGAGCTAGTAAAGTGGGGTTGGGAGGGTTGAAGTATTGTTATACTGTCATTTGCCTCGCTTGTACCGAAGTGTCCCCAACTTTAGAGTGTTAAGAGTGGTGTCATTTGTGTTTTACCTTTGTGAATAAAGATTGAAGTTCTTTCATCAAACTCAGTTGTCTGCTGCACCTTTTTATCACAACCCCCACATAAGTCCAATGTCTAGAACCAAGGGAGTGGGAGCGATTCAAACCGCTCAGAATCAGAGGTAAAGCTAACACAAAGCACCACCCCCTACAACTTCCACATTCTCACCAATCTTTGGGTAAATAATTTTCTTCTGAATTACCTATTGCATTTCTTGGTGACTATCTTATATTGATAACCTCTAGTTATGCCCTTCCCCACAAGTTGAGACATTCTATCTGTAGCCCCTCTATCAAAGCTTTCATATTTTTTTAGAACTCTATGAGGTCACCCATCAGCCTTCATTTTTCAAGAGAAAAGAGATCCAGCCTGATCATCATTTCCTGATATGTGTACCCACGCATTTCTGTTATCATCCTTGTAAATCTTCTCTGCACCCTCTACAGTGCCTCTATATCCTTTTTATAATATGGCGACCAGAAATGTACGCTGTAATCTAAGTGTGGTCTAACCAAGGTTCGATACAGGTTTAGCATTGCTTCCCTACTTTTCAATTCTATCCCACTGGAAATAAACCCTAGTGCTTGGTTTGCTTTTTATGGCCTTGCTAACCTGTGTCGCAATTTTTAGTGATTTGTGTATTCGTACAACGAGATCCCTTTGTTCCTCTACCCCACCCAGACTCACACCCTCCAAGTGATAAGTGACCTACCTATTCATACTACCTAAATGTAATTCATCACATTTTTCTGTGTTGAACTTCATTTGCCAATTAGTTGCCTATTCTGCAAGTTTATTAATGTCCTCCTGTAATTTGTTGCAGTCCTCCTCAGTATGGACTTTCTCCCACATTTTGGTACTATCCGGTAATTTAGAAATTGTGTTTTTGATTCCAAAGTCTAAAACGTTAATGTAAATTGTGAACAAAAGCACTAAAACTTGTGGAACACCACTACCCACCTTCTGCCACTCTGAATAGCTACACTTTACTACCACTCTCTGCTTTCTGTCTAGAAGCCAGCTAGCAATCCATTCTGGTACTTGTCCCACGAATCCGCATTCTCTGACCTTATTCATTAATCTATTATGGGGTACCTTTTCGAAGTCCTTTTGAAAATCTAGATCAATTACATCTACTGCGGTCAGCGGCAATAGGTGCGATGAGCGAATTGGGCTTAGCACAGGACAGGATGCAGGTGGCGGAGTTTTGTACAATATAGAATTTATGTCGAGAGGATGTTTGGAAGCTGCCAAGGAGGTTAACGGAGGATTCGAGCCTAGACATGTTGGAGGCCTGGACAAGGGTTAATATGAGTTAATATCCGGTGCCTGAAATGGGACACTATCCGTTGTCATAAATAGATTAATATCCGTTGTGTTAAATGGGTTAACATCAGTCTCACAAAGAGGATTTGGGAATGTAAATGAGACAGATTCAAGATTCACATAATAATTCCCCAGATAGTCAATCACAGATTTACAACCATAATCTGTCCTTGTACTTTCCATAAACCTGTCTTCCCGCCCGAAACATAGAACAACAATGATTACTGGCATTTATGTAGCGCCTTTAATATAGTAAAACATCCCAAGATACTTCACAGGAGCGCTTGCAGAAAATAAACAACACAGGACCATCCGGATTCGGCAGCCTGATTCACATCTCTCCCGATTTTAATTTCTATTGAAGTAAATGGAAAAAAAATCGGGAGCGATGTAAAACGAGCTGCCGACTCGCTATGACCCGTTTGCCGCCATCGCAACAAATCAGGATCGACCCCATTATGTGCAGGTTTCAGCGGTTATCATTGTGTTATGGTATGACACTTATGAGCAGGCAAAATTGTGTTATCGTCTACAGAAGTGATCATGGAGTGTATGAGGTGCGACATCCCATCTACTGGTGTGGAAACATTTTCATTTGTTCACTAATTGACATGGAAATTGTAAACGTTTCTTCTTTTATAACGCACAGCAACAACAATAACTTGTATTTATATAGCACCTTTAACGTAGTAAAACGTCCCAACGCTGTTCACAGGAGTGTTATAAGCCAAAATTTGAAACCGAGGCACATAAGAAAGTAGGGCAGATGCCCAAAAGCTTGGTGGAAGAGGTAGATTTTAAGGAGCGACTTAAAGGACAAAAAAAATGTAGAAAGGTGGAGAGATTTAGGGAGGGAATTCCAGAGCTTAGGGCCTAGGCAACAGAAGGCATGGCGACCAATGGTTGAGCGACTGTAAATTGGATGTTCAAGAGGGCCGAATTAGAGGAGTGCAGATATCTCGGGGGGTTGTAGATCTTTTGGAGAGTACAGACATAGATAGGGGCGAGGCCATGGAGGGATTTTAAAACAAGGATGAGAATTATAAACTCGTGGTTGGATTAATAAATCTAGACGTATTACCAATTTACTGTACATCCTGACCATACGATGTCCTCACAATCACATATAGTCTGATGCTACACACATTAAACAGTGTTTTACCGTTATGTTTGTTTGTTCTTTTGTAATTGCCATAATCGTGTTCCACCACTGCTCCTGTCCCCTGCTCCGGTATCCAATAGAATCTATCTATAACGCTCAGATGAACCCGAAAGTTGTTCCTTATTAGTTTAGAATTAGGTCCTTTTTCCCACAATAAAAACCTTAATGAACTAAACAGGTCGAGGAAAATGACTTTTATACAGAATTTGACTTTAGATAATTGGAGAAGTACTTTAGTGAAATCCATGGAGACTGCTTCTTCCATGGGTTTTCCGGAGACAGCCCGAAATGACCAGATCGTGACTAACATTATTGAGGGAGTTTTGGAGTCAGCGGAAGGGTTTGATTCACAGATCACAGCTTTAGCTGCGATTAAATACACCCAAGTATTCGCCATATGATTAAAGAGACCGGAAATGGTTCATTAATTCTATTAATAAGGATAAACCGCAAAGTACAGATGCAATCCACCCGCAACTGGCATTTGAGGGCCACATTCCAGAAATCAAGGGTCAGGTCTGCTTCGTCTGGTCCAGTATCAGAAACTTTGGGAACCATCTACAGAAACAAAAACATTCTGTACTCGTCTGCTTTTGAGGCTCAGAGGAGAACCCCGGTCGATGAAGCGCAGATCGTTCGAGCAGAGGGGGTTAGGTTGCCAGAGGGCCCTCTCAGTAACGTTACCGTGATCGCGTACCTGGTAGATATCCAGATCGAGGAGAAATTTACAACAGCCAATGGAAGGATCGGGACAGGGGGCGAGGCAATGGAGGCAGAACATATGGGTATCGCAGAATGAGTTCCGCATTTAGTTGGCGAAAATAAAGGCAGAACTCCAGCGCATTAGTGGACCCCTTGGGCCACAGTCTGGCAGCGGATATTGGAACCCAGCTTGAATCAGCATTGGAGCAACGAGACCCCGACCATCTGTGCACGTTTCCAATTGGACGGATGGGACCCCCCACACTAGATTAAGGTGCAGGCGGTGTACTATGTTAAATGTTATTAGATAGCAGGGCGTCCGTAGAGTCAACCAGTGACAGTATCTTGATACAAGGATTGCCACCAGGTTCAGATCTCGAAACCTGTATCTGTTGTGCTGGATCACTGGAAGGGAAAACATTCCTTTCCGGTGAATTGTGACAGAAGGGAATTTTTGGATTGTGATATGGATGAACGAACTGTTCTTAATTATACCAGCGGCACCCCGAGCCAGCGAGGGAGCTTCATTCGTAGCAATGACTCACTCAGTATATGTTAGAAAGGGAGTGAAAAACAGGGTGTTGGAGATACTTTGTTATGACCTTGAGTTTGAATAGTTCTTTGAAAAATATCAGACAGTGTTTTTCAGACACAAACATGAATTTTGCGGACGGATTGGTGTACTCAGGTTGAGGGAGGTAATCCACCTCTGAACCCTACCCGAGAGAAGCGGTGGACAGCTTTCAGGCGATAATAACTGGTATATGGCATCAGGTTGTGAACAAAAAAAATACTGCTGTGACAGATTGTAACTCTGCTCAGTTGCTCGTCTTGAAACCAAACAGTTCCTGGGGAGGGACCGTTGATTTCAGCATATTGATCAAAGAAACTATTATAGGTCTGATAGGGGTTTAGATATTGAGCGATCAAAGACTTAATTATTCGGTTAGAATTAAGGAAGAATAAATCAGATATCACGCTACTATAGACTACCAAATAGAGAGTAGGAAATAGAGGGGAAAATTCGCAGGCAAATTACAGAAGTATACAAGCATAAAAGAGCAGAGATAACATGGGTCTTCAGTTATCCTAGTATAGACTGGAATGGTTACTATGTAAAAGTCAAACAGGGGTAAGAATTCTTGAAATGGGTAGAAGAGAATTGAGCTGTGTCTCTGTGTCTTTCCAGCCCAAAGAGGAAGGCAGCGATGTTGGATTAGTTCTGGGGAATAACGTGGGGCAAGTGGAGCATCTTTCACTGCGGGAGCATTTTGAGTAAGAGTGATTTTAATATCATCAGGTTTAGAATAGATATAGTAAATGTACAAGGAACAATCAAATCTGAAAATATTTAACTGGAGGAGGGATAGTTTCAATGAATAAAAGAGAAATCTGGCCCAGCAGGATTGCAATCAAAAATTGGTGAACAAATCAGTTGTTGAACAATGGAGGCCTTCAACGATGAGATAGGTCGGGTACAGAGTAGACACATATTCACCAAGGGGTAAAGAATTACATATAAAGTTAGAGCTCCCTAGTACAGCTACAGGACTGGCATCTACCCGACAATGTCGAAAATTGCCCAGATATGCCCTGTCCACATAAAAGCAGGACTTATCTGATCCAGCCAATTATCGCCCCATCTGTCTACTCTCAATCCTCAGCAATGTGATGGAAGCTGCTGTAGACAGTGCTATCAATCGGCATTTACTCACCAATAATCTTCTCACTGATGCTCAGTTTGGTTTCCGCTAGGACCACTCGGCTAGATACTGTGTAGTGCAGAGGAACAGAGGGACTGTAGAGCGCATCTCAACAGATCCCTGAAGGTAGCAGGACAGTTAGATAAGGTAGTTAAGAAGGCAGACGGGATATATCCTTTTTTAGTCGAGGCATACAATATAAGAGCAGGGAGGTTATGCTTGTACTGTATAAAACACAAGTTGGACCACAGCTAAAATACTGGGTACAGTTCTCGTCACCACATTACAGGAAATATATGCGTGCACTAGAGAGCGCGCAAAGGAGATTTACGATGATATTGCCAGAACTGGAGAATTTTGGCTATAAGTAAAGTTCGAATAGGCTGGCGTTGTTTTCTTTGGAACAGAGGAGGCTGACGGGAGACTTGATTGAGGTGTAAAAAGCTAAAGGGGCCTAGATAGAGTGGATAGTAAAGACCTATTTACCCTGGCATTGTGGTTAATAACCAGGGGGCATAGATTTAAAGTAATTGGCTGAAGGATCAGGGGGGTGTTGAGGAGAACTGTTTTCACCCAACGGTGGTGTGGGTTTGGAACTCACTGCCTGAAAGGGTGGTAGAGGCAGAAACGCTCATTCATTTAAAAAGTGCTTGATAAGCTCTTGAAGTGCCGTAATCTACAAGGCTACGGCCCAAGAGCTGGAAAGTCGGATTAGGCTGGATAGCTCTTTTTCGACCAGCATAGACACGATGGGTCGAATGGCCTCATTCTGTGCCTTAAGTTTCTATGATTCTGTGATATAGGCTGGTGATCCCCATAAACCTCGACAAATGAAGATATATAGTCTTGTGATCCCAGTAAAGCATGATAATCCCAGATATACAAGCTCGAAATTCCAGTAACCCCTCATAATTCCCGATAACCTGGCTGGTAAGAACGGTTTATAACCGCTAAACTCAGAATTATACGCTGCTGATTGTGCCTAACCGGGACCCACTAATATGTTGTTCTAGGAGCCAGGAATTTGCTGTACCGGGACCGAAGAGTGTGTTGTACCAGGACCGAAGAGTGTGTTGTAACTCGACCGTTTTGTGTGGTGTACCTCGACCGTTTTGTGTGGTGTACAGGGATCCGGGAGTGAGCTGTAGCTGGACCCGGGAGTGTTCTAGACCGTGATGGGGAAGTGTGCTGTACCAGGACCCGAATTTTAGCTATGATATTTCCTGATGATCCGGTTCAGATCTCTATGTTTGCTCTTACAATCTCTATAAAGTGGATCGAGTTACATTGGGCAAAATGTCTTTTAGTTCAATTCTCAATCTTCTTTATTCAACAACAGGTAAAACATACAGGTCTCTGAGGCATACAGTCTTGTAAAAGTGTAACATCCCCACCGACACCTGGGAATACCTGGCCCAAGACCGCACAAAGTGGAGGAGAAGCATCCGGGAAGGCGCCGAACATCTCGAGTCTCTTCGCCGGGAGCAAACTGAAACCAAGCGCAGGCAGCACAAGGAGCGAACGTCAACCCAAGCACCCCACCCACCCGCCCCTTCAACCACCGTCTGCCCCGCCTGTGACAGAGACCGTAGGTCACGCATTGGACTCATCAGTCACCTGAGAACTAATTTTTAATGTGGAAGCAAGTCATCCTCGGTTCCGAGGGACTGTCTAAGAAGAAGAAGAGAAGAAAACATACAGCACACTGAGGGTGATGTATTATGCTCGGTGTGATCCATTCATCTGCCGTAAACTATTCACGTTTAAAGAACACACTTAGAATAAGGAACTGTGGGTAATTGGAATCAATGTACAACCATTGATTCATTGTCTCTATCTGTCCCCATGACGCTGCAGAGATTAATATCGTTCACTGTCTTCCGGCTGTCTTGACTTTTTCTTGGTGTTTGTTCTGATTTTCCAAAAGCTTTCTTTCAAAGACCAGCAGCGATAAAATAATCTTTTCTACAATGGGGTACTAAGCACCCCCTGAATGACGGAACTTTGTGAACTAATGGTCTATTGTTGGGAAACAATCACAACCAGTGTTCATTCACCAAATAGCCCTGGACTGCGAGCTCAGTATCAGAATCTGTAAAGCAGCTAATCGGTCTTGGAGAAGTATCTGCTTAAAACACAGTGAAGCATAACAGAAATCCGAGACATGTCCTTGGAAACAAATGACTGAAATGTACCGAACTATGACATTAACTCACTTTTAAGATTGGACTAGATTGTGAAATGCTTCAGGAAAAAATTAAGTACCCCGACAGATAATTCTACAGATTAGGACACAAAAATACATGGCAATGTTCGAAAGGGTGCGTCCTTTTCAACTCATTAATTCGAAGATCATTGTGAGTCGATATTTTACTCAGTAAATCAACTCCTCTCTGAATTTCCTCTGGGTCACTGCATAAATAAAAGTGTTTGTGCAGCAACTCAGGAGCTGGAGCATGAATCCGATTTCAGTTACAAATGTGGGCAGAGAAAAAGGATATCCCAAGTAATCAAATCGTCTCAATATAGAACAAACCATGAACACCACCCATAACAGAATGAAATTCCCCGATATAACAAACAGTACAATCATGGATTTTCTTCAGCTCTCCATCTCTGGGTCACTGGGACTCTCGCCACTGCTGCGACCCCAGAGTTTGCTGCGGACTCTATTGGCCACTAAAATGTGTCTGACCGTCAATGCGTTGAACAGTAGAATCAAAATAAATGCACAAAATGGAGTTAAAATGTAATGCATTAATTCAACGATTGCCCAGGCCAACGAACAAAATGCATCGAATTTCACGGTTCAAATCCAGGGAGTGTTAGAAAGCCAATATTTCCTTGAATACAGAAAATACCAGAACATTTTCTTCAAACAGCTCAACACAGTCACTGTTCCTAAAACCACAAGCCGTTTTCTCGGTGCAATATTTTGCTTTCAGCTTCTGACAACAAATGGCTACAATTCGATCAAAGGTGAAAGTGACGGTGAACCAGACAGAACAGTCTGTGGCGGTATAAAGCAGGATGGCGTGGATATTACAAACTCTAATGTTCCACACAAAAATAAATTCTTCGCGGTAAACAGGAGGAATCTGCCTCAGTATCAGATCGATGATAATGACCAGTAGATCTGCTGCTGCCATGGCCACCAGGTAGCGAGTGACAGATTTTGAGAGACCGCACTTTCCCCTACACAGGATCCCAATCGTCACCACGTTAACTTTAAGCAAGAGGAGAGTAGAAAAATTATTCACCAGACAGGAAGCACAGACAGTAATTTGATGCGTTTCCAGTGAAAGAACGGAATAGGTTTTATAACAGGGATATTAACGATCATCACAATAAACTGAGATGTACCCCAAAAAATTGCTATTTGGCTTTGCATCCAGTGATGGATTTGAATTATTTTGCCTGTGACAGGGTGTCCTGCAGATAGTGTTTGCAAACAATGTATTCAGTAAGGTATCGGCAACAAAGTTGTGCAACTGATCAAATGAAACATGGTTAAAAACAGAAATTGATTTTAGTATAAATGCGAAAGAAATCAATCAGGAAATGTGATTCAGACATACATAGAATTAGAGGAACAACAATTATACATTAAGACCCGTGGGCCTGTTGCTCCATTCAATTAGATTATGGTTGATTTGTATCATAACTCCATTCATGGATCCCTATCCCTTAATAACTTTGCATTTGAAAAAAAACTAAAAATCGCAATGTTTTTAAATTGAAATGTACCTACCATCAGCAGCTTATTGGGGGAGAGAGTTCCAAATTTCCACTATAATTTGTGTGACAAATTGCTTGATGACATCATCCCAAATGGCCTAGCCTTAATCTTAAATTTATGCCCCATTGATTTAGAATCCCCTGCAAAATGAAATAGTCTCTCTCTTTCTCTCTTTCTCCATCTCTCTACCCTAGCAAGTACTTTAATCATGTTAAATAACTCAATTAGGTTATCCATTAATTATCTTTTCGGGAAATAACATCTTAGTCGATGAAACTTGTCCTCATAATTAACCACTTTAGCCCTGGTATAATTCCGGTGAATCTGCACTGCACCCTCTACAAACCAATATATGCATCCTGAGGTGCGTTGCACAGAACTGAACGCTGTTCTCCAGATGGGGTCTCAACAGAGCTCAGTAAAATTACAATATAATTTCCACCATTTTGCATTCCAGCGTTTTTGACATAAAGGTCAGAATACTCTTAGCCGTTTAAATTATTTTCATCTGAGCCAGTGGTAGAAGGAAAAGGTGGGACGTTTCCAGGTTTTAATCGCAGCATGTTTGAGTTAGCTGTTGGGGGAATACAACTGAACTTACTGTCCTGAGGTGAGGAGTTGATAGAAAGAGGCCTGGATGTAAGAGGAATGGGAGAATCGAGGGAGCCCTCTGAATGGAATAGTGAGCAAACCACACCCAGTCTCTGTGCTGATTGGATGACTATGGTCACCTGTTCAAGGTATTGTGCGTTCCATAAAAGGCACAAACCAAATCGTCCTCTCCAGTGCTTGTGATGTCATTGTTCCACTTTACTGCTCCTGGTCCGAAAGATTAAACACTGAATCCCTGCGTTTTTTGGGTATGAGACGTGAGGCACAGTCGGAACGTCTGCTCCTGGATTCCCAATGGAGTTGAGACGAGTCACAGACATGTTACACTTCATTGCTCGGTAATTGGATATCTAGAGTCATGTGCAAAATAATTTTTAGACGTAAACCCATTAAATTAGCTGAATAATAACAAACAGTCACACATACTTAGAATTCTAATATAACCACTCAGAAAAACTGACGCTAACATGGAACAGGAAATTGTAGAAAGCGAAATATCTGAAGCAGATTGAATCATCGGTGATTTCATTTTCACTTACCTGTAAGGACAGATTTATACAACTAAACTATTAATTGTATCATGGAGAAATTGAAGACGGCGGGAGTTCATTAAAAAATTCGCATCTGACACTCGGACTCTGTATTTACAGCAAATTTTACACATGCAATTAAGAGAAGAATCTAATAACATGTTTTTTGCTGTAGTCTGAAAGAACATTGCGATCTCAATAAGATTGAGTGAAATGGAACTAATAATGACCATTAAGGACACAATAATCATTGAACTGGTACCAATGAAAGCGATCACATCAGTGAAGCACGTGACATTACGAAACGCACAAAAGAAAGTGGCAAATCATTAAAAAAGAAGAAAGAGAGAGAGAGAGATGGAGCTTAGAAAGAAAGAGTGATAAAAGAAGGAAATAAAGCTAGAGGAAAGAAGGAAAGAGAGAAAGAGACAAAGAATGAGCGAAAAAGAAAGAATAAAGAAGGAAAGAAGGCTAGAAAGAAAGAAGGAAAGAAAGTACCGGTGAAGATACAAAGAAAGGTCGTAAGAAACAGAGAGAAGAAGAAAGAACGGAGAAAGAGCGAGAGAAAGTTGGAAATCAATAAAAGAAGAAAGAAGAAAAGAAAGCCAGAAAGAAAGAAAGCAAGAAGAAACAGATAAAGATATAAAGAGAGTAAAAAGAAAGAGAGAAAAGTAAGAACGAAAGAAAAACTAAAAAAGAAATAAAGGAAGGAAGGATCGAAGAAGGAAGGAAGGAAGGATGGAAGGAAGGCTGGAATGCAGAAAGAAAGAAAGAAAGAAGGGAAGAAAGAAAGAAAGAAAGAAAGAAAGAAAGAAAGAAAGAAAGAAAGAAAGAAAGAAAGAAAGAAAGAAAGAAAGAAAGAAAGAAAGAAAGAAAGAAAGAAAGAAAGAAAGAAAGAAGGAAAGAAAGAATTAACCTGGACAGTCACATACTGTTAAACCCCAGTTCCTGAAGTACTAAACCCATTAAATAATTACCTGGGACACCGACCGCAGCCAGGGTCGGGTAGTAAACCTTTTGTATATCATTAATCGCCCATAGAATCTGAAGCTTGATTAGAAAAACAAGAAGCATTTTATCCTCTCAGGTTAGAATCGACGATTCGATGGTTGGTGTTGATGCTGGGAGCAATTCTCCGATCGACACATTGAGAAGATTCCCTTTATTTATAGGAGTGAGAATCCATCCGGTCAGAAAGTCGGGTCCCCTGGTGACTGGCTTTAATTGCAGTCACTGAACAAACAGATGAAGTCAACAAGTTTCACAACAAGACTTTCAGCAAGAACGGTGGAATGCCGAATCAGATAAAGCCCCGATGACCAGGATAAATGCTGCACCTTCATACACACATAAAAGTCTCACAATCCCAACAAACATTTCCAGAGATGGCTTTTCTTAATAAAACAATAGTGAAACACCGAGATGCCCCAGTGCCAGCAAACAAAAAAACTAACAAAATTGCTTCATTTTAGAGGGGCAAAACGAACAAAGTACACTAGCAAAAAACTAAAGAAAGGAAACTTATGAACTGAAATAATAATGTTATTCCCAGTGTGCACCACGCCCTCCAGTTCCCGTGGTGCAGTTTGCACAGATGCTGCCTGACCTGTTGACATTTACTGCATGTTATTCTCTTATTTCAGATTTCCAGCATTCGCAGCATTTTCTTTCTATTGTAAGAATCTATAAACCATAATCTGAACATTTATTCTGGACCTCCTCTTTCATAAAATACATTCACCGCGGTACAATTGTATTCCAGCTGATGACATCCGGCATAACATGTATGTTGTTCAGAAAGAAAGTAAGAACGAAAGAAAAATATTTAGAAAGGAACAAGAATGTAAGAAAGCAAGAAAGACAGAAAATGTACTCACTGTTGTAATGTAGGCAACATTGTAACCAGCACTGGCCACATGTAAATGCAGAAATCCTGTATTATTGATTGATATATAATTAATATTTTGATTGATTAACAGGGAGAGGGATTTGAGACCGGCAGATCAAGTATTTGTACTCCACTATATCACTCCCACATTTTAGGGATTTTTCAATTTTGGACGGAAATTATCTCAAAAAGCGTGCCAGCCACACCTTTAGCTACTTCCGAACTGGTGATATACCTAGCTGCAAATTCGGCACTCCGTTTACTTGCTGATTGCCCCGTGTTTTCCGAACTTCTTACCCTGAAAGACCAACAGTCCCCTTTGTCATTCTGCTCGTGCAATTGTCTCTTTGGTCTGTGGCGCATCAATCCTATCACCATTTATGTAACCACAACTTGACCTCTTCAATGATCAGTGGGATCTACAGTACAGGTCAATTCCATATACCTTCAGCATTCTGACAAGCAGTGACCCGCCTAAACAGTTTCCTTTATGCTGTGTTCATCTCAATGAGCTACGGCTATTCAAGTATTACGCCTAATATTACCAACCTTTCTACTCACTCTCCATCTCACTAACTAACACGGATTCATCTATAGATCGTCTTACAGCATTTACTACTTGCCCATCCATCTCACTGATCGGCACTAGATTTGCTTATTGAGCCCAGTACTACCATTTCCATGAATCCTCCATCTCACTCATCAGCACTAAATCAACTATTGAGCCAAGTACTAACCGTTCCAATACCCGCTCCAACTCAGTGACCTGCACTGACTCGCCCACTGAGTTAGTACTCTCCATACCCCCACCTCTACTCACTGACCTGCACTGAGTCATCTGTTTAGCCTTGAACTACCCAGACCATTAGCCATTCCACCTCGCTGAACAACCTGTTTAGCTCAGTACACGTTTCACTGCCCATCTATCACACTGAACCAAACGGAGTTAGCGCTTGATTCTAATCCTACCCATCCACTTGCCACTCCATCTCACTGACCAGCACTGATTCACCTCTCCCATATAATATTAACCATTGCATTGTGGGACTGACTAATCTGTGCCTGGACCATGAGACGATATTAATTCTAGGAATCAACATTGCATCAACACCAAGACCTTATTTTTATGTATTGCATTTACTGAAGAAAACGCTCACTTCTGCTTCTTACAGACAAGTAAGAGACAGACGTCATACCAAAGAAGGAGAAAATAAGCATACTGAACAAAAGCTTAGACAAAGTGGGGTCTCTACCGCTCTCTGATCATTAAAACGCTCCTGAAAATCAAACTTCCGGCCAAGCTTTTGGTCACGTGTCTTAATATCTCCTCGTGTGTAAATTTTTGTTACTATTCTCCTGTGAAGCGCTTTGTGACGTTTTGCTACGTTAAACACGTTATGTAAATACAGGTTGTTGTTGTTAATGAGGGAATTTCACAATCGAATCCCAGACAGCTGACTGGAAAGGGAATGGACAAGAGACGGCAGTTATCGGATGGGAAATTTGTGGGGAGGGTTGCTGCAATCGATTAGTCTATAGAGGTAGGGAGAAACGAGGGCAGTGATGGATTTAAATACAATAATATGAATTTTTAATTTCAGAGGTTTGTGTATCAGTCGTGAATAAAGTTCAGCAACAACTAGGCAGTGTGCCTTGGTCTGTGCTGGGATATGGGTTGCAGAGATTCGAATGATCTTAATTTCATGGATGGTAGATGATGGGAGGCCGACCGGAAGAATATTGGAAATCTTGAGTACGGAGATGAAAAAACACTGACAGGATTTTCAGTGGTTGGTGGGATGTGGTCAGGATTGAGGTGGGAGATGTGCCGGAGGGAGATATGCGAAAAATGTCTTAGTTAGCTGATGGTGAGACTCCAAATTGGGTTGGGGTCAAAGAGGCGCAGGCAGCTGCGAGAAATTAAAGAGAGACCAATGATCAGGGGTAGAGTGTGGGGAGAGGATGCGGCAGTCTTCAATTGATAGATATTCGCTGATAATGAGAAAGGGGAAACAGCACTGGCAGCTGAATGGAGTGTCTTTTGTTTAATGACCAGGGAATCAAAGAACTCCTCACATTGTTTTTTAAAAAATAGGGCTGTTCAATGAACGATGCACAGTTCAGTGAACCGTGCTCTGTAGGAGATACGTTATCTAGAAGTCACTAATCCCAATAAGCATTTATCAGTCTGGAGATTGGACCTAAATAAAGCTTATGGTGAGCCCGACCGAAAAACACACACTTGTTATCTCGGAGTCAATCAGGAAATTTTAAATTAATGACGGTGGCTGTTAGACAGGAGCATGCCCCCAATAAACACCCAATATAGAGGCTGGTGATGCAATATACCCTGGTAAAGCAAAATATATAGGCTGGTGATGACAGTAAATCCCGATAAACGTTGATATATAGGCTGGGTATCCAAGTATGTTTTTCCTGGGATGTGCGCGTCGCTGGCAAGGTTAGTATTTATTTCTCATCCCTGATTGCCCTTGAGAAGGTGGTGTTGAGCCGCCCTCTTGAACCGCTGCAGTCCGTCAGATGAAGGTACTCTCATAATTAAACCCTGATAAATCCAAATATTTAGCTGGTAATCCAAGTGAACTCTAATAAATCCAGATATATTGGCAAAAGATTCCAGTAAAACCCGATAAACTTAGATATCTAGGATGATGTTATCAATGGACACCAGTAAACCGAAATATATAGGCTGCTGATTTCAGTATACCACGAAAAACCATATATAGGCACGTGGTCCCAATAAACCCTCGTAAACCCCGATATATTGGCTATGGATCCCAGTAATCCATCGTAAACCCAGATATATAGCCTGGCGACCTCAATAAAAATGATAGGAACACAGTAACATAGGAACAGGAGCAGGCCATGTCGCCCCTCGAGCTTGTTCTGCCATTCAATGAGATAATAGCTGATCTCTGACCTAACTCCATATACCCGCCTGTGCCCCATATCCCTTAATACCTTTGGTTGACGGAAATCTATCAATCTCAGATTTAAAACTAACTATTGACCCAGCATCAACTGCCTTTTGCTGAGGTGAGTTATGTGAGATATATGATCGAGTTTCTTGATGAGGTAACTGAGAGGGTGGGTGAGGGCAGTGCATTAGATGTTGTGTATATGGACTTTCTAAAAAGTTTAATAATGCTCCACATATTAGGCATGTGTGCAAATTTGAAGCCCATGCGATAAAAGGGGCAGTAGCAGCATGGATATAAAAGGGGCGAAGGAATAGAAAGCAGTGAGTTGTGGTGAATGGCTGTTATTTCGGAATGGAAAGAGGTAGACAGTGGTGTTCACTCGCGATCAGTATTCGGACCACTGCTGAAATACATTAACGACATGGACTTCGGGGTAGAGGGTACCATTTCAAAATTAGCAGAAAACACTAAACAGTGAGAAAGATAGTAATAGATTTCAAGAGGATATAGCCAGGCTGGCGGAATGGGAGACACATGGCAGATTAAATTCAACGAGGAAGAGTTTGGGGTTATATGTGTTGGTAGGAAGAATGAGGGAAGAATACAAGCTAAATGGTTCAATTTTAATGTAGGTAAAGAACAGAGATATCCGGGGTGTTAGTTCCCTAATCTTTGAAGTTGGCAGAACAGGTTTAGAACAGTGTTAATGAAGCATATGTGCTCCTTGAATTTATTAAAAGAAGAATAAAGTATAAAAGCCATGAAGTTATGTTAAACTTATATAAAATACTAGTTCAGTCCCAGCAGGAATATTGTGCCCACATTTGGGCGCCAGACTTTATGATGGACCTGAAGGTTTTGGAGAGGGTACAGGAGAGAACTTCAATGGTTCCAGTGATGAAGGATTACAGTTAAAAAGAAAGACTAGAGAATCTAGGGTTAATCTCCTTAGAGCAGAGAAGGCAAAGAGGTGATTTGATAGAGGATTTTAAAATCATGACCATGTTTAGATAGAGTAAACAAAGATAAACCGTTTGCAAGGGGCTGAAGGTTCGATAAACAGAGAGCACAGATTTAAGGTGATTTTGAAAAGTACCAGAGGCGAAATGAGAAATTATTTTATGCAACGAGTAGTTAGGATTGTTTAATGCATTACCTGATAGGATTGAGGATATAGATTAAATAGTAGCTTTTTAGGACTTTCTCAATACTGGACGCAATCAGAGTACCTGCTTCCAAGGCTGTATCATCTCATGCAACATTATTGAGTAATGGCAAATTTCATAAAAACCTCTTCGTGCAAGTTTTCCACGTAAATTCAGAATCAAAATGCGAGCAAAATGTAGGCTTTCTGATATTTGAAAGAGGGACCGCTCACGAATTCGTCCACCAAAACATGATTCACAACACGACACAAACGTAATTCAATCGATCTGACATCTGCTCCATCACCCGCAGGTAGTGAGACACCATCAGAAGCATCGTTTAACTGTCGGCACTGATACGGCGGTGACTTCAATACCTGCTGCCCCGGTACAATTACACACATCGGGCCAAGAGAATCATCAGCATGTCTGAAACCGCGTGACTAGTACAGTATGCGAATGTGGTCACAACTTGAAAAACAACACGACTGGGCGAAGTTTGGGGCGCTATGAAAGAAAGGAGTTTGAAACCATCGGGATCGTAGTGGGTTTCGTCACAGGATGGGGCCGGTAATGGGATTCTATGGAGAGACTTCATCTTTGGATTTGAGATCTCTACTAGGGCAGAGAAGGAGCTTAAATTGAAATAAAAAGGCCATGTATATTCGTATAATACCTTTATGACCTCGGCCCGATCCAAAATGCTTCAAACCCAAATTGCGCACAGTAAGATTCTTCCAACAGCAATGTGATCATAATCAGACATTCTGTTTCAATGATGTTCGTTGAGGGAAACATATTGGCCAGGGCACCGGGGAGAACTCTGCTAATCCAGAGATTATTACCATTGAGGTTCTGCATTTTAAGGTTTACCTAACTCCCTCAGCAGAACGCATTTCTAGTTCTACCGTGGTCCACGACAAATGGATCCTCCCACGCACGTTCCAAGTCCTTCTCCAGCCGCTAGGAGATGTCCTTAAGCTAGTCACCAGGGAAGCAACACAGCCTTCGGGACACCCGGCCGGGGCTGCAGAGAACACCATATATCCCCTTCCACTAACGCATTAATTTCCTCTCCCCCCATTTGAATTGCCTCTTGTACCAGTGTGACGTGGTCAATTTGCACATTCTCTCTGAATTCCTCGTTCTCAGCCACAGCAGTAGCAAGTCTCTCGTAACTGTTGGAAAGGGAAAAGGCTGAGGCACATCGAGCTCTGCATCTGAGGTCACTATACCTGACTGACTCGCAGTGACATCCTCCTGTCATAAGCAAATCTAAACCAATACCTAACCTAAGGGGTGTGACTGCCTCCTGGATCAATATGTCCAGGAAACTCTACCCCTCCCTGATGCATCTTAATGTCTGCACCGCGGATTCCAGCTCAACAACTCTGAGTTGAAGTTCCTCGAGATCCAGACACAAACTGCATTAATGTTTGCCTCGGATCAAGCTGCTCTGCATTAACTCCCACATGCGGGAGAGGCGACACACCTTCTACACTGCCGTCTCTATCTAACATTGTTTTATATATTTACTAAGTTAACGGTTATATGGCAAAAGAACAATCACGAGGGGAATGAAAACGAGTTGACCTCGTCCTCATCAATCTACCTGTCGAAGATGCATCTGATCATGACAGTATTGGTAGCAGTGACCACCGCACATTCCTTGTGGAGACGAAGTCCCGTCTTCACAACGGGAACACCCTCCATCGTGATGTGGCAATGCCTCCGTGCTAAATGGGACAGATTCCGAATAGATCTAGCATTTCAAAACGAGGGATCCATGAGGCGTTGTGTGCCGTCAGCAGCAGCAGAATTGTGTTCAACTACAATCCTTAACCTCATGGCTCGGCATATCTCTCACTCTACCATTAACATCAAGCCAGGGGACCATCCCTGGTTCATGCGGAGTGCAGAAGAGCATGCAAGGACCAGCACCAAACATACATAAAAAATGAGGTGCCAACCTGGTAAAGCTACAACATAGCTTCTGCATGCTGAATAGCAGAAGCAGCATGCGATAGACAGAGCGAAGCGATCCCACACATAAGGGATCAAACAAAGCTCTGCAGTCCTGCCACATCCAGTCGTCAATGATTGTTGGCAATTAAATAACTAACTGGTGGAGGAGGCTCCATGAACATCTCCAAACTCAATGATGGCGGAGCCCAGCCCGTGAGTGTAAAATACATGGCTGAAGCGTTTGTCAACACCTTCAGATAGAAGGTTCGAGTGGATGATCCATATCGGCATATTCCTGTTATTCCCAACATCACAGAAGCCAGTTATCAGTCAATTCAATTAACGCCAGGGGATATCAAGAAAGAGCTGAGCGCACTGAATACAGCAAAGGCTATGGCCCCCGACAACATCCCGGCTGTATTGCAAAGGTTTTGTGCTCCAGATCTAGCCATGCCTCTAACCAAGCTGTTCCAGTACAGCTACAACACTGACATCTGCCGAAGATGGTGGAGAATTGCCCAGGTATGGCCTGTCCAGCATAAGCGGGACAATTCCAAACGGGCCAATTACTGCCCCATCAGTCTACTCTCAATCATCAGCAAAGTGATGGAAGGTGTCGTTGAAAGATCTATCAAACCGCATATAGTCACCGATTATCTGCTCATTTGGGTTCCGCCAGAACCACTCAGCTTCAGATTTCATTACAGCCTTCGTCCAACCATGGACAGAAGAGCTGAATTCCAGAGATGATGTGAGAGCGACTGACCTTAACATCAATGCAGCATTTGACCGAGTCCGGTTTTAAGGAGCCCTAGTGAAATTGAAGTCAGTGGTAATCAGGGGTTATCTCTCCACTGGCTGAAGTCATACCTAGCACAAAGGAAGATGGTCGTGGTTGTTGGTGGCCGATCCCCTCAGCCCCAGGACATCACTGCTGGAGTACCTCAGGGATGTGTCCGAGGCACAACCATATTTAGCTGTTTCATCAATTACCTTCACTGCAGCATAAGGTCAGAAGTGGAGATGTTCAGTTCCATTCGCAAATCCTCAGATAATGAAGCAGCCCAAAACAGCAGACCTGGCCGGCATTCATGTTTGGGATGGTAGTTGCCAAGTAACATTCGCGTCACACAAGTGCCAGGCAATGAAAATCAACAGAAAAAATGTCGAACTACAAACCCTTGATATTCGATGGCAGTACCATCGTCGAATCGTCCATTTATCAATTCCCTGGGGTTCGCCATTGACCAGAAACTGAACTGGATCTGCCATATAAATACTGTGGCAACAAAAGCAGGTCAGAGACTGGTTATTCTGCGACGAGTGACTCACCTCCTCACTACTCAAACGTTTCCATCATCTACAAGGCAGAAGTCAGGAGTGTGATGGAACATTCTCCAATTCCCTGGATGAGTGCAGCTCCAACAACACTCAGGAAGCTCGACATCATCCAGGACAAACCAGCGCACATCATTGGCACCCCATCCACAACATTAAACATTCACTCCTACCACCACCGGTGCAACGTGCCTGCAGTGTCTACCATCTACAAGATGAACTGCAACAACACACAACACCTCAGATAATGAAGAAGTCCATGCCCGCATAAAAATAGACCTGGACGACGTTCAGGCTTGGGCTGATAAGTGGCAGGTAACATTCATAAAAACATAGAAATATAGAAGATAGGAGCAGGAGTAGGACATTCGGCCCCTCGAGCCTGCTCCGCCATTCGATGAGATCATGGCTGATCAATCAAACTCAGTACCATGTACCTGCCTTCTCCCCATATCCCTTGATACCTTTAGCTAGAAGAAATATATCTAACTCATTCTTGAATATATTTAATGACTTGGCCTGAACTACCTTCTGTGGTAGAGAATTCCACAGGTTCACCACTCTCTGTGTGAAGAAATTCTTCCTAATTTCTGTCCTAAATGGCTTACCCCTTATCCTTAGATTATGACCTCTGGCTCTGGACTCTCCGACCATCGGGAACATTCTTCCTGCATCTAGTTTGTCCAGACCTGTCAGAATTTTATATGTTTCGATGAGATCCCCTCTCATTCTTCTATACTCCAGCGAGTATAAGCCCAATCGACCCAATCTCTCCTCATATGTCATTCCTGCCATCCCAGGTATCAGCCTTGTGAATCTTCGCTGAACTCCTTCCATGGCAAGAACATCCTTCCTCAGATAAGGCGACCAAAACTGCACACAATACTCAAGGTGTGGTCTCACCAAGGCCCTGTACAACTGCAGCAGGTCATCCCTGTTCCTATACTCAAACGCTTTCGTATGAAGGCCAACATACCATTTGCCTTCTTCACCGCCTGCTGCACCTTCATGTTACCTTCAGCGACTGGTGCACAAGGACACCCAGGTCTCGTTGCACTTCCCCTTCTCCCAATCTATTGCCATTCAGATAATAGTCTGCCTTTCTGTTTTTGACACCAAAGTGTATAACCTCGCATTTATCCACGTTATATTGCATCTGCCACACTTCTGCCCACTCACCCAACCTGTCCAAATCATCCTGGAGTTTATCGGTATCCTCCTCGCAGCACACACTCCCACCCAGCTTTGTGTCATCTGCAAACTTGGAGATATTACATTTAGTTCCCTTATCTAGATCATTAATGTATATTGTGAATAGCTGGGGTCCAAGGACCGATCCATGCGGTACTCCACTAGTCACTGCCTGCCACTCGGAAAAAGACCCATTAATTCCTACTCTCTGCTTTCTCTCCGCCAACCAGTTCTCTACCCAAGTCAATACCTTGCCCCCAATCCCATGTGCCTTAACTTTACACGCTAATCTCTTATGCGGTACCTTATCGATAGCCTTTTGAAAATACAATACACCACATCTACTGGTTCTCCCTTATCTATTTTCCCAGTTAAATCCTCAAAAAATTCCAGTAGTTTAGTCAAGCACGATTTACCTTTTGTAAATCCATGTTGACTTTGTCCGATCCTGTCACTGTTTTTCAAGTGCTCAGCTATTACATCCTTGATAATGGACTCTAGCATTTTCCCCACTACCAATGTTCAGCTTACCAGGCTGTAATTCCCCGCTTTCTCTCTACCACCCTTTTTGAATAGTGGGGTAACATTAGCTACCCTCCAATCCATGGGTACAGTTCCAGATTCCATCGAATGTTGGAAGATGATCAGCAATGCATCTACTATTTCTAAGGCCACTTCCTTAAGTACCATAGGATGTAGATTATCAGGCCCTGGGGATTTATCGGCCTTCAATCCCATCAATTTCCTTAACACCATTTCCCTGCAAACACTGATTCATTACAGTTCCTCCCTTTCATCAGACCGTATGTTCTCCAACATCTCTGGGAGGTTATTTGTGTCCTCCTTTGTGAAGACAAAACCAAAATATGCTTTTCGTTGTTTTGCCATTTCTTTGTTCCCCATTATAACTTGCCCCGCTTCTGACTGCAAGGGACCTACACTTGATTTCACTAATCTTTTTCTCTTCACATATCTATAAAAGCTCTTACAGTCAGTTTTTATGTTCCCAGAAAGCTTACTTTCATATTCTATTTCCCCCTTCTTAATTATTCCCTTTGTCCTACTTTGTCGAATCCTAAACTGCTCCCAATCCTCAGGGTTACCGCTTTTTCTGGCCAATTTATATGCCCTCTCCTTGGATCTTATGCTATCCCTAATTTCCCTTGTTAGCCACGTTTGAGTCGCCATTTTTGTTTTATTCTTATGCCACACATTGGGATGAACAAATTCTGTAATTCATCCATGCAGTCTTTGAATGTTTGCCATTGCCTATCCACCATCAACCCTTTGAGTGACATTCCCCAACCAATACTACCCAATTCGCGCCTCATACCATCGAAGTTTCCTTTATTTAAATTCAGGACCCTTGTCTCTGATTCAACTACTTAACTCTTCATCCTAATGAAGAATTCTATCATATTATGATCACTCTGACCCAAGGGGCCTCGTAGAGCAAGATTACTAATTAATCCTTTCTCTTCACATAATACCCAGTCTGAGATGGCCTGATCTCTGGTTGGTTCCTCGACATATTGTTCCAGAAAACCATCCCGTAAACATTCTAGGAATTCCTCCTCCACAGTATTTTTACTAATTTGGTTAGCCCAATCTATATGTAAATTAATGTCACCCATGATGACTGCTGTACCCTTACTGCATGCTTCTCTAATTTCCCTTTTAATGCCGTCCCCAACCTCCGTATTACTGTTTGGAGGTCTATATACCACTCCCACTAAAGTTTTCTGCCCCTTGTTATTTCTATGTTGTACCCATACAGATTCCGCAACATCAGAGCTAATATCCTTCCTTTTAATTGTGTTAATCCCCTATTTAACCAGCAATGCTACTCCACCTCCCTTTCTTTTTTGTCTATCTTTCCTAAATATTGAATAACCCTGGATGTTGAGAACCCAGCCTTGGCCACCCTGGAGCCATGTTTCTGTAATCCCAATCAAAGCGTATTCATTTACCTCTATTTGAGCAGCTAATTCATCCACCTTGTTCCGAATGCTCCTTGCATTAAGACACAAAGCCTTTAGGCTTGTTTTTTTAACGCTCTCAGCCCTATATGAATTATTATTTACTGTGACCATGTTTGATTTAAACAGTTGAGTTCTTTGCCTTCTACTTTTGTTTTTTTCTTCCTGTCTTTTGCTTTTATCCTTGTTTCCCTTTCCTCTGTCTCCCTGTTAAGGTGCCCAACCCCCTGCCACTTTAGTTTAAACCCTCCCCAACAGCACTGGCAAACACTCCCCCAAGGACATCGGTCCCGGCCATGCCCAGGTGCAGACCGTCCCGTTTGTACTGGTCCCACCTCCTCCAGAACCGTTTCCAATGTCCAACGAATTTGAATCCCTCCCTCTTGCACCATTCCTCTAGCCACGTATTCATTTGAAATACCCTACTATTTCTACTCTAACTAGCACGTGGCACTGGTTGCAATCCTGAGATTACTACCTTTGAGGTGCTATTTTTTAATTTACCTCCTAACTCCCTATATTCTGCTTTTAGGACCTCATCCCGTTTGTTACCTATATCGTTGATGCCTATGTGCACCACGACAACTGGCTGTTCGTCCTCACCCTCCAAAATGTTCTGTAGCCGCTCCGAGATGTCCTTGAACCTTGCACCAGGGAGGCAACACCCCATCCTGGAGTCTCGTTTGCGGCCGCAGAAACGCCTATCTATTCCCCTTACAATTGAATCCCCTATCACTATAGCTTTTCCACACTTTTTCCTCCCTGCCTGTGCAGCAGAGCCACCCATGGTGCCAGGAAGTTGGCTGCTGCTGCCTTCCCCTGATAAGTCACCCCTCCCCCCCCCCCAACAGCATCCAAAGTGGTATATCTGTTTGAGAGGGGGATGGCCACTGAAGTGCCAGGTAATTACTATCTCCAGCAAACTAGAATCTAACCAAATCCCCATGAAATTTAACGGCGTTACCGTCGCCGTATCCTCAAACATCAGTATCCTGGGAGTCACCACTGACCAATAACTTAACTGGACCAGCCACATAAATGGTGTAGCAACAAGAACAGGTCAGAGGATCTGTATTCTGCGGCGAGTGTCTCACCTCCTGACTCCCCAAAGCCTTTCCACCATCTACAAGGCACAAGTAAGGAGTGTGATGGAATACTCTCCACTTGCCTGGATGAGTGCAGCTCGAAGAACACGCACGAATCTGGACACCATCCAGGAAAAAGCAGCTCGCTTCGTTGGCACCCCATTCACCACCTTAAACATTCACTCCCTCCACGACCGGCGTACCATGGTTGCAGTGTGTATCACCTACAAGATGCACTGCAGCAACTCTCCAAGGCTTCTTCGGCAGCACCTCCCAAACCCGCGACCTCTCCCACCTAGAAGGACAAGTGCAGCAGGCGCATGGGAACACCACCACCTCAAGTTCTCGCTGAGTCTTCTTCAACAGCACCTCCCAAATCCGCTATTTCTGCCACTGAGCATAAGGGCAGCAGGCGTATTTGTTCACCGACTAATCACCAACGTGCTATTGTGAGATATCTCCGGGCCCGGGGAGTTATCCCAGCTGAAGGAAGCTGCTGGAAAATGTCACGCTTTTAAAATGCTAGTTTAACTAATCTAGATTTTTATTACATCATACATCGTTACCTTAATATTTATCTGCGATACTTATGTTAGTCCCCTCGGGTTCCACGGCTCTTTCCTCTCAACGCTCATTTTAAAGGCACTGGCAGGAAAAACAGCGTTACTGAAAGGACCAGGGCACGTTACACTTCTGAGCTCGGTTATGACATTCTGGGGAATAATTTTCTGAACCTTGAGTCTGTCTCGTTTACTTTCCAAAGTCCGCTATTGCAAGGCAGGTATTAACCAATTTAACACACCGAATATGAAGCTGCTTAACGCAGTGTTTAAAAACAGAGGCTTTACAAATATCAGGCATAGTCTCAAGTCTTGCTGGACTATTGATGCCAACACCAATATTTGAGCATCGGCACAAATAACAACAGAGATGGTGGAATGAGTTTATTCTGGAGAGTTTATATTGATGTGCAGTTAACAAGACTTCATGTTTATGAGATAACAGCAGATTAATCGATGCACAGAAAGTATAACCCTTATCAAAAGCTACAAACTCTAACTAATTCGAGTCTGCTGCAGGTGCCTACGGCGGTTCAGTTAAATCAGTCACGCCTTTAAGACATGTCGTCACTTCCTTTTCCTGGAGGAGGAGTCCCGGCGGTTTTCTCTTGCTGCTGCAGCAGGAGCGGGGAATGTGCAGTAATGGGACCAGCGAATGTTCTGTAATGGTATCCGTGAGTGTGCTGTACAGGGACCGGAGATTGTGCTGTCATGGTATCCGTGAGTGTGCTGTACAGGGACCGGGGATTGTGCTGCACAGGAATCCAGGATTGAACAATGTTATTCTATTCCAAAATGCCCAGATCTCTATTTGTCCTCTTGAAGTCTCTCTAAAGTTGGACAAAGTTATCACTGGCAAAATGCATTTTATTTTGATTCACAAACAGCTTTAATCAATTACATGTAAAATATACATAACATTGAGTGTGATGTAATATGTTCGGTTTAATCAGATCATCATCTGCCCAAAAACTTACAAAAAAAAGAATAGACTGTGATGAACGCATGGTGGTGACTGGAATTTAAAATAGATACATTGATTCCTTTTTACTATCTGTCCCAGTGACGATGCAGAGTTTAATATACGTCGCAGTCATTCTGCTGCCTTACTTTTTCCTGTTATCTGGCAAGTATCTGCTAAAACCACAGCTGCAGACAACTCGTGTCTGGGTCCTGACCATGTGAAAATTGCATAAAAGGAGCTATGAGTTTAACTTACTTGATACATGATCCAGATTGTGAAATGTTTCAAAAAATATAAAGACTTAATGAGCACTTGATGTGGAAGCTATAGAATATGGAACAAAAATACTTGGCAATGTTAGAAAGTATTGCGTCATCTCATCTAATTAATTTGCTCATTATTTTGAGGGGATATTTCATTCCATTTCTCAACTCCTCTCTAAATTTCCTCTGGGTCACAGCATAAATAAAAGTGTTTGTGCAGCAACTCAGGAGCTGGAGCATGAAGTCGATTTCAGGAACAAATGTGGGCAGAGAAACAGGATATCCCACGTAATCCAATCGTTTCAATATAGAACAGACCATAAACACTACCCATAATACTATGAAATTCCCGATATAACAAACAGTACAATCATGGATTTCCTTCGGCTCTCCATCTCTGGGTCACTGGAATTCACCCCACTGCTGCCACCCCGGAGTCTACTGCGGGCTCTGCTGGCCACTAAAATGTGTCTGATTGTTAAAGCATTGAACAGTAGAATCAAAAGAAATGGGATGAATGGCATTAAAATGTAATGCATTAATTCAACGACTGCCCAGACAACCGAACGAGATACACCGAGTGTCACGCGGCAAAAGCAGGGACTGTTAGAAAGCCAATATTGACTTGAATAGAGAAAATACCAGAACATGTTCTTCAAGCAGCTCAGCACAGTCACTGTGCCTAGAACCACAGCCGCTGTTTTCCCGGTACAATATTTAGATTTCAGCTTTTGGCAACAAATGGCCACGAATCGATCAAAAGTGAAAGTAACTGTGAACCAGACAGAACTGTCTGTAGCGGCATAAAGCAGTACGGCGTGGATATTACACATTCTAACGTCCCTTAAAAACAGAAATTGTTCCCGATAAACAATAGGAATCTGCCTTAATATCAGATCGATGATGACGACCATTAGATCTGCCGTTGCCATGGCCACCAAGTAACGAGTGACACATTTGGAGAGACCGTACTTTCCCCGAGACAGGATCGCAATCGTCACCACGTTAACTGTGAGCAAGAATAAAATACGGAAATAATTCACCAGACACGGGGCAGTAACAGTAGTTTCGTGCAATTTCAATGAAATTCCAAAGTCAACTATATAATGGCATCATTAAGGGTCTTCACATTAACCTGAAATGCGCCAAAATGTGAAGTTTCGCTTTGCATCCAGTGAGGGAAGCTAATTATTTTACCTGTGATAAGGCATCCTGGGGAAAGGGGATGTAATCAGAGTGACCACCCATGAATCGTCAATTAATTGCAGCAACGAGAACAAGTTACAAAGACTAGTCTTGCATTCCCTGGAGTATATAATATTAAGGGGGGTCTATTTGAAGTGTTTAAGATGATGAAAGGATTGGATAGGGTTGATCTGGTTAAGCTTTTACATCTGCTGGGGGAGTCCAGAAGAAGTTGGAATAACGTTAAAATTAGAGCTAGGCCTTTCAAGGCTGATGTCAGGAAGCACTTCTTTACAAGAAGGGAACTGGAAATCGGGACCTCAATATCCGAGCTGGGGAACTGCAAAAAAAGGGATGGGAGTAAGAGGAATGGGTGAATGGATGGACTCCTCTGAATGGGCCCACTCTCTCTGCTCATACATTGAATATGGTCACTTGTTCAATGTATTGAGCTCTTCTGTACAATGGCAGAAATCAATCCTTCCCATCCAATGCTTGTTATGTAATTTTTACACTATTCTGCTCCTGGTAGGAAATATTAAATAGTGAATATCTGCTTGTGTTCGATATGATAGGTGAGGCAGGCGGATCCTCTTCTCCTAGATTAACAATGGTCAATCATTGGATGAGCCGAGTTACAGACACTCCATGCTCTGTAATTGGATATTCAGGATCACGAAAACTACAAAGGCAAAGAATTAACATTGAATGTTGCTAATTTTACAGGCAAGTTTTTGACTTGTTTAGAGTTAACACTTTTAACAATGGTAATTTACTGTAAATGGTGGCATAATATGACTGACAATATAAACCACGATCTTGGGACTTCAGAAACTAGCTGCATTCTAGTCAAATAGTGCTCATCTTGCTCTTTTCCTCAGATGTTGTAAAATTAGTAGCCTTCCAATTCATACAGGGAGTACGACATAATCCATGATCGAGTGAGCTCATTATCAGAACATTCCACTTTCAATCATTGTGGATCCAAATCTGAGATACGAAGAACTGCACCAAAGTGGCACGGGATAAATTGTAAATGCCAATTCATTATTTGAAATAAAAACATTAAATGGCTGAATAATAATAATCAGTAACTCAAACTTAGAATTCTAACGTAACCATACATAAACAGTAACACTAACGTAGAGCAGGAAACGGTGGAAAGTGAGAAGCTGAAGCTGATTGCATCATCGATGCATTTGTGATTTATCTGTTAGGATTGATTTGTACAAATAAACTACTAACTGTATCCTGCAGAAACCGAAGACTGTGAGAGGTGATAAAACAATTTCTCATCTGACATTCTTACAGAGTATTTCCAGCAAATTCAGTGAGCAATAGACAAACTGTAGACCGAAAGAACAATGGTGTCTTAATGCGATTGCCTGACATGTAAGTATTTATGACAATTAAGAAAGCACCAATCATTGAACTAGAGCCAATGAATGGGGGTGCACATCAGTACAGCATCTGAAAGAAAGAAAGAAAGAAAGATAGAAAGAAAGAGAGAAAGTAGGAAGAAAGAAAGAATGAAAGTAAGAAATAAATTAAGAAAGAAAGAAAAAAAAGACATATAGTAAGGAAGGTAGGAAGAAAGAAAGAAAAAGACAGAAAGTCAGGAAGGGAGGAAGGAAGGAAGAAAGCAAGGAATGAAGTAAGAAAGATAAAAGGGAGAAAGAGTGAAAACTGAAAGAAAGACAGAAGGAATGAAAGAACACAAGAAACATGGAACAGAAGAAAAAGGCAATCGGAGCAGGAGTCGGCCAGTATGAAACACACAGAAGAAATAAATCAATAAAAAAGCAAGAGCGAGAGAAAGAATGAAAGAAAGAACGATAGAAAGAAATAAGAAAGAAATAATGAAAAAAAGATTGAAAGAACTAAACAAAGAAAGAAAGCAGGAAAGAAAGAAAGAAAGAAAGCAAGCAAGAAAGAAAGAAAGATGGAAAGCGGTCTCATTTCTGTAGTGTGTTTCACTACAATCTGTGGAACGTGGGAGATTATGAAACACGCAACAGAAAGAACATTGGAAATCAATACAAATGAAAGACAGAAGAAAAGAGAAAAAGAAAGAAAGTAGGATCGAAAGCTGGAAATAAATATGGAAGAATGCAAGAAAGTAAACTAGATAGCTAGATATAAAAATATAATATAGAAAGAGCGAAAGAATGAAGGAATTAAAGCTTGAATGAAAGAAAAAACTAATGATGAAAAAATAAAGAAAGAGATATAAAGAAGGAGAGGAAGAAAGACAGCGAACATAAAAAGCTTGAAAGAAAGAAGGAAAGAAAGCTAGAAAGAATGAAAGAGAGTAAGAGAGAAAGGAAGAATGAAAGGAAGAATGAAAGAAACAAAGAAAAAAGAAAAAGGAAAGAAAGAATGTAAAAAGTAAAAATGAAAAAATAAAGAAAGCGAGATAAAGGAAGAGAGAATTAAAGACAGTGAAATAAGTCTATTTGAAGTGTAGTCACTGATGTCATATAGGGAAAGTAATGGAAGATAGAGATGGAGACACGGCATAATATTTAAGGTACATCTCTACTTCAGTTCCTGAATCACCAGACCCAGGTAGTAACTTACCAGGGACACCGACCGCAGCCAGGATTGGGTAGTAAATCTTTTGCGTATCATAAATCGCCCATAAAATCTGAAGCTTGATCAGAAAACCAAGAGACATTTTATCCCTGTCTGTTAGAATCGATGATTCGATGGTTGGTGCTGATGCTGGTAGCAATTCGCCAATTGACTCATTGAGAAGATGTCCCTTATTTATTGAAGAGAGAAATCATCCAGTCAGAAAGACGGCTCCCCTGCTGACTGGGTTTAACTGCAGTCACTGAATAAACAGATGAAGTCAACAACTTTCGCAACAACACTTTTGACAACAACAGTGGAATTCCCAATCAGATAAAGCCCCGAAGACAAGGATGAAAGCCGCACCTTGATACACTCCTACAAGTCTCACAATCCTAACAAGAATTTCCATGGATGCCTTTTGTTCATAAAACTATAAGGAAACACTGGGATGCCCCAGAAATCGTAGAGTATGTGTATTGGTGATTCATATAAAATGTAATATTATTGGTTAATTAACAGGGAGAGGGATTTGAGACCAGCAGATCAAGTGTTTGTACTTCACCATATTACCGCCACATTTTAGTGCTTTATCGATATTGGACGGTGATTATCTGAACAGGCGTGCCGCCCACACCTTCAGCAACTTCCTATCTGCTGATATTGTTTAGCTGCAAATTCGGCACTTTGCCGCTCACTTGGTCTACTCACTGATTGTACCGTGTTTTACTCACTTCTTACCCTGAAAGACCTACAGTCGCCTTTCCCATTTTGCTTGTGCATTCGTCTCTTTGGCCTGTTGGGCAGCAAATCTTTCACCAAATATACGATTACAAATTAACCCCTTCACTGAGCTGTGGGATCTACAGTACAGTGCAAGTCAATTCAATATACCTTCAGCATTCCGACACGCAGTGACGCGCCTAAAGCTAATTCCTTTACTCTGTGTTCATCTCAATCATAAGCAGCTATTTACCAACTGAGCCTAGCTGTACCAACCCTTCCACTAGCCCTCCATCTCACTAACCAACATGGATTCACCTATAGACCCTCGTACTGCACTTCGCGCTACCACCTCGATCTCAGTTATAAGCACTGATTTGCCTATTGAGACAAGTACTACACATTCCACTACCTCCTATCTCATAGAACAGCACTAATTCAATTATTGAGCCTCGGAATACCCGTTCCACTATCCGCTCAAATCACTGATCAGCATTGATTCAAGTATTGAGCCACGTACTAACCGTTCCAGTAGCCGCTCCACCTCAGTGACCTGCACTGACTCGCCTGTTGAGCCAGTAATAGCCATACCTCTACCCCCATCTCACTGACCTGCACTGAGTCACCTTTGTATCCTAGTATTACCCAGCCCTCTATACTCTTCATCTCACTGAGCAGTACTTAGTCACCTGTGGAGCTTAGTACTACCCGTTTCACTGCACATCTATCACACTGAACCACACTGAGTTATCTGTTGTTCCTAATACTACCCATCCGCTTGCCACTCCATCTCACTGACCAGCACTAATTCACCTGTGCCATATAATTTTAAACATTGCATTGTGGATCTGATAATTTGTGTCAGGACCATGAGACGATATTAATTCTAGGAATCAACATTTCATCAGCAACAAGACCTTATCGTGATGTAGCGCAATTAATGTAGAAAAGGCTCCCTATATGCTACATACAGACAAGTAAGAGATAGACCTTACCAAATATAATCGAACTGACCAAAAGCTTAGTCAAAGTGGGGGGGGTGGGGGGGTTTAAGTAATGTATTAAAGGCTCAGAGGGAGCTGCCGAGAGTGCTGTTTAGCCATAAACTCTGCAATTCTCTCCCCAAACCTCCGCCTCTCTCCTGCTATCTCCTCATTATAACACTCCATAAATTCTAACTTTAGACCAAGCGTTTGGCCACGTGTCCTAATATCTCCTTATGTGTCTGTGTGATTCCGCTCCTGTGAAGCGTCCTGTGACGTTTCACTGTTTAATGGCACTTTGTAAATACAAGGGGGGAGAAATTCATTATAGCCCAGAAATTGGTGGTAACATCAGAATAGTTTGAACTTCAGCACCAGGCGGTAATGAATCACGCTGGGGGAGAAATTCAGTATCGCCCCATTTGGGGCACAATTATCGGCCGGGCACAAAGATTAGCGCCTGGCGCTAATTATCGCCACCGACTGCAAACTTCACTATTATCGCCCCTGGAGGTGATTGGAGTGCTAAATCAGGCGCTTCACACCTGTCTTAAGGCGCAAAGGCCGAGGAGCGAAGCGCTACCTGAGAGCGCTGACGAAGCTCATGTGATGTAAGTCAGCAATGGAACACACACACAATGGTATGGGCCAGTTCTTAAAGGGGATGGTTGATCTTGCTTTCCATCCACATCCTGCTCATTGCAGCCTTGAATCTCGACCTGGAGAGACCTGCACATCAACTCTGCAGGGAAGAACAATGGAGAGTACCAGGGAAAGAGCTCAGAGTGCAGCCCCCACAGTCTCTTCTAAATCGATACAAGGAAGGGCTAATCAAAATGAATCTGCAAAGTGCTGCTCAGTACCCAAAACTCCTTCACACAGCGTTGAATCTCTCCAGAAGTCTCTCTCTCTCTCTCTCAGAATACATGGTTCAAAAATGGCACCAACAATAAAAGGCAGGAAGCGGTTGCCTTTAAATAGCGCTCCCCCAGTCCCTTCATGACTGCAAAACGCTCCCCGCAACCTGTCGTTGCTAGCGTCAGGCGGTAAGGCAGAGGGCGCCACTCAATATCTGCTCCGGGGCGATACCGTGGCGTTGCGCAATGGACTGACTTCACGATCTGCCTGCGCAGGAGATTGTGGCAGTAGTGTTTAGCGCCGCCGCAAAATGTCTAGTTAATTTCACGAGCGGCGCAAAAATCGCCGCGCCTGGGCGCTAGATGCTTTGCGCCCCATTAGTGCCCTCTTAAGGCGATAACGGGAGGTGCAACCAGCTGGACTTTTGCCCCGCTGCAAGCAAATTAAGTATCATCGTTCAAAGAAAGGATTCGAGCACTAAATCAAGCGCTAATGATCTAACTCAGTGGCACTACGCTCAAAACGTTAACCAATATCAGTCCAATCGCAAGTCATTATTGCCACAGATATATTGGCTGTCCATCCCAGTAATGCATCGTAAACACATAGACATAGGCTGGCGATCCCAATAAACGTGGTAGGAACACAGGAACAAAGCAACATAGGAACAGGAGTAGGCCATTTATTTCCTCGAGCCTGTTCCGCCATTCATTGAGATCATGGCTGATCTATTACCTAACTCCATATACCTGCCTTTGCCCAAATTCCTTAATACCTTAGGTTAACAGAAATCTATCAATCTCAGATTTAAAATTAACAATTGACCCAGCATCAACTGCCTTTTGGGCATGTGAGTTATATGAGATATATGATTGAGATTTTTGATGAGGTAACTGAGAGTGTGGGTGAGGGCAGTGCATTTAATATCGTGTGTATGGTCTTTCAAAAGGCATTTGATGGGGCACCACATATTAGGCATGTGACCGAATTTTAAGCCCATGCGATGAAAGGGTCAGTAGCATCATGGATATAAAAGTGGCGGAGGGATAGAAAGCAGCGAGTTGTGATGAATGGCTGTTATATCAGAAGGCACAGAGGTATACCGTGGTGTTCGCTTAGGTTCAGTACCCGGGCCAATACCGATTTAGAAATACATTAACGACATGGACTTGTGGGTATAGGGCAGGGTATAGACAAAGTAAATAAAGATAAACGGTTTCCAAGTGCTGAAGGTTCGGTAACCAGAGACTACGGGGTAGAAATTAGGTCGTGCCCCATTTGGGGCGCAAATATCGTCCGCGCGCAAATATTAGCGCCTGGCGCTAATTATCGGCACTGACAGGAAACTTCACTTTTACCGCCCCGGGAGGTGAGTGGAGCGCTAAATTAGGCGCTGCACACCTCATTAAGGCGCAAAGGCCTAGGAGTGAGGCGCTAACTCAGCGCACGAGCGCAGCGCAGCTGCTGCCAGTTAGCGAGGGAACACAGACACACTGGCGCCGGACACTTCTTAAAGCGGGGGGGGGGGCACTTGCTCCCCAGCCACACCCTGCTCATTGCAGCCTTGAATCTCAGCCTGGAGAGACCTGTAATCCATTTTGCTGCCAAGCATGGAGAGGGTGAGAGAACGCGCTCATCGCTTCACCGAGCGGGCCTTGGATGCTCTGGTTGACGCAGTGGAGCGCAGACGATGCATGCTGTTCCCGGAGAGTGGCAGGAGGCCTTTGCCACGCGAGTTCAGAAGAGTGTGGAGGGAGGTGGCTCAGAGCGTCTCCTCCAGGAGCATGGTGCCCAGGACCCATGTCCAGTGCCGCAAAAAGTTCAACGATCTCACTCGGGTCGTCAGGATGAGTGGCTTTTTCTCAATACCTCTCCATCCCTCCATCTCAACCTCACTCTATGGCCAGAGGGTCTTAAAACCCCAATGCACAACACTCATGCAACACCTATGGCCCTTTCATCAAACACACACACACATTCCACACTTTGCATACAGTAAGGGCTATTCACCTATGGGAGGCACATCAGGCTAGACCATGGCTGCATACTGTAAGGGCTATTCACCTATGGGAGGCACATCAGGCAAGACCATGGCTGCATATTGTAAGGGCTATTCACCTATGGGAGGCACATCAGGCAAGACCATGGCTGCATACAGTAAGGGCTATTCACCTATGGGAGGCACATCAGGCAAGACCATGGCTGCATACAGTAAGGGCTAAACACCTATGGGAGGCACATCAGGCAAGACCATGGCTGTATATTGACTCAGATGCTGTCCTTTTTCTTGCAGGCTAAGCTGGCTCATAATCGGAGACAGCAGCAACGGACGGGTGGAGGGCGGATTCAGCTGCAACCCCTCAGCGATCTGGAGGAGCGCGTCCACAGGATTGTGGCAAGCCGGGTGATCGGTCCCGTCGCCACTGGAGACGCCGACCCCGTTGTGGACAGCAATGGTAAGGTCATCACCTTTTTGTCCTCTGTCCTTCCACTTGTCCCTCACAATACCAGCCTTTGACACTTTCAATCCAACTTGCTAACTCGCTGCACTTATTCCTCCCTTACTGCCACCCTGTCCTCACGCTAAAGCCACTCTTGTACCTCCCTGCTTTCAGATGGTGATGAGGAGGAAGAGGAAGCCGGAGCATCAGTGCCACCCTCTCCCGAGGAAGCCCATGGCCACACTGGGAACACGCCTTCCCCGGAGGGGAGCAGGGGGGAAGGGGCTGATGATGGTGAAGTTCCAGGACCCAGCGGGCTGCAGCAACGCCATGGGGGGGGGAGGGAAGAACGGGGGAGCAGGGGGGAAGGGGCTGATGATGGTGAAGTTCCAGGACCCAGCGGGCTGCAGCAACGCCATGGGGGGGGGAGGGAAGAACGGGAGCCTTCTCCCCAGAGGGAGAGTATGCCAGACACTCCTAATGCAATGGATGCAGAGGAGGAGCGGCTGATTGCAGAAATGAACAGCCAGGCGGTGGTCATGCACACTGAGCTCATGGGTGCAGTGGGAAGGGTGCCCGAATGCATTGAGGCACTGGCAAGGAGTGTGGAGCACTTCGCTGTAGCACAGGCGGATGCCACACTAAAGCTTACTGCTGCAATTCAGTCACTGGCTGCCAGGAACCCATCTGAGCCTGCTCTCATGCAGACTCAGATTGAGGCCACGCGAGCACTGACTGCTGCCATCCTCGATGGTTCGTGCACATGTCCCCGGGGCTGTCACCGCGCCGCAGCAGGCCAGCAATCTGTTCTCCGGCAAATTGCTCCGGATGCTGAAGTGCTGCCCCGTGGGAGTGCCAGTGTGTCGGGCGAGCAGGGAGTTGCTGTCCTCTCTCACGATGACAGCATTCCTGCTGCCAACACTGTCACTTCTCCACTGCACTTGCCACCGCCTGTAGGACAGACTGCTGCCGCCCATGCAGAGTTGGTGCAGTCTGCAGCCGGGCCCTCCAGGCCCAGAAGTGGTCGAGGCCGTCCTTCAGGGGCATCTGCAGTGTCAGGGTCTGACAAGCAGCAGCCTTCCACCAGCCTTGCTGCAGCCACTGAGGTCCCATTACGGAGGAGCAGTAGGGTTAGAAGGGGGGAAGTGCGCAAGGGAAGGAGATCACCCTCGAAGGGCAAAAAGTAGGAGGTGTGCCAAAATGCTGGTCATTTTTTTATTAAAGGCCGAGGTTCATGGCCCAACTTTTGTGTAGTGTTTTGGACATTATCTCCAGGTTGTGAGAACCAGTTATGTTAGTGACTGTTTTTTTGTGTTTATTTCTATGAGTTTGTCATGAGGAATTGACACACACAGAGTTTGTACAATAAATAAGTTTCTGTATTCAAAATATACATGGCTGGTGGTTGGAATTATTGGTGCCTTGGCCGGCTTAGGGGTTGCGTGCTGGGTTGATTCGTGTTTGTAGCACTGGCAGGGGCCCTAGAAGCGGCTTGCTATTAGTCGTTGACGGACGGCCCTTGCAGTTTGACCATTGTGGGCCGCCCTCCTGCCTTGGTGCTGCTGCTGATCATCGTCCTCGGCCTGTTCCTCCTCTTCCTCCTCCTCCTCTTGTGGTGCTGCAAGGCCTGGTGGCATTGGCTGCGTCCTGAGGATTGCCATGTTGTGCAACATGCAGCACACCACTACGAATTTGGAAACTTGCTCAGGCGAGTACTGCAGGGCTCCTCCGGAATGGTCCAGACAGCGGAATCGTTGTTTGAGCACGCCGATTGTGCGCTCAATAATGTTCCTCGTTGCTTGTTGGCTTTCCTGTTACCGCAGCTCAGCAGGGGTGTTTGGCGCACGGAGCGGTGTCATCAGCCAGGTGCTCAATGCGTACCCCTTGTCCCCCAGAAGCCAACCAACTGGCTGATGCGGTGCCTCGAAAATCTCTGCCACAGTACTCTGGCGCAGGATGAAAGCATCGTGGCAGCTGCCCGGATAGTGGGCATTGACAGCGAGAATCACCTGTCTGTGGTCACAGACCAACTGCACATTCAAGGAATGGAACCCCTTTCTGTTCCGGAACTCCTCTGCATTCTCTCACGGAGCACGCAAAGCCACATGCGTGCAGTCAATGGCGCCCTGCACCATGGGGAAGCCCGCTACCCTCGCAAAGCCCATAGCACGGTCATGCTGCTTGTCTGGGGTCATAGGGAAGGAGATGAAGTCTCGTCTCCTTGTGAAGAGGGCATTGGTGACCTGCCGGATGCAGCGATGCACCGCAAACTGGGAGATATTGGCGAGGTCCCCAACAGCAGCTTGGAATGAGCCAGTGGCGTAGAAGTTCAAAGCCACTGTGACCTTCACTGCCACCGACAGAGACGTCCTGGACCTCAGCTGAGGCTGCAGATCTGGCTGCAGCAGGTGGCAGAGCTCAGTGACCACCTCCTTGCTGAATCGCAGCCTTCGCAAACACAGCTCCTCGGACATGTGGATGTAGGAGAGCTGTTCACGATATACCCTGGGAGGGTAAGCGCTCCTGTACATGCGCCTGATGGGCCTCCTCCGTCTGGCCATCATTGCCACTCTCTGTCTGCGTCTCACTCTCCTCCGATTGAGCTGGAGCAGGACGACGCCCCCAATCATTGCAGCCCCCATCTTCTCTTTGCCAGAAAAGTAATGAGGTACAGCAACGAAAGTAGCAGCAACGTTAGGATGAACTAGGCAAAACTACCTCACAAAGCGTTGAGTCAATGTAGAAGTCTCTCTCTCTCCCTCTCCGAATCTCTCTCTCTCTCTCAGAACGAGTGGTGCATAAATGTCGACCACAGAAAAAGACAGGAAGAGGCCCCCTTTAAATAGCGCCCCCCCCAGCCCCACACCGATTGATAACGTTCCAGTCTTCCGGTCGTTGGAAGCGCCAGGCGGTAAGGCAGGGGGCGCCACTCAATTTCCGCTCCGGGGCGCCCCAAGGGCGTTGCACCACGGAATGACGTCACAATCTGCGCGCGCAGGTGGTCGCAGCGGTAAGTTTTAGCGCCGCCGAACAATCTCAAGTTAAGTTCTCGAGCGGCGCAAACAGCGCTGCGCCCGGGCGTTAGCGCCTTAACGCCCCATTAGCGCCCATTTAAGGCGCTAACGGGAGGCGCAACCAACTGAATTTTTACCCCTACAGCTTTAAGCTGATTGGCAAAAGATCCAGAGGCGTCATGAAGAATTATTTTACGCAAGGATTATTTAGGATTTGGAATGCATTACCTGATCAGATTGAGGATAGAGATTAAATAGTAGCCTTTCAGGGCTTTATCAATACTGGACCCAATCACAGTACCTGCTTCCAAGGCTCTATCATCTCATGCAACATGATTCGGTAATGGCAAATTTCATCAAATACTCCTTGTGCAATTTTCACGTAAATTCAGAATCAAAAGGCGGCAGTAAAATGTCTAGGCCTTTCGGCATTTCAAAGTGGGACCTCTCACAAATTCCCACACGAAAGCGAGATTCACACCACGACACCAAAGCGAGGTAATCGATCTGACGTCTGCTCCGTCACCCGCAGTGAGTGAGACAGCATCAGAAGCACCGATTCACTGTCGGCACTGATACGGCGGTGACTTCAATAACCTGCTGCCCCGGTACAATTACACACATCGGGCCAAGAAAATGCTCAGCAGGTCTGAAACCGCGAGACTGGGGGATGTTTGAGGTGCTATGAAAGCAAGCAGTTTGAAACCATCGGGATCGTACCGGGTTTAGTCACCCAGAGGGGGCCGAGGATGGGATTCTATGATTATCAGGAGAGACTTGACCAACTGTATTTGAGATCGCCACTGGAGCAGAGAAGGCTGAGAGGAGCTAAAATAAGAAATGTAAAGAATACTTAAATTCATATAACACCTTTCACGATCTCGGAACGATCCAAAACGCATTGCAGCCAAATTGCGCACAGCAAGATTCTTCAAACAGCAATGTGATCCTGATCAGACAATCTGTTTTAGTGATGTTGCTTGAGGAACGTACATTGTTCAGGACACCGGGCAGTACTCACCTAATCCAGAGATTGTTACCTTTCAGGTCCTGGGTTTATAATGTGTACCCTAACTCCCTCAGCAGAACGCATTCCTAGTTCTACATATCTCATTTGTTCCGACGACAACTGGATCCTCCCGTTCATTCTCCAAGTGTTCTCCATCCGCAAGGGTATGTCTTTAACCAGGGCACCAGGCACGCATCACGGCCTTCGAGACTCCCAGTTGTGGCTGGAGGGAACAGCATCTATGTCCTTGACTATGCTATCCCCTACCACTACCATATTCCTTTCCTCTTCACCGATTTGAATGGACTCTTGTACGAACGCAACGTGGTCAATTTGTCCCTTCTCCCTAAAGTCTTCGTTCTCAGCCACACCAGTAGCAAGGATCTCGTACCTGTTGGACAAGGGGAAAGGCTGAGGCACCTTGACCCCTGCATCTGAGGTCCTTGAACCTGCCTGACTCGCAGTCACATCATCCTGTCCCTGAGCACTAATCAAATCTAAACCAGTACCTAACATAAGCAGTGTGCCGGCTTCCTGGGTCAAAATGTATAGGTAATTCTACACCTCCCTTATGCATCGCAATGTTTGTACCGTGGACTCCAGCTTAACAACTTGAGTTGAAGTCCCTCGAGATGCAGACACGCACTGTAGATGTGGTTGCCTCGGATCAGGCTGCTCTGCAGAAACTCCCACACGCAGCAGAGGCGACACACCTTCTACACTGCCGTCTCTATCTAACATTGTTTTATATATTAAATTAGTTAAAGGTTTTATGTAAATGATTCAGTTGATTCATTTTTAGTTTTTAAAACTAAATAATTTATCTACTTTAATATATTAATTTAATAAAGTATTAGCAAGTTAGACGTTCCTAGTTCCTCTATTAAAACACTCCCCTAGCTTAGAGCGGCTCGGTATCTGAACTACTGACAGAGCTGTTCGAGTCCTGCAGGAATTAGCTCCCGGAATGGGCCTGCGGTAGCTGGTGAATGGACAAACACGAGGGGAAAAAAACGACTTGACCTCGTCCTCACCAATCTACCTGTCACAGGTGCATCTCATCAGGACAGTATTGTTAGAAGTGACCACCGCACATTACTTGTGGAGACAAAGTTCAGTTATGACCGTAATAGCACCCTCCATCTTGTTGTGTGGCATTAACACCGTGTGAAATGGGATAGATTCAGAATATAGCGTTTTAAAACTGGGCATCCATGAGGCGTTGTGGGCCGTTAGCAGCAGCAGAATTGTATTCAACTACAATCCATAACCTCATGGCCGGCCTATTCTTCACTCTAACATTACCATTAATACCAACCCTGGTTCAATGAGGAATGTAGGAGGGCATGCCAGGACCAGCACAAAGTATAAATAAAAATAAGGTGTCAACCTGGTGAAGCTACAACACAGGACTACATGCATGCTGAACAGCGGAAGCTGCATGCCATAGAAACACAGAAGATAGGAGCAGGAGTAGGCCATTCGGCCCCTGGAGCCTGCTCGGCCATTAAATGAGATCATGGCTGATCATCCAAATTCAGTACCCTGTCCCTGCCTCTTCCCCATATCCCTTGATCCCTTTAGCTTTAAGAAATAGAACTAACTCCTTCTTAAATATATGTAATGAATTGGCCTCCACTGCCTTCTGTGGTAGAGAATTCCACAGGTTCACCACTCTCTGGGTGAGGAATTCCTCCTCATCTCTGTCCTAATTGGCTTTCCCCTTATCTTTAGACTGTGACCCCTGGTTCTGGACTCCCCGACCATCGGGAACACCCTTCCTGCATCTAGTCTTTCCAGTCCTGTTAGAATTTTTTAAGTTTCAATGAGATCCCCTCTCATTCTTCTAAACTCCAGCGAGTATAAGCCCAATCGACACAATCTCTCCTCATACGTCAATCCTGCCATCCCAGGTATCAGCCTGGTGAATCTTCGCTGCTCTCCCTCCATGGCAAGATCATCCTTCCTCAGATAAGGCGACCAAAACTGCACACAATACTCAAGGTGTGGTCTCACCAAGGCCATGTACAACTGCAGCAAGACATCCTTGTTCCTGTATTCGAACCCTCTCGCTACGAAGGCCAACATAACATTTGCCTTCTTAACCGATAGACAGAGCTGAGCGATCTCATAATCCATGGATCACATCAAAGCTCTACAGTCCTGCCACATCCAGTCGTCAATGGTTGTGGACAATTAAGCAACGAACGGGAGGTGGAAGCTCCATGAACATCCCCATCCTTAATGATGAGCGGAGTCCAGCACCTGAATGAATAAGACAAGGCTGAAGCGTTTGCCACCAATTCAGCGAGAAGTGCCGAGTGGATGATCCATCTCGGCATTCTCCTGTTGTCCCCAACATCACAGAAGACAGTCCACTCGCAATCATCAGCAAAGTCTTTCGGATGAGACGTTAAACCGAGGCCCCGTCTGCTCCTTCAGGTGGACGTAAAATATCCCATGACGCTACTTCGCAGAAGAGCAGGGGAGTTATCCCCGGTGTTATGCCAAAAATGTATCACTCAATCAACATCACTAACACAGATTATCTGGTAATGATCACATTGCTGTTTGTGGGAACTTGCTGTGCGCAAATTTGCTGCCGTGCTTCATTGGCTATAAAGCGCCTTGAGATGTCCCGTGGTCGTGCAAGGCGCTTTATAAATGCAAGTCTTTCAAGTCTTTCTTTTAAGTGATGGAAGGTGTCGTTGAAAGTGCTATCAAGCAATACTTATTCACAACATTTTCTGCTCACAGAGACTCGCATTGGGTTCCGCCAGGGCCACGCAGCTTCAGACCTCATTACAGACTTGGTCGAACCATGGACAAAAGAGCTGAATTCCAGAGATGAGGTGAGAGTGACTGGCCTTGACATCAATGCAGCATTTGACCGTGTGTGGCATAAAGGAGCCTGAGTAAAATTGAAGTCAGTGTGAAGTAATTGGCTTGTGTCGTACCCAGCACAAAGGAAGACGTTTGTGGTTGTTGGAGGCCAATCATCTCAGCCCCAGGACATCGCTGCAGTTGTACCTCAGGGCAGTGTCCTAGGATGAACCATCTCCAGCTGTTCATGTGTTACCTTCCCTCCATCATAAGGTCAGAAGTGGGAAGGTTCAGTTCCATTCCGTACTTCTCAGATAATGAAGCTGTCCGTGCCCGCATGCAGAAAAACCTTGACAGTAATCAGGCTCCAGATGATAAGTGACAAGTAATATTCACGCCACACAAGTGCCAGGGAATCTCATCGACAGAAAACATGTCTAACCACATCCCTCGGATATTCGATGGCATTACCATCGTCGAATCGCCCACCATCAACTCTCCAGGGGTCACTATTGACCAGAAACCTAACTGGAACAGCTATATAAGTACTTTGGCTACAAGAGCAGGTCAGATTCTAGGTATTCTGCGGCGAGTAACTCATTTCTTCACTCCTCAAAGTGTTTCCATCATCTACAAGGCACAAGTCAGGAGTGTAATGGAATACTCTCCACTTGCCTGGATGAGTGCAGCTCCAAGAACACTCAAGAAGCTCGACACCATTCAGGACAAAGCAACTCACTTCATTGGCATTACTTCCACCACTTTCAACATTCACTCTCTCCACCGCCAGTGCACCGTGGCTGCAGTGTGTACCATCTACAAGATATACTGCAGCAACTCCCAAACCCGCGACCTCTGCCACCGAGAAGGATAAAGGCAGCAGGCGTATAGGAGCACCAACTAATCATCAATCTGCTATCGTGAGATCTCTCCGGGTCCAGGATGTTATCCCAGCCGGAGGAAGCTGCTGGAAAATGTCACGCTTTTATAATGCTATTTAATTAGTCCTGTTTTTTATTGCATCTTAGATCGTGACCTTAATACTTATCCGCCATATTTATGTTAGCTCTCGCGGCTTCCACTGTTTCTTCCTTTGTGCACTGATTTAGACGTCACTGTCAGGAAGAACAGGGTTGCTGAAAGGACCGGGGGAGGTTACACTTCTGAGCTCGTTTATGGCATTCTGGGGAATTATTTTCTGAACCGTGAATCTGTCTCATTTACTTTCCACAGTCCGCTATTGTAAAGCGGGTATTAACCCATTCAACACACCTGGTATTAACCCTTTTAACACACCGGGTATTAACCCATTCAACACTCCAGCTATGAAGCTATTCAACACAAAGAGTAAAATAACAGGCACAGTCTCAAGTCTTGCTGGACTATTGATGCCAACACCAATATTTGAGCGTATCCACAAATAACAACAGAGATGGTGGAATGAGTTTATTCCGGAGAGTTTTTGTGAATGATAATTTTAAAAGATTTCATGATAATGAGTTAACAGTAGTTTAATGAATACACAGAAATTATAAACCTTTTACAGAGCGTATAAAGCTTATCTAATACTGCAAACTCTAGCCAACTCGGGTCTGCTGCAGGTGTCTACTGCGGTTCAGTTAAATTAGTCCCTTCCTTAAGAGATCCGGCAACTTGCTTTTTCCGGAGGAGAACTCCAACTGGTTTTCTATTACTGCTGAAGCAGGAGCGGGAAATGGGCAATAATGGGACCAGGGAATGTGCTGTAACGGTATCCGGGAGTGTGCAGCATCGGAATCGGGGAGTGTGCGGTATCGGGAATGGGGAGGGCGCTGTAACGGTAACCCTGAATGTGCTGTACGGGATCCGGCAGTTTGCCATATCGGGACCAGGGGGTGTGCTGCACAGGAACCCAGGTGTTGAGCAATGTGGACCCGTATTTTCCGATCCGAGGCTTCCTGCGTGCGGAGCCCTCCGATCTGGAAAAAATCTAGGCCCTTACCTGAGGGCTCCGGACATTTCGCTCCTGGGCCTCTGCTCTCCGAAATGCGCAGGGCCCAGGTATCCCAGGGGCGCAGACGGTTAGTAAGTTTCCCTGGGATCACGTGCGCCATGGGAAACCAATGAAAGAAGGGAAATCCCCTTCATACTTTTGACAGGTCTCTCAACTTAGACCTGTCAAATGTATGAATGGTTTTCAATCGAAAAACACATCAAAACAATAAATAATTTCTTTAAATCACGTTTTTAAAATTAGTTATAATTACATTAAATTAAATATTTTAAACATAAATGTAATTAATTGTGAAATAAAAATAAAGTTTTTTACCGGGCTAAAAATAAACTTTCCTTTTATAAAAGTGTTTTAAATTTTAAATGAGTGAAAAAAATTATTTTAACTTTTTTAAACTCTTTGCAGGTAAAAGCAGGCCTTACGCCTCCTTTTACCAGCATAAGATTTTTAAGGGATTTCAGCGGGCAGAGGTTGAGCAGAAAGCGGAACTCTCTGCCCGAGAGGCCCTTCTCCCGCGCAGGCGCATGATCTGTCGAGAGGATTCTTAGCAGATCGGAAGTGCCGGTTTTCAGCGCATGTGCTTCGCATGCCTGAAACCGGCACTTGCGGGGTCACTACGGGTGTGTACACAGTTCGTACACACTCCTAGGGAGCGGAAAATAGGGGCCATTATTGCCATCTAATTTGGCAAGAACTTTATGGCCCAGAAATTCGAGTCTCCGGCTTGCTGCGGGGGTAAGCATCGCGCGCGCTCTTACCTACCGTGACTGCCGTTGTGTTTTGGGCCCACGGGAACTTCGGGTCCAGGGCCTCTCCCAACTGCCGGCGCACAGTGCTTGCATGTTCCAGGGGTGCAGTTAGTGCAATGCGTCCCCTGGGATCACGTGGGCCATGGAGAGCCAACGGCAGCAGACCATCTTTCATTCATAGATTTGACAGGAGACCTTTCAAATCTGTGAATTGAAATCGGCCCCAAAAGAACAGCTAAATTTAAATAAATTTATAAAAAACCATCACATTTATAAATTAACTATAGTTAAATAAATTAACCACTATAAACAAAAATTGAAATTTTTGAAAAAGTTCAAATACTTTTTAAAAGTGATAAAAATAAACTTACCTTTCTTTAAAGTGTATAAAAAAGATAAGCCTGTTGAAATTTTTTTTAAATTATACTTAATTAACCACTTACCTTGTTCAAAAGGGGTCTTGCGCCTCCTTTTCATTAACGTAGTATCTTCCTTACTTAACCTCGCGTAGAAACCTGGAGAAAAATCTAAGTGTGCTGCGTGCACACAGCCTCAAGCACACACGCGGTTCACCTAGGAACCACCCCCTTCACCATACCGGAAGTACCGGTTTCCCGCGCATGCGCAGAGCATGCAGGAAACCGGCACTTCTAGAAGCAATACGGTTGAGTACGGACTGTGTACTCACCCGGGAAGGGCCAAATTTTTGGGACTATATGTGGAAGAAATTATCACTGGGCAAAATGTCGTTTATTTCAATTAACAATCTGTTTCATTTAACAACAGGTAAAACAGACATAACACTGAGTGGGATGTAATATGTTCGCTTTAATCAGAACGGCATCTGCCCGGAAATGTACAAAAATGAAGAACAGGCTCAGACGAACGAACGGGGTTGACTGGAATTTAATACAGATTGATTCATTTTCAATATCTTTTCCAGTGACGAGGCAGAGATTAATATACATCGAAACCATGCTACTGCCTTAATTTTTTCTGGCATTTATTTTTAGAACAAGTCTTCCTTTACAGAATAGCACAGATCAGATAAAGCTGTGAACACTGAGGAACTAAACACGGCCTGAATGTCGGAACATTTCACACGATTTGTCTATTTTTTGGAATCAGTCACAACAAGGACACACTCCCAAAAACCCTTGTTCTGCGACCTCAGCATGAGACTGAGCAAAGCAGCTACGCACTCTTGGGCAAGTATCTGCTAAAACCACGGCTGTAGCTAGCTCGTGTCTGGGTCCTGTCATTGAGACAAAAGGCTACAAGGTCCCGAACTATGATATTAACTTGCTTTTTAACACTGGACCAGATTATGAAATGTTTCATAAAATATAAAATCTTAAATTAATCCAGTGAAATCAACAGAATATGAAAAAAAATACATGATAATGTTAGAAAGTGTTAGGCCTTCTCATCTATTTAATTTGACCATAATTTTCAGGGGATATTTCACTCCTCTCCTCAACTCCTCTCTAAATTTCCTCTGGGTCACTGCATAAATAAAAGTGTTCGTGCAGCAACTCAGGAGCTGGAGCATGAAGCCGATTTCAGGTACAAATGTGGGGAGAGAGACAGTATATCCCAAGTAATCCAATCGTTTCAATATAGAACAGACCATAAACACTAACCATAACAGTATGAAATTCCCCGATATAACAAACAGTACAATCATGGATTTCCTTCGGCTTTCCATCTCTGGGTCACTGGGACTCTCGCCACTGCTCTGACCCCGGAGTCTGCTGCGGGCTCTGCTCGCCACTAAAATGTGTCTGACTGTTAAAACATTGAACAGTAGAATCAAAAGAAACGGAATAAATGGCGTTAAAACATAATTCATTAATTCAATCACGGCCCAGACTAGTGAACGAGATACAACAAGTGTAACGCGGCAAAACCAGGGAGTATTAGAAAGCCAATACTGACTTGTATATAGAAAATACCAGAAAATGTTCTTCAAACAGCTCAGCACAGTCGCTGTGCCTAGAACCACAGCCGCTGTTTTCTCGTTGCAATAATTAGATTTCAGCTTCTGGCAACAAATGGCCACGAATCGATCAAAAGTGAAAGTGACTGTGAACCAGACAGAACAGTCTGTGGCGGCATAAAGCAGGACGCCGTGAATATTACACACTCTAGTGTCCCTCAAAAACAAAAATTGTTCCAGATAAACAATTGGAATCTGCCTCAGTATCAGATCTATGATCACGACCAGTAGATCTGCCGCTGCCATGGCCACTAGGTAGCGAGTGACACATTTGGAGAGACCGCACTTTCCCCGAACCAGGACCGCAATCGTCACCACGTTAACTGTGAACAACAATAAAATACGATAATCATTCACCAGACACCGGGCATTAACAGTAGTTGTTCGCGTTTGCAGAGAAATAACAGTCGGTTATATAACAGGGATATTATCGTTCTTCACAATTACCTGAAGCGCTTCGAAAATGTGCAGCTCGGCTTTGCATCCAGTGATGGATGGTGATTATTTTACTTGTGATAGGGCATCCGGGAGATAGGGGTTGTAATCAGAGTGCCCAGCGATGAATCGTCATTTAAGTGACGTATCGTGATCAAATTACACAGACTAGTCTTGTATTCCCTGGAGTATATAATATTACGGGTGATACATTTGGTGTATATAAGTTGATTAAAGGAATTGATAGAGTATATAGGGGTAATCTAATACCTCTGCTGGCGGAGTCTTTAACATTCAAGCTAGGCCATTCAAGGGTTCAAGGAAACACTTCTTTACTCAAGGCTGAGATAGATAGATTTTTGGACTCTAGGAGAATCAAGGGATATGGAGATCTGGAGGGAAAGTTGAGTTGAGGTCGATGATCAGCCATGATCATATTGAATGGCAGAGCAGGCTCGAGGGGCCGTATGGACTGCTCCTGCTCATACTTCTTATGTTCTTACAAGAAGGGAAGTGGAAATCGGGACCTCTCTCCCAAAAAATGCCGTGGCTTAATTGAAAATTTCAAATTGAAACTGATAGATTATTGATAGACAAGGGTGGTTAGGCATATCGAATCAAGGCGGGTCGATGGGGCTAAGCTAAAACTCATCCATTATCTATCTGAATGGCGGAACTGGCTCGAGGGGATGAAAAGTCAGCACTGCATTTATTAAACGAAGCAAGGTTAAAAACAGAAACTGGAGTTTAGTATATATACAAAAGCAACCAATTGGGAATTGCGTGACTCACTTGCAACTGAGCCAGTGGAGAAGGAACCGTTGGGAAATTTAGAAATTTAAATTGCATTGTGTGTGTGAGGTAGTTGTTGAGGTGCTATATTTGAACTAAAATGAGGTGGTGTGATGCGAAAAATGACATGTGAGTAAGAGGAGTGGGGGAATAGTAGGAGCACACTGAATGGAATAGTGAGCGAGCGGCACCCACTCTTTGCTCATGCACTTAATGCGGTCACTTTTGTTCAAAGCATTGAGCGCTTCAGTATAATTTCAGAAATCAAACCTTCCCACTCAATGCTTGTAATGTAATGTTTCCACTTTTCTGCTACTGGTCTGAAATATTAAATACAGTATCCCTGCTTGTTTTGGATATGAGTCGTGAGGCACAGTCTGCTCCTGGATTACCAATGGTCAATCATTGGATCAGACGAGTTACAGACACCCTACGCTCCATGCTCGGTGACTGAATATACAGAGTCACGAAAGCTACAAAGGGAAAGAATTAATATTTAATGTAGTTCATGTTACAGGCAGGTTTTTCAATTGTATTAGACGTAACATTTGTAAAAATGCTCATTTCTTGTAAATGGTGGCATAATATGAATGATAATATAATACACCATCTTGTGATTTCAAAAAAGAGCTTAATTCTATTAAATAATGCTAATCTTGTTCTCTCCCTCAGATGTTGTGAATTCAGTCGATTTCCAATTAATTAACAGAGCATGACACAATCCGTGATTGAGTGGGTTCATTTGCAAAACATTCCCCTTTCAAACATTCTGGATACAAATGAGAGATACGAAGAACAGTACTAAAGAGGCAAGGAATCCTAAGCAGAGATATGAAGAACTGTACCAAGGATGCAAGGGATTAAACTAATAATGCTAATTCATTATTCTAATTAAATCAATAAATGAGTTGAATAATAATAAACAGTAAGTCAAACTTACAATTCTTTCGTAACCATTCAGAAACTGTGACACTGACATAGGGCAGGAAACGTTGGAAAGTGAGACAGCTGAACCGGATTGGATCATCGATGCATTTGTGATTTATCTGTTAGGATTGATTTGTACAACGAAATAACTGAATGTATCCTGCAGAATCCGAAGACTGTGTGAGGTCATAAAACAATTTATCATCTGACATTCTGACTCAGTATTTAAAGCAAGGAAAGAGAATAATAGCGGAACATGTCATCTGCTGTAGGCTGAAAGAGCATTGGGTTCTTAATGCGATTGGCTGAAATGTAACTATTGTGACAATTAAGGACGCACCAGTCATTGAACTGGCACCAGTGATTGCGAGTTCACATCAGTGGAGCATGTGATATTATCAAACACAAACACGAGAGAAAGAGAGAAAGATGGAAATAAAGCAATAAAGAAGAAAGAGAGAAAGGGCGAAAGAATGTATAAAGAAAGGAATAAAGAAAGGAAAAGAAATAAAAAAAGAATGAAAGAAAGGAAGAAGGAAAGAAAGAAAATAAGAGAGAAAGAAAGAAAGAGGGAAAAAGAGAAAGAGAGAAATGAAGAAAACAAAAGAAAAAAGAAAGAAAGGAAAGAAGAAAGATATTGGCCCAGAAATTGGAGTTCGATGGTTGCCGCGGGTGTAAGGATCCCCCGCGATATCGCACTCCGCGCCTAACTTTATGGTTTTGATCCACACGAACTTCAGTTCCTGGGCCTCTCCCTGGTGCCGGCGCGCAGTGTGTGCATGTCCCAGAGGCGCAGTTCGTTCGATGCTACCTCTGGGATCACATGGGCCAGTTAGAGCCAATGGCAGCACACCATCTTTCATTCATAGTTTTGATAGCAAGTGCTGTCAAAGCTATGAATACAACTTGCCCCAAAAGAACAGCTAAACCTCAATTAAATTAAAAAAAAAAACCATCACATTAATAAAATAACTATAGTTAAATAAATTAACCACTTTAAACAAAAATTTAAATTTTTGAAAAAATTTAAATTCTTTTTAAAAGTTATAAAAATAAACTTACCTTTCTTTAAAGTCTCTAAAAAAGATAAACCTGTTGAAAAAAAATTAAAATAATACTTAATTAACTACTTACCTTGTTAAAAGAGGGTCTTACATCTGCTTTCTTTATGTGTAAAATCTTCAACACTTACCTGCGCGTTCAAACCTGAAAAAAAAACTAAGTGCGCTGCGTGTGCACAACCTGTAGCGCGCACGCGGTTCACTTAGGAACCGTCCCCTTCGCAATACCTGAAGTGCCGGTTTACCGCGCATGCGCAGTGCATGCAGGAAACCGGCACTTCGGGAACCAATACGCCAGAGTACACAGTGCGTAATCTCCCGTATTAGGTCTAATTTTCGGGCCATTAAGAAAGAAGAGAGAGAAAGAGAGAAAGAATGAAAGAAAGAAAGAAAGAAAGAAAGAAAGAAAGAAAGAAAGAACGAAGAAAGAAAGGCAGGAAGGAAGGAAGGAAGGAAGGAAAGAAGAAAGAATGAAATAAATTAAGAAAGAAGAGAGAGAAAGAGCGAAAGAATGAAATAAAGGAAGGAATAAAGAAAGAAATGAAAGAACGACATAAGGAAAAAAGGATGGAAAAAACAAAAAATAAATTAAACAAGAAGAAAGAGAAAGAGCAAAATAACGAAATGAAGAATGGAAGAAAGAAAAAAAAGAAAGAAAGAAAGGCTAGAAGAAAGAAAATAGAAATTAAGTAAGAAGAAGAGAAAGAGTGAAAGAATTAAATAAAGAACAAAATAAGGTAAGAAAGGAAGAAAGAAAGAATGAAAGAAAGAATGAAAGAAAGATAGAAAGAAAGAAAGAATGTAGGAATGAAAGAACGAAAGGTAGAAAGAAAGAAAGAAGGAAAGAAAGAAAGAAGGAAAAAACAAAAAAAAGAAATGAAGTAAGATGAATGTTAAAGAGCAAATGAATGAAATAACGAACAGAATAAGGGCAGAAAAAAGAAAGATAAAAGAAAGAACGAAAGAAAGAAGGAATGAATGAAGGAAGGAATGAAGTAAGAAGGAAATAAAAAATGAAGAGAGAAAACAAAAACAAAAGAAAGAAATAAAGAATGAAGGAAATATTTTGCGAGCATTGATCGAGTTTCTTTCACAACAATAAAAGGAAGATGGATCAGCATTGAACACACAACATAAACAAAGCTGGAAATCTACAAAAGAAGGAGAATGGGAAAAAGTGAAAGAAAGGAAAGAAAGGAAGAAAGAGGGAAAGCAATAAGAAAGAAAGAGAAAAATAAAGTAAGAAAGAAAGAAAGAAAGAAAGAGAGAACAAAGGCAAGAAAGCGCTCCCATTGCTATAGCATCTCTCAGATCAATAAATGGAATATTGGACACACAATATTAGGGAAATAAATACAGGAAGGAAAGACAGGAAAAGTGAAAGAAAGGAAAGAAAGAAAGAGTGAAATAAAGAAGAAAGAAAGAATGAAAGGATAGAAGAAAGAAAAATTAAATTAAGTAAGAAGAAAGAGAAAGAGCGAAAGAATGAAATAAAGCACAGAATAAAGAAAGAAGGAAATAAATAATTAAGAATGAAAGAAAGAAAAAAAGAAAGAAAGAAAGAAGAACAAATAAATAGAAGAAAGAAAAATAAATTTAGTAAGATGGAAGTTAAAGAGCAAATTCATGGAATAAAGAACAGAATAAGGAAAGGAAGAAAGCAAAAAGGAAAGAAACAAAGAAAGAAAGACAGAAAGAAAGAAGGAAGGAAGTAATGAAGGAATGGTGGAATTAAGTAAGAAAGAAAGAAAAACTGTAGAGAGAAAACAGAAAGAAAAGAAAGAATGAAGGAAACAATTCGCGAGCATTGCTAGATTTTCTTTCACAACATGAAACGGAACATGAGTCAGCATTAAACACACAACATAAACAACGTTGGAAATCTACAAAAGAAGGAAAGAATGGAAAAAGTGAAAGAAAGGAAAGAAAGGAAGAAAGAGTAAAAGAAAGAAGAAAGAAACTAAAAAAGAAAGTAAGAAAGAAAGAATGAAAGAAAGAAAGAATGAAAGAAAGAATGAAAGAATGAAAGAAAGAATGAAAGAAAGAAAGAAAGAAAGAAAGAAAGAAAGAAAGAAAGAAAGAAAGAAAGAAAGAAAGAAAGAAAGAAAGAAAGAAAGAAAGAAAGAAAGAAAGAAGAGTTCTCATTTCTATCGGACCTTTCACAACCTCCGGACTGACAAAAGTGCTGTACTGCCTAAGAAGTAATTTGAAGTGTAGTTACTGCTGTCATATAGAGTATAAAACAAAGATCTGCACAAAAGGAATAAGATGTCACATACTTTTATGCTCCAGTTCCTGAAGTACCTTATCCAGGTAGTAACTTACCTGGGACACCGACTGCAGCCAGGATGGGATAATAAAACTTTTGTATATCATTAATCGCCCATAGAATCTTGAGCTTGATTAGAAAACCGAGAGACATTTCATCACTTTCTGTTAGAATCGATGATTCGATGGCTGGTGGTGATACTGGGAGCAATTCTCCGATTGACACGTTGAAAAGACATCCCTTATTTATTGGTGAGAGAATCCATCCAGTCAGAAAGTCGGCTTCCCTGCTGACTGGGTTTAATTGCAGTCACTGAACAAATAGATGACGCCAGCAATTTTCAGAACAAGACTTTTAACAAGAAGAGCGGAATTCCCAATCCAATCAAACCCCTAAGGCCAGGATACAGGCTGCACATTCATACACTCATACAAGTCTTACAATTCTAACAAGAATTTCCACAGATGCCTTTCCTTAGTAAAACTATAAGGAAACACTGGGATGTCCCAGTGTCAAACAAAAAAACCCAATTGCTCCCTTTTAGAGGGGCAAAACTTACAAAGAACATTAGCACAAAGCTAAACAAAGGAAACTTCTGAAATGAAATAATAAAGTTATTCCCAGTGTGCACCACACCATCCAGTCCCTGCGCTGCAGTATCCACAGATGCTGCCTGACCTGTTGACAGATTACTGCATGTTCTGCCCTTATTTCAGATTTCCAGCACCCGCAGCATTCTCCGTCTGTTTTAAGAATTTATAAACCATAGTCTGAACATTTATTCTGGGCTCGCTGTTTGAAAAAATACATTCAATGCAGAACATATCTATTCCAGTTGGTGACACCCGTCATAATATGTATGTTGTGCAGAAAGAAAGTAAGAATAATAGTAATAAAGAAAAAAAAAGAAATGTAAGGAAGCAAGAAAGAAAGCCAGAAAATGTACTCATTGTTGTAATTCAGGCAACATTTGAACAAGCACTGATCACATGTAAATGCAGAAATCCTAGAGATCGTGTTTTATGGATTGATATAAAATGTAATATTTTTGATTGATTAACAGGGAGAGGGATTTGGGACCAGCTGATCAAGTGTTTGTACTCCACCATATTACCGCCATATTTTAGGGCTTTATCAATATTGGACGGAGATTATCTGAACAGGCGTGCCGCCCACACCTTCAGCAACTTCCGACCTGGTGATATTTTCTAGCTGCAAATTCGGCACTCTGCTGCTCATTCCGTCTACTCACTGATTGCCCCGTGTTTTAAAATTCTTAACCTGAAAGACCAACAGTCGCCTTTCCCATTCTGCTCGTGCATTTGTCTCTTTGGCGTGTGGTGCATCAATTCTTTCACCAAATATGTGATTACAAATTAACCCCTTCACTGAGCAGTGCGATTTACAGTACAGTACAGGTCAATTCAATATACCTCCAGCATTCTGACAAGCAGTGACGCGCCTAAAGCTAGTTCCTTTACTCTGCATTCATCTCAATCATCCGCAGCTATTTACCTACTGCGCCCAGTAGTAGCAACTGTTCCACTACCTCTCCATCTCACTAACCAACATTGATTCACCTGTAGACTCTCGTACTGCACTTCGCACTACTCCCTCGCTTTCACTGAACAACACTGATTTGACTATTGTGGCCAGTACTAACCTTTCCACTACCCCTCCATCTTACTGACCACCATTAATTCAGCTGTTAAGCCTAGTAATACCCATTGGATACTCGCTCCAACGCACTGACCAGCATTGACTCATCCATTGAGCCTCATACTAACTGTTCCACTACCCGATCCATCTCAGTAACCTGCAATGGCTCGCCTATTGAGCCAGTAATATCGGCAACACTACCCCCATCTCACTGACCTGTAATAAGTCACCTGTTTAGCCTCGTACTATCCAGCCCTCTATCCCCTCCTTCCCACTGACCAGCACTGAGTTGCCTGTTGAACTCAGTACTACCCTTTTCACTGCCCATCTATCACAATGAAGCGCACCTGTTGATACTAAGACTACCCATCCACTTGCCACGCCATCTCACTGACCAGCACTGAATCACCTCTACCATATAATATTAACCATTGCATTGTGGGACTGATTAATCTGCGCAGAGGACCATGAGACGATATTAATTCTTGGAATTAACATTTCATCAGCAACAAGGCCTTATTTTTTATGTATCAAATTTAATGGAGTAAAACGCTTTCTTGATGCTTCATCCAGACAAGAGGAAGACCTCATAGCAAAGAAGGAGATAATAAGAGACCTGACCAGAAGCTTAGTCAAAGTGGGGGTTTATTAAGCAATGTTTTAAACGGTCAGAGGGAGGTGTCGAGAGTCGTGTTAAGCCCTAACTTCTAAAATTCGCTCCCTATAAATCCGAATGTCTAACATTCGCTCCTCATGAAACCGCTCCTTCAATTCTAAATTTAGACCAAGCTTTTAGTCTTGTGTCCTACTATCTCTTTGTGTGACTGGGTGTCAAATTCTGTGTGATTCCGCTCATGAGAAGCGCCTTGTGACGTTTTTCCAAGTTAAAGGCGCTATGTAAATACAAGTTGTTCCTGCTGTTGTTGTTAATGAGAGAATTTCATACGTGAATCCCAGACAGCTGACGGGAAAGGGAATGGACAAGAGACCGGAGGTATAGGATGGAAAAGTTATGGGGAAGGTTGCAGCTCTCGATTAGTCTATAGGGCAGTGATGGAGATAAATACAATAACATGAATTATAAATTGGAGACGTTGGCGTACCATAATCCAGTTCAGCAACGACAGAGGCGCTAGGTCATGTCCCTTGGTCTGTGCTGAGGTATGGGTTGCAGAGATAAGAATGATCTTAATGTCATGGATGGTAGATGATGGTAGGCCGACTGGAAGATTCTTGGAAATCTTGAGGTCGGAGATGAAAAGACACGGATTGAGTTTTTCAGTGGTGGGTGGGACGTGGTCAGAATTGAGGCAGCAGATGTGCCAGAGGTAGATGTTGGATTTTTTTCTGATTAAGCTGGTGCTACGACACCGAGTTGGAATGGGGTCAAAGAGGGGTAGGCAGATGGGAGAAATGAAAGAGAGGCCGATGTTCAGGGGTAGAGTGTGGGGGGAGGAAGCGGCATTCTTGGATTGGTGGGTAATCACTGATAATGAGAAAAGGGAAGCAGCACTTGGAGCTGAATGGATTGTCTTTAGCTCAATCACCTAGAAATCCGTGAGCTCCTCGCATTCCTTAAAAATATAACGATCTACATTAAACGATGTACACGTCACTGAACCGTGCTCTGTAAGATATACGTCATCTAGAAGTCACTAAGCCCAATAAGCATTTATCATTCTGGAGATTGCACATAAATAAATCTTATGGTGAGCCACTGGTTATCTCGGAAACTCTGCAGAACGTGTTATGCTACAGACAGTGGCTGTTAGACAGGACAATGTCCCCAATAAATACTCAACATGTAGGCTGGCAATTCAATAAACCCTGGAAAGCAAAATATATAGGCTGGTGATCCCAGTAAATCCCTACAAACACAAAAACATAATCCAAGTGAACCTTGATAAACCCAGATATATTGACTGGAGTTTACAGTAAATTCCGATAAACCCATATATATAGGCAGTTGGTCGCAATAAACCCTCATAACCACAGATATATTGGCTGTCAATTCCAGTAATCCGTCGTTAACCCAGAAATATAAGCTGGCGATCCCCAATAAACCTGTTAGGAACACAGGAGCATAGCAACAAAGGAACATTAGTAAAAGCCATTCAGCCCCTCGAGCCATTCAAGGGGATAAAGGATGATCTATTACCTAACTCCATTTATCTGGCTTTGCACAATATTCCTTAGTAACTTTGGGTAACAGAAATCTATCAATATCAGATTTTAAATTAACAATTGACCAACATCAAATGCGTTTTGCTGAAGAGAGTTATATGAGAAATTTGATTGAGATTTGGCTGAGGTAACAGAGAGGGTGGGTGAGGGCAGTGCATTTGTTATTGTGTATATGGACTTAAAAAAGTCGTTTGATAATGCTCCACATATTAGGCATATGAGCAAATTTGAAGCCCATGCAATAAAAGGGGGAGTAGCAGCATGGATATAAAAGGGGCGAAGGGATAGAAAGCAGCGAGTTGTGGTGAATGTCTGTTATTGCGGCATGTATGGAGGTGTAAAGTAGTGTTCCCTCGTTTCACTAAACAAACCACTGCTGTGCTTGGCATACATTAACGACATGGACTTGGGGGTACAGGCAAAATTTTGAAATTGGCAGAGGGTACGAAACATGTTACAGTGAACAGTGAAGAAGATAGTAAGAGACTTCAATTCTTGGTGGTTGATGGTCAATCATCACAGCCCAGGACATCGCTGCAGGAGTTCCTCAGGGCAGTGTCCTAGGCCCAACCATCTTCAGCTGCTTCATCAATTACTTTCCCTCCAACATAAAGTCAGAAATGGGGATGTTCGCTGATGACTGCACTGTGTTCAGCGCACTTGACAACTCCTCCGATAATTAAGCAAAAATGAGAAGTCACACAACACCAGGTTATAGTCCAACAGTTTTATTTGAAATTACGAGCTTTCGGAGTGCTGCTCCTTCGTCAGGTAAAGTGAGGGAATACAAATCAGTTACAAAGCATATATAGACAGAGAACAATGGGTCTGCAGAGATACAATCCATCAGGGAGGCATTACATCAAAGACACAGCAGAATACAGCTAAGACAATGAGGTGGGGTCACATCGGGTTCAACGTGTCAAATGCTGCAGTCTGCAGTTAAGCTTTTTACTTTTTTTTAAAACTGGAAATCACATCTGTGAACAAGACAATGACGTCTCTAGTCTGGACTCTAGTCTGGACTCTAGTCACGTCCTGTAGCGTGACATGAAACCGAGATCCCGGTTGAGGCCGTCCTCATGGGTACGGTGCTTGGCTATCAATTTCTGCTCGATGATTTTGCGTTGTCGTGTGTCTCGAAGGCCACCTTGGAGAACGCTAAACCGCAGATCCGAGGCTGAATGTCCTTGACTGCTGAAGTGTTCCCCGACTGGTAGGTAATAATCCTGCCTGGCGATTGTTGCGCGGTGTCCGTCCATATGTTGTCTCAGTGTCTGCATGGTCTCGCCGATGTACAATGCTGCGGTGCATTCTTTCCTGCAACGTATGAAGTAGACAACGTTGGCCAAGTCACATGAGTATTAAGCAGTCCATGCCCGCATGCAACAAGACCCAGACGGCGTTCAGGCTTGGGCTGATATTTGACAGGTAACATTCGCGCCACAGAAGTGCCAGACAATTACTATCTCCAAAAACCGAGAGTCTAACCACCGTTCCATGATATTTAACGGTATTACCATCGCCGAATCCCCCAACATCAGCATCCTGGGGGGTCACCATTGACCAGAAGCTTAACTGGACCAGCCACATAAATAGTTTAGCAACAAGAGCAAGTCAGAGGGTCGGTATTCTGCGGCGAGTGTCTCACCTCCTGACTCCCCAAATAATTTCCACCATCTACAAGGCAAAAATAAGAAGTGTGATGGAATACTCTCCACTTGCCTGTTAGAGTGCATCTCCAACAACTCGCGAGAATCTCAACACCATCCAGGACAAAGCAACCCCCATCATTGGCACCCCATTCACCACCTTAAACATTCACTCCCTCCAGCACCGGTGCACCGTGGCTGCAGTGTGTACCATCTTAAAGATGCACTGCAGCAAGTCGCCAAGGATTCTTCGGCAGCACCTCCCAAATCCGCGACCTCGTCCACCTAGAAGGACAAGGGCTGCAGGAGCATGGGATCACCAACACCTCCAAGTTCCCCTCCAAGTTACACACCATCCTGACTTAGAAGTATATCCCCGATCCTTCATCGTCGCTGGGTCAAAATCATGGAACTCCCTCCCTAACAGCACTGTGGAAGTACCTTCTCAACACGGACTGCAGCGGTTGAAGAAGGCGGCTCACCACCACCTTCTCAAGGGCAATTAGGGATTGGCAATAAATGCTGGCCTTTCCAGCGACGCCCACATCCCATAAACGAATTTAAAAAAGGGCATAGACAGGCTGTTGGAATGGGCGGCTACATGTAGATGAAATTCAACACGGAAAAGTGTGAGATGATATGATTTGCTAAGAAGAATAAGGCCAGAATACAAGCTAAACTGTATAATTTTAAAAGGGGTAAAGAACAGATAAAGCTGGGGGTGATTGTGAACAATTCGTTGAAGACGGCAGAACAGGTTTCGTACGCAAATAATAAAGCATGTGTGATCCGTGTCTACATAAATAGAGGCATAAATTACCAACATCATGAAGTTTTGCAAAACCAATATAAAATACTAATTGGGCCGCAGCTGGAATATTCAGTCCTATTCTGGGCGTCACACTTTCAGAAGGACATGAAGGCTTTGAAGAGAGCACAGAAGAGATTTACTTCATTGGTTCCAGTGATGAACGATTGCAGTTCCGTGGATAGACCAGAGAAGCTGGAGTTGTTCTCCTTAGAGCATAGAAGGCTAAGAGGAAATTTGACAGAGGGTTTTAAAATCAAGAAAATGATTCGATAGAGTAAATAAACAGAAAAGATGGATGAGTGCAATAGACATGCTGAAGTGTCTGTAACCATCTTCAGCTAGACGTGCTGAGTGGATGATCCACCTCGGCCTCCTCCTGTTGTCCCCAACTTGACAGAAGCCAGTCATCATTCAATTTGATTAATTTCAAGCGATATTAAGAAACAGCTCAGAGGGGAATTAGCAACAGTGGACTGCAAACAGCTACTTGAAGGTAAATCAGTGTGATAGAAACATAGAAGATAGGAGCAGGAGTAGGCCATTCGGCCCCTCGAGCCTGCTCCGCCATTTAATGCGATCATGGATGATCATTCAAATTCAGTACCCTGTCCCTGCTTTCTCCCCATATCCATTGATCCCCTTAGCGTTAAGAAATATATCTAACTCCTTCTGGAATATATTTAATGAATTATACTCAACTGTCTTCTGTGGTAGAGAATTCCATTGGTTTACCACTCTCTGGGTGAAGAAGTTCCTCCTCATCTCAGTCGTAAATGGCTTACCCCTTATCCTTAGACTGTGACCCCTGGTTCTGGACTCCCCCACCATAGGAAACATCCTTCCTCCATCTAGTCTGCCTAGTCCTGTTAGAATTTTATAAGTTTCAATGAGATCCCCTCTCATTCTTCTAATCTCTAGCGAATACAAGCCCAATCGACCCAATATCTCTTCATACGTCATTCCTGCCATCCCAGGTATCAGTCTTGTAAATCTTCGCTGCACTCCCTCCATGGCAAGAACATCCTTCCTCAGATAAGGCGATCAAAACTACACACAATACTCAAGGTGTGGTCTCACCAAGGCCTTGTACAACTTCAGCAAGACATGCTTACTCCTGTACTCGAATCCTCTCGCTATGAAGGCCAACATATCATTTGCCTTCTTAATCGCCTGCTGCACCTGCATGCTTACCTTCAGCGACTGGTGCACACGGACACCCAGGTCACGTTGCACTTCCCCTTTTCCCAATCTATTGCCGTTCAGATAATAATCTGCCTTCCTGTTTTTGCCACGAAAGTTGATAACTTCGCATTTACCCTTATTATACTGCATCTGCCATGCATCTGCCCAATCACCCAACCTGTCCAAATCATACTGGAGTTTCTCTACATCCTCCTCACAGCACACACGCCCACCCAGCTTTTTGTCGTCTGCAAACTTGGAGATATTACATCCAGTTCCCTCGTCTAGATCATTAATATATATGTGAATAACTGGGGTCCTAGCACCGATCCCTGCGCTACCCCACTAGTCACTGCCTGCCACTTGGAAAAAGACCCATTCATTCCAACTCTTTGCTTCCTGTCTGCCAATCAGTTTTCTATCCAAGAAAGTACCTTACACCCAATCCCGTGTGATTAAACTTTGCAGGCTAATCTCTTATGCGGGACCTTATCGGAAGCCTTCTGAAAGTCCAAATACACCACTTCCACTGCTTCTCCCTTATCTATTCTACCATTTACATCATCAAAAAGTTCCAGTAGATTAGTCAAGCATGATTTTACTTTTGTAAATCCATGTTGACTTTTTCCGATCCTGTCACTGTTTTCCAAGTGCTCTGCTAGTACATCTTTTATAATGGACTCTTGCATTTTCCCCACTACCGATGTCAGGCTTACCGGTCGATAATAACACATTTTCTCTCTACCACATTTTTTAAATAGTGGGGTTACATTAGCTACCCTCGAATCCATGGGAACTGTTCCAGAGTCTATAGAATTTTGATAGATGACCAGCAATGCATCTATTATTTCTAGGGCCACTTCCTTAAGTACCCAAGGATGTAGAATATCTGGCCCTGGGGACTTATCGGCCTTCAATCCCGTCAATTTCCCCAACACCATTTCCCTACAAATACTGATATCATTCTGTTCCTCCCTCTCATTAGACCCTATGTTCCCCTACATCTCTGGGAGGTTATATGTGTCCTCCTTTGTGAAGACAGAACCAAAGTATGTATTTAATTGGTCTGCCATTTCTTTGTTCCCATTAAAAATTCCCCTGATTCTGACTGCAAGGGACATCCGCTTGACTTCACCAATCTTTTTCTCTTCACATATCTATAGAAGCTTTTACAGTTAGTTTTTATGTTCCCCGAAAGCTTACTCTCATACTCTATTTCACCCCTCTTATTTAATCCCTTTGTCCTCCTTTGCTGAATCCTAAACTGCTCCCAATCCTCAGGTTTGCTGCTTTTTCTGTCCAATTTACATGTCCTCTCCTTGGTTCTTATGCTATCCCTAATTCCCCTGGTTATCCACGGTTGAGTCACGTTTTTTGTTTTATTTTTATGCCAAACAACGATGAAGAAATTCTGTAGTTCATCCATGCGATCTTTAAATGTTTGCCATTGCCTATCCACCGTCAACCCTTAAAGTAACGTTCCCCAATACATCCTATCCAACTCGCGCCTCATACCGTCGCAGTTTAATTTATTTAAATTCAGGACCCTAGTCTCTGGGGCAACTACTTCACTCTCCATCTTAATGAAGAATTCGATCATATTATGATCGCTCCTCCCCAAGGTGCCTCGGTTAACAAGATTGCTCATTAATCCTTTCTCATTACATAATACCAGTCTAAGATGGCCTGATCTCTAGTTGGTTCCATGACATATTCGGCCAGGAAACCATCCCGTATACATTTCAAGAATTCCTCATCCACAGTATAGGTACTAATTTGATTAGCCCAATCTATATATAGATTAAAGTCACCCATGATAACTGCTGTACCCTTATTGCATGTGTCTCTAATTTCCCGTTTAATGCCATCCCCAACCTCAGCATTACTGTTTGGGGATCTGTATACAACTCGCACTAACGTTTTCTGCCCTTGGTATTTCTCAGCTCTACCCATACAGATTCCACATCATCAGAGCTAATATCCTTCCTTACTATTGTGTTAATCTCCTCTTTAACCAGCAATGCTACCCCACCTCCTTTTCCTTGTTTCCTGTCCTTCCTGAATATTGAATACCCCTGTATGTTGAATTCCCAGCCTTGGTAACCCTGGAGCCATGTCTCTGTAATCCCAATTATATCATATCCGTTTACATCTATTTGCGCAGCTAATTGATCCACCTTCTTACGAATGTTCCTCGCATTCAGATACAGAGCCTTCAGGCTTGTTTTTTTAACACTCTTAGACCATTTAGAATTATTGTTTAGTGTGGCCATGTTTGATTTACACCCTTGATTTCTCTGCCTTCCACTTTTGCTTTTCTCCTTCCTGTCTTGTGTTTCTATCCAAGCCTCCCTTTCCTCTGTCTCCCTGCACAGGTTCCCAACCCCCTGCCATTTTAGTTTAAACCCTCCCAAACAGCACTAGCAAACACTCCCCCTAGGACATCAGTCCCGGTCCTGCCCAAGTGCAAACCGTTCAGTTTTTACTGATCCTACCTCCCCCAGAACCGGTTCCAATGTCCCAGGAATTTGAATCCCTCCCCCTTGCACCATTATTCTAGACACGTATTCATCTGAAATATCCTTCTATTTCTACTCTGACTAGTACGTGGCACTGGTAGCAATCCTCAGATTACTACCTTTGAGATCCTATTTTATAATTTACCTCCTAACTCCCTATATTCAGCTTTAAGGACCTCATCCCGTTTTTTACCTATATCGTTGGTACCTATATGCACCACGACAACTGTCAGTTCATCCTTCCCCTCCAGAATGCCCTTGCAGCCGCTCCGAGACATCCTTGACCCTTGCATTAGGGTAACAGCATACCATCCTGGAGTAACAACAGAAAATGCTGGAAATACTCAGCAGGCCAGGCAGCATCCGTGGAGAGAGAAACAGATTTAACGTTTCAGGTCTGGGACCCTTCATCAGAACTGGAAAAAGCGTTTGTTTTCAAAAAGGAGAGTGGTGAAGCAGCCATTTTATTCGGGGGGGGGCGTGGTGTGTGAAATATTAGATGAAATAAACATAGTGAGAGAGGAAGTATTAAGGGGTTTAGCAGATTTAAAAGTGTTTAAATCCCGAGGCCTGGATGGAATGTATCCCAGGCTGTTAAGCGAAGCAAAAGAGGAAATAGCAGAGGCCCTGACCATCATTTTTCAATCCTCTCTGGCTTCAGGTGTGTTGCCGGAGGACTGGTGGTACCTTGTTTAAAAAAAGAAAAAGATAGACCGAGTAATTACAGGCCAGTCAGCCTAATCTCGGTGGTGGGAAAATTATTGGAAAGAATTCTGAAGGCCAGGATAAATCTTTATTAAAAAGACACGGATTATTCAAGGATAGCCAGCATCGATTTAATAAGGGAAGGTCATGACTGACAAACTTGATTGATTTTTTTGAGGAGTTAACAAGGAGGGTAGATGAGGGTCGTGCATTTGATGTAGTGTATATGGACTTTAGCAAGGATTTTGATAAGGTTCCACATGGCAGACTGGTCCCGAAGTTAAAAGCCCATGGGATCCAGGGCTAAGTGTCAAGTTCTTTTCAAAACTGGCTCGGAGACAGGAAGCAGAGGGCAATGGTTGATGGGTGTTTGTGTGACTGGATACTGTTTCCAGTGGGGTTCCGCAGGGCTCAGTACTAGGTCCCTTGCATTTTGTGGTATATATCTACGAACTTGACTTGAATAAAGGGTTAAGATTAATAAGTTTGCAGATGATACTAAAATCGGCTGCGTGGTTGATACTGAAGAAGGAAGCTGTAGACTGCAGGAAGATATCAAAAAAATTGTTCAGGTGGACAGAAGAGTGGCAAATGGAATTTAATCCGGAGAAGTGTGAGGTAATGCATTTGGGGAGGGCAAACAAGGAAAGGGAATACACATTAAATGGTAGGACACTGAGTAATGTAGAGGAACAAAGGGACCTTGGAGTGCATTTCCAAAGATGCCTGAAGGTAGCAGGCCAGGTAGATAAGGTGGTTAAGAAGGAACACGGAATGCTTGCCTTTATTAGCCATGGCATAAAATACAAGAGCAGGTGGGTTATGCTTCAACTGTATAAAACACTAGTTAGGCCTCAGCTAGAGTACTGCATGCAGTTCTGGTCACCACATTACAGGAAGGATGTGATTGCACTAGAGAGGGAACAGAGGAGATTTACAAGGATGTTACTGGCAGTAGAGAATCTTAGCTATGAGGAAAGACTGGATAGGCTGGGTCTGTTTTCCTTGGACAGAGGAGGCTGAGGGGAGACCTTATTGAGGGTTATAACGTTATGAGGGGCCTAGATAAAGTGGATAAAAATGACCATTTTCCCTTAGCAGAGGGGTCAAAAACCAGGGGGAAAAGATTTAAAATAATTGGGGGAAGGTTTAGAGGGCATTTGCGGGGAAATTTCTTCACCCAGAGCGATGTGGGGGTCTGGAAGTCGCTGCCTGAAAGGGTGGTAGAGGCAGGAACTCTAACCACATTTAAAAATGAGAAGTCGCACAACACCAGGTTATAGTCCAACAGATTTATTTAAAATTACAAGCTTTCGGAGCTATCGATCGCACCTTCTTCAGGTAAAGTTACTGCGAGTGAAACTACAAAAATTCACAGAATATAAACACAGAGAAAATGCAGAGATACAATCTTTCCTTACATCAAAGACACACTAAGAGCACAGCCAAGACAATGAGATGTGTCCCAAGGGGTCCAACGTGTCAAAACCTGCTGTCTGCATATCCTCTCCATTTGGGTTTGTTTTTTGTGTTTGTTTTTTGAGTTTGTTTTTTTTAAAAACTGGAAAGACAGACAACGATGTCAAGTCACGTTCTGTAGCGTGACATGAACCCGATATCCTTATTGAGGCCGTCCTCATGAGAGCGGAACTTGGCTATCAGTTTCTGCTCGATGATTTTGCGTTGTCGTGTATCTCGAAGGCCGCCTTGGAGAACGCTAACCCGCGGATCCGAGGCTGAATGCCCTTGACTGCTGTAGTGTCCCCCGACTGGGAGGCAACCATCCTGCCTGGCGATTGTTACGTGGTGTCCGTTCATATGTTGTCTCAGTGTCTGCATGGCCTCGCCGATGTACCATGCTCTGGGGCATCCTTTACTGCAACGTATCAGGTAGACAACGTTGGCCGAGTCACATGAGTATGTACCATGTACCTGGTGGGTAGTGTCCTCACGTGTGATGACGGTATCTGTGTTCATGATCTGGCATGTCTTGCAGAGGTTGCCGTGGCAGGGTTGTGTGGTGTCGTGGTCGCTGTTCTCCTGACAGCTGGGTAATTTGCTGCGAACGATGGTACTTTTGAGGTTCGGCGGCTGCTTGAAGGTGAGTAGTGGAGGCGTGGGGATGGCCTTAGCAAGGTGTTCGTCGTCATCGATGACATGTTGAAGGCTGTGAAGAACATGGCGTAGTTTCTCCGCTCCGGGGAAGTACTGGACGACGTAAGGCAATCTGTTGGTTGTGTCCCGTGTTCATCTTCTGAGGACGTCTATGCGGTTTTTCGCTGTGGCCCGTCGGAACTGTCGATCGACGAGTCGACCGTCATATCCGCATCATGACCACATTTAAAAAGTAGTTATATGTGCACTTGGGATGCTCTAACCTGCAGGGCTACGGACCAAGAGCTGGGAAGTGGGATAAGGCTGGATAGCTCTTTGTTGGCCGGCGCGGACACAATGGCCCGAAATGGCCTCCTTCCATGCTGTAACTTTCTATGATTCTATGATTCACAGAATTGCCAGGCAATGACTATCTACAAAAATGTCTAACTAACTCACGATGATATTAGAAGCCATTACCATCGTCGAATCCACAACAATCAACACCATGGGGGTCACCATTGACCAGAAAATTAACTGGACCAGCCATGTAAATAATGTGGCTTAAAGAGCAGGTCAGAGGCTAGGTATTCTACGCTGAGTGTCTCATGTCCTGACTCTCAAATCGTTTCCACCATCTACAAGGCACCAGTCAGGAGTGTGATGGAATACTCTCCACTTGAATGGATGAATGCAGCTCCAACAACACTCTAGAAGGTCGATATCATTCAGGGCAAACCAACCCGCTTGACTGGCACCCCATCCACCACCTTCAAAAAAGTCACTCCCGAAACCACCGGCGCACCATATCTGCAGTGTATACCATCTACAAGATACACTCAAGCAACACGCCAAGTCTTCTTCGACAGCACCTCCCAAACCCGCGACCATTCTATTGAAGGACAAGGGCAGCAGGCGCATGGGAACACCAACCAATCACCAACCTGCTATCTTGTGACGTCTCTGTGTCTGGTTTGTTTCCCCAGCTGACGCAAGCTGCTGCAAAAATGACGCACTTTTATAATACCGGTTTAATTATTCCAGTTTTTTAAATCTTGCACCTTAGCTCATTATCTTAATATTAATGCTCCATACTTCTGTCAGTTACCTCGGGTTCCACTGCTCCTTCCTCTGAGCCCTGATGTAGACGTCACTGACAGGAAGGACAGGATTATTGAAAGGACCAGGACAGGTTACACTTCTAAACTCGTTTCTGAATTTCTGAGGAATTATTTTCTGAACCTTGAATCTGTCTAATTTATATTCCCCGGTCCACTATTGTAAGGCAGATATTAACCCATTTAACACACCGGGAATTAACCCATTTACACACCTGGTATTAAACCATACAGCACTCAGGGTGTGAAGCTCTACAACAGTCTTTAAAAACACACGCTGATCCATTGATTCCAACATCAATATTTGAGCTTAAGCACAAATAACAACAGAGATCGATGAATGAAACTTTTCCGGCGAGTTTTTGTTTATGAAAATTGAACATGAATTCATGATTCTAAGTTAACAATAGATCAATCGATACACCGAACGTATAAATCATTAACCGATATTTAAAGCTGCAAACTCTAACCAATTCCAGTCTGCTGCAGGTGTCTACTGCGGTTCAATTAAATCAGCCACTCCCAGCGGATTTCTATTACTGCTGCACCAAGATCGGAATATGTGCTGTATTGGGACCCGGTTGAGTGGGATACTGGGACCCGGGATTGTGCTACACTGGGACCGGGGATTGTGCTGCACTGGGACCGGGAATGGGGTTTGAACTGGGATCCCTGATTGTGCTGTACTTGGACCGGCGATTTTGCTATAATGGGACGGGGATTTTTCTGTACCAGGACCGGGGGTGTGCTTAAAGTGACCGGGGATTGTGCTGAACTGGTACCGGGGATTTTGCTGTTCTGGGACCGGGGATTTTGCTGTACTGGGACATAGGATTTTGCTGTACTGGGACCGGGGATTGTGTTGTACTGGGACAGGGGGTTGTGTGAACTGGGACCGGGGATTGTGCTATCCCAGGACCGGGGCTTGTGCTGTACCAGGACCGGGGATAGTGCTTTACTGAGACTGGGGATTGTGCTTTACAGGAACTGGGGTTTGTAATGTACTGGTACCGGGGATTGTGCTGTACTGGGATCGGGGATTGTGCTTTACTGGAACCGGTGATTGTGCAAACCAGGAGCTGGGGATTGTGCGTAACTGAGATCGAGAATTGTGCTGTACTGGGACCGGAAATTGTGTTGTACTGGGACAGGGGACTGTGCTATACCTGGACCGGGGGTTGTGGTGAATTGTTACCAGGGATTGTGCTATACTGGGGCTGAGGATTGTGCAGTTCTGGGATCGGGCATTGTGCTAATTGGTACCAGGGATTGTGCTGTACGGGGACTGGGGATTGTGCTGTACTGGGAACGGGGATTGTGCTGTACTGGTAACGGGGACTGTGCTGTATTGGGACCGGCGGTTTTCCTATACTGGGAACGGGAATTGTTCTGTACAATGACCGGGGGATGTGCTTAAATTGACCGGGGAATGTGCTGTACTGGCACCGGGTATTGTGCTGTATTGGGACCGGAGATTGTGCTGTACTGGGATCGGGTATTGTGCTGTATTGAGACCGGGTATTGTGCTGTACAGGAACTGCGGATTGTGCTGCACCGGGACCGGGAATTGTAATGTACTGGGACAGGGGATTGTGCTGTATCGGGACCGGGGATGGTATTGTACCGGGACCGGAGATTGTGCTGTACTGGGACCGGGGATTGTGTTGTACTGGGACCGGGGATTGTGCTAGACAGGAACTGCGGATTGTGCTGTACTGGGATTGGAAATTGTGTTGTACTGGGACCAGGAATTGTGTTGTACTGGGACCGGGGACTGTGCTGTACCTTGACCGGGGCTGGTGCTGTCCTGGGACCAGGAATTGTGTTGTACTGGGCCCGGGGACTCTGCTGTACCTGGACCGGGGATTGTGCTGTATTGTTACCGGGGATTGTGCTATACTGGGACCTTGGATTGTGCTGTACTGGGACCGGGTATTATGCTGTACAGGAACTGGGAATTGTACTGTACCGGTACCGGAGATTGTGCTGCATTGGTAACGGGGATTGTGTTGTACTGGGACCGCACATTGTGCTGTACTGGGGCGAGGTCTTGTGCTGTATTGTTACCGGGGATTTAGCTGTAATGGGACCGGGCATTGTGCTGTACTGGGACCGGCGGTTTTGCTATACTGGTACCAGGGATTGTTCTATACCACGACCGGGGAGTATGCTTTAATTGACAGGGATTGTGCTGTACTGGGACCGGGTATTATGCTGTATTGGGACCGGGGATTGTGCTATACAGTAACTGCGGATTGTGCTGTACTGGGACCGGGGATTGTGCTGTACTGGGATCGGGAATTGTGTTGCACTGGGACCGAGGATTGTGCAGCACTGGGACCGGGGATTGTGCTGCACTGGGACCGAGGATTGTGCTGCACTGGGACCGGGGATTGTGCTGCACTGGGACCGAGCATTGTGCAGCACTGGGACCGGGGATTGTGCTGCACTGGGACCGGGGATTGTGCTGCACTGGGACCGAGGATTGTGCAGCACTGGGACCGGGGATTGTGCTGCAGTGGGACCGAGGATTGTGCTGCACTGGGACCGGGGATTGTGCTGCACTGGGACCGAGGATTGTGCAGCACTGGGACCGCGGATTGTGCTGCACTGGGACCGAGGATTGTGCTGCACTGGGACCGGGGATTGTGCTGTACAGTAATTTGCGATTGTGCTTTAATCGGACCGGGGATTGTGCTGTATTGATACTAGGGTTGTGCTATACAGGGACCGGGAATTGTGAAGTATTGGTACCGGTGATTCTGCTATACATGAACTGCGGATTGTGCTGTACTGGGACAGGGAATTGTGTTGTCCTGGGACCGGGGATCGCGCTATAATGGGACCGGGGATTGCGCTGTATTGGGACCAGGGATTGTCCTAAACAGGAACTGCGGATTGTGCTGTTCAGGGAACGGAATTGCGCTTAATTGGCAACGGGGATTGATCTGTCCTTGGAACAGGGATTATGCAGTATAGGAACTGGGGATTGTGCTGTAAAGTACTTGGGATTGTGCTGTATTAATACCGGGGATTGTGCTATAGAGGAACTGCGGATTGTGCTGGTCAGGGACAGGGGATTGTGCTGTATTGGTACCGGGGATGGTGCTATACAGGAACTGAGGATTGTGCTGTACTGGGACGGGGAATTCTGCTGTGCTGGGACAAGGAATTGTGTTGTACTGGGCCGGAGATTGTGCTGTACATGAACCGGGGATTGTGCTGTATTGTTACCGGGGATTGTGCTATACAGGGACTGCTTATTGTGCTTTACTGGGACTGCGAATGTTGTTGTACTGGGAAAGGGAATTGTATTGTATTGGGACCGGGGATTGTGCTGTACTGGTACCGGAAATTGTGCTCTACTGGGATCGGGGATTACGCTGTACAGGAACTGCGGATTGGGCTATCCTGAACCCGGGAATTGTAATCTACTGGGCCCGCAGGTTTTCCTATACTGGGAGCAGTGATTGTGCTGTTTTGGGACCGGGGATTTTGCTGTACTGGGACCAGGGATTATGGTATACAGGAACTGCTGATTGTTGTTTTCTGGGACCGGGGATTGTGTTGTACTGCGACCGGGAATTGTGTTGTACTGGGAGCAGGGATTATGCTGTACTGGGACCGGGGATTGTGCTGTACTGGGACCGGGGATTGTGCTGAACTGGTACCGGCGAGTGTGCTGTACAGGAACTGGGTTGTGTGCTATACTGGGACCGGAGAATGTGCTGTACTGGCACCGGGAATTGGGTTGTACTGGGACCGGGGGTTGTGCTGTACTGGGACCGGGGATTGTGCTGTAATGGAACCGGGGATTGTGCTGTATTGGTATCGGTGATTGTGCTGTACTGGGACCGGAAATTGGTTTGAACTGGGACCGGTGATTGTGCATAACTGGAACGGGCGATTTTGCCATACTGCGACCGGGAAATGTTCTATACTGGACCGGGGAGTGTGCTTTATGTGACCGGGGATTGCACTGTACTGGGGCCGGGGATTGTGCTGTACTGGGACCGGGGAGTGTGCTGTACTGGGACCGGGGATTGTGCTCTACTGGGACCGGGGATTATGCTCTACTGGGATAAGGGTTTACGCTTAACAGGAACTGCGGATTGGGCTATACTGGGACCGGGAATTGTGCTCTACTGGGCCAGCCGGTTTTCCTATACTGGGACCTGGGATTGTGCTGTACTGGGACCAGGGATTTTGCTGTACAGGAACTGCTGATTGTTCTTTTCTGGGACCGGGGATTGTGTTGTACTGCGACAGGGAATTGTGTTGTACTGGGAGCAGGGATTATGCTTTACTGGGACCGGTGATTGTGCTGTACTGGTGCAGGCGAGTGTGCTGTTGTGTGCTATACTGGGACCGGGGAAAGTCCTGCATTGGTAACGGATATTGTCATGTACAGGGACCGGGGATTGTGCGTTATTGGTAAAGGGGATTGTGCTATTGCGGGACGGGGATTCTGCTGTACTGGCACCGGGAATTGGGTTGTACTGGGACCGGGGATTGTGCTGCACTGGGGCCGGGGATTGCGCTGCACCACGACCTGTGATTAAGCTGTACAGGAACTGGGGTTTCTGCTGTACTGAGACCAGCCATTATGCTCTACATGAACTGCGGAATGTGCTATACTGGGACCGGGGATTTGTGCAGTACTGGGACCGGCGGTTTTGCTATACTGGGACCGGGGATTTTTCTGTACCAGGACCGGGGAGTGTGCTTAAAGTGACCGGGGATTGTGCTGTACTGGGACCGGGGATTGTGCTGCACTGGGACCGAGGAATTTGCTTTACTGATATCGAGGATTGTGCTATACAGCAACTGGGGTTTGTGATGTACTGGGACCAGAGATTGTGCTGTATTGGTACCGGGGATTGTGCTATACAGGAACTGCAGATTGTGCTGTACTGGGACCTGGAATTGTGTTCTACTGGGACAGGGAATTGTTTTGTACTGGGACCGGGAATTGCGTTGTACTGGGAAAATGAATTGTGCTGTACTGGGACCGGGGATTTTGATGTATTGGTAACGGGAATTGTGCTGTAGAGGGACCGGGGATTGTGCTGTACTGGGACCGGGGATTGTGCTGTACTGGGCCCGGGGATTGTGCTGTACTGGGACCGGGGATTGTGCTGTACTGGGACCGGGGATTGTGCTGTACTGGGCCCGGGGATTGTGCTGTACTGGTCCGGGAATAGTGTTGTACAGTGACTGAGAATGTTGTTGTACTGGGGCTGGGTTTGTGCTGTACTGGGACCGGGGATTGTGCTGCAATGGGACCGGGGATTGTGCTTTACTTGGAACGCGGATTGTGCTGTGCAGTAATTTGGGATTGTGCTGTAATCGAAACAGGGATTGTGCGGTACAGTAACTTGGTATTGTGCTGTAATCGAAGCGGGGATTGTGCTGTATTGATACCAGGGATTGTGCTGTACAGGGACCGGGAATTGTGTTGTACTGGTACCGGGAATGTTGCTAAAAAGGAAGTACGGATTGTGCTGTTCAGGGACCCGGGATTGTGCTGTACTTGGAACGGGTATTATGCTGTGTATGAACAGTGGATTGTGCTGTACTGGGACCGGGGATTGTGCTGTACAGGTACTTGGGATTGGATTGTACTGGGGCTGGGATTGTGCTGTACTGGGACCGGGGATTGTGCTACACAGGAACTGCGGATTGTGCTGTACTGCGAGAAGGGATTGTGCTGTAATGGTACCAGGGATTGTGCTGTATTGGTAACGGGAATTGTCTTGTACTGGGAACGGAGATTGTGCTATACTGGGACTGGGATTGTGCTGTACTGGGACCGTGGATTGTGCTGTTCAGGAACTGTGGATTGAGGTGTACTGGGACCGGGAATGTGCTAAACAGGAACTGCGGATTGTGCTGTTCAGGGACGGGGAATTCTGTTGTACTGGGACAGGGAATTGTGTTGTACTGTGACCGGAGATTGTGCTGTACTTGTACCGGGGATTGTGCTGTACTGGGATCGGAGTTTGTACTGTACTGGGACCGGGGATTATGCTGCACTGGAACTGGGGTTCGTGATGTACTGGGACCGTGGATTGTGCTGTACTGGGACCGGCGGTTTAGCTATACTGAGACCGGGGATTGTTCTGTAGCAGGACCGGGGAGTGTGCTTAAAGTGACCGGGGATTGCGCTGTACTGGGACCGGGGATTGTGCTGCACTTCGACCGAGGAATGTGCTTTACTGGGATCGGGGATTGTGCTGTACAGGAACTGGGGTTTGTGATGTGCTGGGGCCGTGGATTGTGCTGTATTAGTAACGGGGATTGTGCTGTACCAGGACCTGTGATTAAGCTGTACAGGAACTGAGGTTTGAGCTGTACCAGGACCTGTGATTAAGCTGTACAGGAACTGAGGTTTGAGCTGTACCAGGACCTGTGATTAAGCTGTACAGGAACTGAGGTTTGAGCTGTACTGGGACCGGGGATTGTGCTGTATTGGTACCGGGGATTGTGCTATACAGGAACTGCAGATTGTGCTTTACTGGGACCTGGAATTGTGTTGTATTGGGACAGGGAATTGCTATGTACTGGGACCGGGAATTATGCTGCACTGGGACCGGGGATTGAGCTATAACGGGGAACGGGGATTGTCTTGTACTGGGACCGCGGATTATGCTGTACAGGAACTGCGGAATGTGCTGTACTGGGACCGGGGTTTTTGCTGTACTGGGACCGAGGTTTTTCTTATACTGGGACAGGCGATTGTTCTGTAGCAGGATAGGGGAGTCGACTTATATTGGCCGGGGATTGTGCTGTACTGTGATCGGGATTGTGCAGTACTGGGACTGGGGATTGTGCTGTATTGATACCGGGGATGGGCAATACAGGGACTGTGGATTGTGCTTTAATGGGACTGGGAATTTTGTTGTACTGGGACAGGGAATTGTGCTGTATTGGTACCGGTGAGTGTACTGTACAGGAACTGGGGTGTGTGCAATACTGGGACCGGGGAATGTGCTGCATTGGTAATGGCGATTGCGCTGTTCAGGGACCGAGAATTGTGCGTTATTGGTAAAGGGGATTGTGCTATACTGGGACAGGGATTGTGCTATACTGGGACGGGGATTGTGCTGTACTGGGAACGGTGATTGTGCTGTACTTGGACCGGGGATTATGCTGTACTGGGACCGCTGATTGTGCTGTACTGGGACCGGAGATTGTGCTGTACCTGGACCGGGGATTGTGCTACATTGGGACCGGGGATTGTTCTGTACAGGGACTGGGGATTGTGTTGTACTGGGACCGAGGATTATGCTGTACTGGGACCGGTGATTGTGCCCCACTGGGTCCGGAGATTTTGCTGTATTGGGACCGGGGATTGTGCTTTACTGGGTCCGAGCATTGTGCTGTATTGGTACCGGTGATTGTGCTGTACTGGGATCGGGAATTGGGATGTAATGGGACCGGTGATTGTGCTGTACTAGGACCGGGGATTGTGCTGTAAAGGAACTGTGGATTGTGCTATACTGGGACCGGGATTTGGGTTGTAATGGGACCGGTGATTGTGTTGTACTGGGACAGGGGATTGTGCTTTACTGGGTCTGGCGATTTTGCTACACGGTGACCGGGCATTGTACTGTACCAGGACCGGGAATTGTGCTGTACTGGGACAGGGGATTGTGCTATATTGGTGCCGGGGATGCTGCCGTACTCGTTTCGGGTACTACGGTGTACTGGAACTCGGGATTGCGCTTTACTGGGACCAGGAATTGTGCTGTACCGGGACGGGGATTGTGTTATACTGGGACCGGGGACTGTGTTATACCTGGACCGGGGATTGTGCTGTATTTTTTTACCGCGTATTGCGTCTATACTGGGACCAGGGATTATGCTGTCCAGGAACTGCGGATTGTGCTGTACTGGAACCGGGGTTTGTGCTGCACTGGGTAAGGGAATTGTGCTAATTGGTAGCGGGGATTTTGCTGTATTGAGTTCGGGGATTGTGCTGTATGGGACCGGGGATTGTGGTGTATTGGGACCGGCAATTTTGTTAAAATGGGACCGCGAATTGTGCTGTACTGTGACCGGGGATAGTGCTATACTGAGACCGGAGATTGTGCTTTACCGGGACGGGAATTGTGCTGTACTGGGACCTGGAATTGTATTGTACTGGGCCGGCAATTTTGCTGTACTGGGACCGGGCATTGTGCTGTCCTGTGAACGGGGATTGTGCTGTACTGGGACCAGGAATTGTGCTGTACAGGAACTGGGGATTGTGCTGTACAGGAACTAGTGATTGTGCTGTACAGGAACTGGGGATTGTGTTGTACAGTGACCGGGGATTGTGCTGTACAGTGACCGGGAATTGTGCTATACAGTGACCGGGGATTGTGCTGTGCTGTGACCGGGGATTGTGCTGTACAGTGACCGGGAATTGTGCTATACAGAGACCGGGGAGTGTGCTGTGCTGTGACCGGGGATTGTGCTGTACAGGAACAGGGGATTGTGCTATACAGAGACCGGGGATTGTGCTGTGCTGTGACCGGGGATTGTGCTGTACAGGAACTGGGGATTGTGCTATACAGTGACCGGGGATTGTGCTGTGCTGTGACCGGGCATTGTGCTGTACAGGAACTGGGGATTGTGCTATACAGTGACCGGGGATTGTGCTGTGCTGTGACCGGGGATTGTGCTGTACAGGAACTGGGGATTGTGCTATACAGTGACCGGGGATTGTGCTGTACAGTGACCGGGAATTGTGCTGCACCAGGACCGGGGATTGTGCTATATTAGGTCCGTGGATTTCGATGCATTGTTACCGGGGATTCAGCTGTACTCGGATCGGGGATTTTGCTGAACAGCAACTCGGAATTGTGCTATATTGGGACCAGGATTGTGCTGTACTGGGACCGGGGATTGTGCCGTTTTCTGACCGTGGATTTTTCTGTACTCGAATCGGGGATTGTGCTGTACAGGTACTCGGGATCGTGCTATATTAGGACGAGGAACTATGCCTGACTGGATCCGGGGATTTTGCTGTACTGGGACCGGTGATTGTGCTGTATTGGTACCGGGAATTATGCTATACTGGGACCGGGTTTGTACTGTACTGGGGCCGTGGATTGCTCTTTACCGGACCGGGGATTGTGCTGTACTGTTACCGGTGATTCTGCTGTACTGGGACCGGGAATTGTGCTGTACTGGGACCGGGAACTGTGCTGTACTGGGACAGGGAATTGTGCTGTACTGGGACCAGGAATTGTGCTATACTGGGACAGGGAGTGTGCTGTCCTGGGATTGGGAATAGTGTTTTACTGGGACAGGGGATTTTGCTGTACTGGGACCTGCGATTGTGCTGTAAGGGGACCGCGGATATTGCTATACTGAGACCGGGGATTGTGCTGTACCGGGACCTAGTAATGTGCTCTACAGTCACCGGGAATTGTGCTGTACTGGGACCAGGGATTGTGCTGTACCGTAACTGGGGATTATGCGGTACTGGGACCGGGAATTGGGTAGTACTGGGACCGGAGATTGTGCTGTACAGTGGCCGGCTTTTTTTCTATACTGGGACCGGGATTGTGCTATACTGGGGCCGTGGATTGCTCTTTACCGGACCGGAAATTGTGCTGTATTGGTACCGGGTATGGTGCTTTACAGTAACTGAGAAGTCGCAAAACACCAGGTTATAGTCCAACAGTTTTATTTGAAATTACGAGCTATCGGAGCGCTGCACCTTCGTCAGGTAAAGTGAGGGAATACAATTCAGTTACAAAGCATATATAGACAGAGAACAATGTGTCTGCAGAGATACAATCCGTCAGGGAGGCATTACATCAAAGACACAGCAGAATACAGCTAAGACAATGAGGTGGGGTCACAGGGGGTCCAACGTGTCAAATGCTGCAGTCTGCAGTTAAGCTTCTTACTTTTTTTTCAAACTGGAAATCACATCTGTGAACAAGACAACGACGTCGAGTCACGTCCTGTAGCGTGATATGAAACCGAGATCCCGGTTAAGGCCGTCCTCATGGGTTCACAACTTGGCTATCAGTTTCTGCTCGATGATTTTGCGTTGTCGTGTGTCTCAAAGGCCGCCTTGGAGAATGCTAACCCGCATATCCGAGGCTAAATGTCCTTGACTGCTGAAGTGTTCCCCGACTGGGAGGTAATAATCCTGCCTGGCGATTGTTGCGCGGTGTCCATTCATATGTTGTCTCAGTGTCTGCGTGGTCTCGCCGATGTACCATGCTGTGGTGCATTGATTCCTGCACGTATGAGGTAGACAACATTGGCTGAGTCACATGAGTATGGACCATGTACCTGGTGGGTAGTGTCCTCACGTGTGGTGATGGTATCTGTATTGATGATCTGGCATGTCTTGCAGAGGTTGCCGTGGCAGGGTTGTGTGGTGTCGTGGAAAGAAGCATACAAACAACTGTTCAACCAGGAACACTACAGACAGTTACCCGCAGATCCGACCAAAGAACACACCCGCTAACTGAATAGATTGATCAAGACCTTCGATCCAGACCTTCAAAGCATACTACACGGTCTCATCCCACGTACTCCCTTCGTGGAGACTTCTACTGCCTCCCAAAGATACACAAAGCCAACACACACGGACGTCCTATCGTATCAGGCAAAGGACCCTGTGTGAGAACCTCTCTGGGTACGTCGAGGGCATCCTTAAACCCATCGTACAGGGAACCCCCAGCTTCTGTCGCAACACTACAGACTTCTTACAGAAACTCAGCACCCACGGACCAGTTGAACCAAGAACAAACCTCGCCACGATGGACGTATCGGCACTCTACAACAGTATCCCCCACGATGACGGCATCGCTGCAACAGCCTCAGTACTCAACACCAACAACAGCCAAAATCCAGACGCCATCCTACAACTCATCCGCTTCATCCTTGACCACAATGTCTTCACCTTCGACACCCAGTTTTTTACCCAAACACACGGAACAGCCATGGGGACCAAATTCGCACCCCAATACGTCAACATCTTCATGCACAAGTTCGAGCAACACTTCTTCGCTGCACAGGACCTCCAACCAACGCTGTACATCAGATACATCGACGACATTTTCTTCCTTTGGACCCACGGCGAAGGATCACTGAAAGGACTACACGATCACATCAACAGGTTCCAACCCACCATCAAACTCACCACGGACTACTCCTCAGAATCGGTTTCATTCTTGGACCCACGAATCTGCATCAAAGACAGACACCTCAGCACTTTACACTACAGCAAGCCCACGAACAACCTCACGATGCTCCACTTCACCAGCTTCCACCCTAACCACGTTAAAGAAGCCATCCCCTATGGACAAGCCCTGCGAATACATAGGATCTGCTCAGACGAGGATGAACGCGATGGACACCTATGGACGCTGAAAGACGCCCTCGTAAGAACGGGATATGACGCGCGAGTGGTCGATCAACAGTTCCGACGGGCCACAGCGAAAAATCGCATAGACCTCCTCAGAAGGCGTACATGGTACACAAACAACAGAGTACCCTACGTCGTCCAGTACTTCCCCAGAGCGGAGAAACTACGCCATGTTCTTCGCAGCCTTCAACATGTCATCGATGACGACGAACACCTTGCTAAGGCCATCTCCACGCCTCCACTACTCGCCTTCAAGCAGCCGCCTAACCTCAAAAGTACCATCGTTCACAGCAAATTACCCAGCTGTCAGGAGAACAGCGACCACGACACCACACAACCCTGACACGGCAACCTCTGCAAGACTTGCCAGATCATCAACACAGATACCATCATCACACGTGAGGACACTACCCACCAGGTACATGGTACATACTCATGTGACTCGGCCAACGTTGTCAACCTCATACGTTGCAGGAAAGAATGCAACGCAGCATGGTACATTGGCGAGACCATGCAGACACTGAGAAAACGTATGAATGGACACAGCGCAACAATCGCCAGGAATGATTGTTACCTCCCAGTCGGGGAACACTTCAGCAGTCAAGGACATTCAGCCTCGGATATGCGGGTTAGCGTTCTCCAAGGCGGCCTTTGAGACACACGATGACACAAAATCATCGAGCAGAAACTGATAGCCAAGTTCCACACCCATGAGGACGGCGTCAACCGGGATCTCGGTTTCATGTCACGCTATAGGACGTGACTCGACGTCGTTGTCTTGTTCACAGATGTGATTTCCAGTTTAAAAAAAAAGTAAAAAGCTTTACTGCAGACTGCAGCATTTGACACATTGGACCCCCTGTGACCCCACCTCATTGTCTTAGCTGTATTCTGCTGTGTCTTTGATGTAATGCCTCCCTGACGGATTGTATCTCTGCAGACACATTGTTCTCTGTCTATATATGCTTTGATGTGGAGATGCCGGCGTTGGACTGGGGTGGACAAAAATCAGAAGTCGCACAACACCAGGTTATAGTCCAACAGATTTATTTAATTTTACAAGTTTTCGGAGCTGTTCGCTCCTTCTTCAGGTAAGGTAGCTGTGAGAGAATCTCCCAGAATTCACAATATAAACACAGGAAAAATCTATTCAAATCTTTCCCTGCATAAAAGACACACTAAGAGCACAGCCAAGACAATGAGATGTGTCCCAGGGGGTCCAACGTGTCAAAACACCTGCTGGCTGCATATCCTCTCCATTTGTTGTGCCAGTCCTTTTAAAACAAAACCTGGAAAGACCGGCCATGATGTCAAGTCACGTTCTGTATCGTGACATGAACCCGATATCGCGATTCAGGCCATCCTCATGAGGGCGCTACTTGGTAATCAGTTTCTGCTCTATGATTTTGCGCCGTCGTGTATCCCGAAGGCCGCCTTGGAGAACGCTTACCCGCAGATCCGAGGCTGAATGCCCCTGACTGTTGAAGTGTTCCCCGACTGGGAGGCAACCCTCCTGCCTGGCGATTGTTGCGTGGTTTCCGTTCATACGTTGTCTCAGTGTCTGCATGGTTTCGCCGATGTACCATGCTCTGGAGCATCCTTTACTGCAAAGTATCAGATAGACAACGTTGGCCGAGTCACATGAGTATGTACCATTTACCTGGTGGGTAGTGTCCTCACGTGTGATGATGGTATTTGTGTCCATGATTTGGCATGTCTTGCAGAGGTTGCCGTGGCAGGGTTGTGTGGTGGCGTGGTTGCTGTTCTCCTGAAAGATGGGTAATCTGCTGCGAACGATGGTACTTTTGAGGTTAGGCGGCTGCTTGAAGGCGAGTAGTGGAGGCGTGGGGATAGCATTAGCAAGGTGTTCGTCGTCATCGATGGCATGTTGAAGGCTGCGAAGAACATGGCATAGTTTTTCCGCTCCGGGGAAGTACTGGACGACGTAGGGTACTCTGTTGGTTGTGTCCCGTGTTCGTCTTCTGAGGAGGTCTATGCGGTTTTTCGCTGTGGCCCGTCGGAACTGTCGATCGACGAGTCGAGCGTCATATCCCGTTCTTACGAGGGCGTCTTTCAGTGTCCGTAGGTGTCCATCGCGTTCCTCCTCGTCTGAGCAGATCCTGTGTATTCGCAGGGCTTGTCCATAGGGGATGGCTTCTTTAACGTGGTTAGCGTGGAAGCTGGAGAAGTGGAGCATCATGAGGTTGTCCGTGGGCTTGCGGTAGACTGAAGTGCTGAGGCGCCCGTCTTTGATGGAGATTCGTGTTTCCAAGTATGAAACCGATTCTGAGGAGTAGTCCATGGTGAGTTTGATGGTGGGATGGAACCTGTTGATGCTAACGTGTAGTCCTTTCAGTGATCCTTCACCGTGGGTCCAAAGGAAGAAGATGTCGTCGATGTATCTGGTGTACAGCGTTGGTTGGAGGTCCTGTGCAGCGAAGAAGTCTTGCTCGAACTTGTGCATGAAGATGTTGGCGTATTGGGGTGCGAATTTGGTCCCCATGGCTGTTCCGTGTGTTTGGGTAAAAAAATGGTTGTCGAAGGTGAAGACATTGTGGTCAAGGATGAAGCGGATGAGTTGTAGGATGGCGTCCGGAGATTGGCTGTTGTTGGTGTTGAGTACTGAGGCTGTCGCAGCGATGCCGTCATTGTGGGGGATATTGGTGTAGAGTGCTGATACGTCCATCGTGACGAGGAGTGTTCCTGGTTCTACTCGTCCATGGGACCACAAATGGAGAGGATATGCAGCCAGCAGGTGTTTTGACACGTTGGACCCCCTGGGACACATCTCATTGTCTTGGCTGTGCTCTTAGTGTGTCTTTGATGTAGGGAAAGATTTGAATAGATTTTTTCTGTGTTTATATTGTGAATTCTGGGAGATTCTCTCACAGCTACCTTACCTGAAGAAGGAGCGAACAGCTCCGAAAGCTTGTAAAATTAAATAAATCTGTTGGACTATAACCTGGTGTTGTGCGACTTCTGATATATATGCTTTGGAACTGAATTGCATTCCCTCACTTTACCTGACGAAGGAGCAGCGCTCCGAAAGCTCGTAATTTCAACTAAAACTTTTGGACTCTAACCTGGTGTTGTGCGACTTCTTATTTATATCCACCCCAGTCCAACACCGGCATCTCCGCATCATTACAGTAACTGTGCATTGTGCTGTACTGCTACCGGGAATTGCGCTGTACTGGGACCGGGAATTGTGCTGTACTGGGACCGGGAATTGTGTTGTACTGGGACAGGGATTGTGCTGTCCTGGGACTAGGAATTGTGTTGTACTGGGACACGGGATTTTGCTGTACTGGGACCAACAATTGTGCTGTAATGGGACCTGCGATTGTGCTGTACGGGGACCGTGGATATTGCTATACTGAGACCGGGGATTGTGCTGTACCAGGACCGAGTAATGTGCTCTACAGACACCGGGAATTGTGCTGTACTGGGACCAGGAATTGTGCTGTACAGCAACTGGGGATTATGCTGTACTGGGACCGGGAATTGGGTTGCACTGGGACCGGAGATTGTGCTGTACTGTGGCCGGTGATTTTGCTATACTGGGTCCGGCATTGTTCTGTACTGGGGCCGTGGATTGCTCTTTACCGGACCGGGGATTGTGCTGTATTGGGACCGGGAATTGTGCTGTATTGGTACCGGGTATCGTGCTTTACAGTAACTGCGCATTGTGCTGTACTGGGACTGGTGATTCTGCTGTACTGGGACCGGGGATTGTGCTGTACTGGGACCGGGAATAGTGCTGTATTGGGACCGGGAATTGTGCTGTACTGGGACCGGGAATTGTGCTTTACTGGGACCGGGAATTGTGCTGTACAGGAACTGGGGATTGCGCTGTACTGGGACAGGGGATTGTGCAGTACTGGGACTGGGGATTGTGCTGTACAGGAACTGGAATTGTGCTGAACTGGGACCGGGAATTGTGCTGACAGGAACTGGGGATTGTGCAGTACTGGGACCGTGAATTGTGTTGTACTGGGACCGGCGATTTTGCGATACTGCATCCAGGAATTGTTCATTACCGGACAGGGGAGTGTGCATTAAGTGTCTGGGGATTGTGCTATACAGGGACAGGGAATTGTGCTGTACTTGGACCGGGGAGAGTGCTTTATAGGAACTGGGGATTCTGATAAACTGGGACCAGGGATTTTGCTATACTGGGACCGGGGATTGTGCTGTACTGGGACTGGGGATTGTGCTGTACTGGGAACGTGGAGAGTGCTTTATAGGAACTGGGGATTCTGCTGTACTGGGACCAGGGATTGTGCTGTACTGGTACCGGTGAATGTGCTGTACTGGGACTGGGGATTGTGCTATATTGGGTCCGGGGATTGTGCTGTACTGGGACCGAGGATTCTGCTATACTCGGATCGGGGATTGTGCTTTAGAGGAACTCGGAATTGTGCTATATTGGGACGAGGAACTGTGCTGTACCTGATCCTGGGATTGTCCTGTACTGGGACCTGATATTGTGCTATACTGGGATGGGGTTGTGCTGTACTGGTGCCGGGGATTGTGCTGTACTGGGACCGGCGATTTTGTTATACTAGGACCGGGAATTGTGCTGTACTGGGACAGGGATTTTGCTGTACTGGGACTGGGAATTGTGTTGTACTGTGATGTGGCATTGTGCTGTATGGGACCAGCGATTGTGCTGTACTGGGACCGGGGATTGTGCTTTACAGGAACTGGGGATTGTGCTGTACTGTGACCGGGGATTGTGCTATACTGGGACCAGGGAGTGTGCTGTACAGGAACTGGGGAATGTGCTGTATTGTGATCAGGGATTTTGCTGTAATGGGACCAGGAATTCTGCTGTCCTTGAACCGGGGATTGTGTTGTACTGGGTTCGGCTATTTTACAATATTTGTACCGGGAATTGTTCTGTAGTGGGACCGGGGAGTGTGCTTTAAGTGAACGGGGATTGGGCTGCACCTGGCCCGGGGATTATACTATACTGGAACCGGGGATTGTGCTGTACTGGGACCGGGGAATGTGCTGTACTGGGAACGGGGATTGTGCTGTACTGGGAACGGGGCTTGTGCTGTTCAGGAACTGGCGATGGTGCTATACTGGACCAGGTATTGTGCTATACTGGGACCGGGGATTGTGCTATACTGGGACCGGGAATTGTGTTGTTCTGGGACCGGGGATTGTTCTGTACGGGGACATGGTATTGTGATTTACGTGACCGTAGATTCTGCTGTGCTGGAACCCGGGATTGCGCTGCACTGGGACCGACGATTTTGCTGTACTGGTACTGGGAATTTTTCTTTAACTTGACCGGGGAATGTGCTTTAAGTGACCACGGATTATTCTGTACTGGGACCGCGGATTGTGCTGTACTGGTACCGGGGATATAGCTGTACTGGGACCGGGGATTGTGCTGTACTGGGACCAGGGATTGTGCTGTACCTGGACCAGGGATTGTGCTGTACTGGGACCGGGGAATGTGCTGTACTGGGACCGGGGAATGTACTGTACCTGGACCAGGGATTGTGCTGCACTGGGACCGGGGAATGTGCTGTACCTGGACCAGGGATTTTGCTGCATTGGTACCGGGAATTTTGCTGTACTGGGACAGGGATTTTGCTTTACTGGGAATGGGAATTGTGTTGTATTGTAATGGGGAATTGTGCTGTACTGGGACCAGCGATTGTGCTGCACTGGGAACGAGGATAGTGATATACTGAGACCGGGGATTGTGCTGTACTGGGACCAGCGATTGTGCTGTACTGGGACCGGGAATTGTGCTGTACAGGGACCTGGAATTGTATTGTACTGGGCCAGGAATTTTGCTGTATTGGGACCGGGCATTGTGCTGTACAGGAACTGGGGATTGTGCTGTACTGTGACCGGGGATTGTGCTATACTGGGATCAGGAAGTGTGCTGTACAGGAACTGGGAATTGTGCTGTATTGTGAACGGGGAATTTGCTGAAATGGGACCAGGAATTCTGCTGTCCTGGAACCGGGGATTGTGCTGTACTGGTTTCGGCGATTTTACAATATTTGTACCGGGAATTGTCCTGTAGTGGGACCGGGGAGTGTGCTTTAAGTGAACGGGGATTGGGCTGCACCTGGCCCGGGGATTGTACTATACTGGAACCGGGGATTGTGCTGTACTGGGACCGGGGATTGTGCTGTACTGGGAACGGGGATTGTGCTGTACTGGGACCGGGGATTATGCTGCATTGGGAACGGGGAATGTGCTGTACTGGGAACGGGGATTGTGCTGTACTGGGAACGGGCATTGTGCTGTTCAGGAACTGGCTATGGTGCTATACTGGGCCAGGTATTGTGCTATACTGGGACCGGGGATTGTGCTATACTGGGACATGGTATTGTGCTTTAAGTGACCAAAGATTGTGCTGTGCTGGGACCCGGGATTGTGCTGCACTGGCACCGACAATTTTGCTGTACTGGTACTGGGAATTGTTCAGTAACTTGACCGGGGAATGTGCTTTAAGTGACCGCGGATTAGGCTGTACTGGGACCGGGGAATGTGCTGTACTGGGAACGGGGAATGTGCTGTACTGGGACCGGGGAATGTGCTGTACTGGGATCAGGAAGTGTGCTGTACAGGAACTGGGAATTGTGCTGTATTGTGATCGGGGATTTTGCTGCAATGGGACCAGGAATTCTGCTGTCGTGGAACCGGGGATTGTGCTGTATTGGTTTCGGCGATTTTACAATATTTGTACCGGTAATTGTCCTGTAGTGGGACCGGGGAGTGTGCTTTAAGTGAACGGGGATTGGGCTGCACCTGGCCCGGAGATTGTACTATACTGGAACCGGGGATTGTGCTGTACTGGGACCGGGGATTGTGCTGTACTGGGAACTGGGATTGTGCTGTATTGGGACCGGGGATTATGCTGTATTGAGAACGGGGATTGAGCTGTACTGGGAACGGGCATTGTGCTGTTCAGGAACTGGCTATGGTGCTATACTGGACCAGGTATTGTGCTATACTGGGACCGGGGATTGTGCTATACTGCGACCGGGAATTGTGTTGTTCTGGGACCGGGGATTGTTCTGTACCGGGACAGGGTATTGTGCTTTAAGTGACCGGAGATTGTGCTGTGCTGGGACCCGGGATTGTGCTGCACTGGGACCGACAATTTTGCTGTACCGGTACTGGGAATTGTTCAGTAACTTGACCGGGGAATTTGCTTTAAGTGACCGCGGATTAGGCTGTACTGGGACCGGGGAATGTGCTGTACTGGGAGCGGGGATAGAGCTGTACTGGGACCGGGGATTAGGCTGTACTGGGACCTGGGATTCTGCTGTACTGGGACTGGGGAATGTGCTTTACTGGGACCGGGGAATGTGCTGTACTGGGACCAGGGAATGTGCTGTACTGGGACCGAGGAATGTGCTTTACTGGGTCCGGTGAATGTGCTGTACTGGGACCGGGGATTGTGCTGTACTGGGACCGGGGATTGTGCTGTACTGGGACCGGGGAATGTGCTGTACTGGGACCGGGGAATGTGCTGTACTGGGACCGGGGAGTGTGCTTTAAGTGACCGCGGATTAGGCTGTACCTGGACCAGGGATTGTGCTGTACTGGGACCGGGAAATGTGCTGTACTGGGACCGGGGAATGTGCTGTACTGGGATCGGGGATTGTGCAGTCCTGGGACCGGGGAATGTGCTGTACCTGGACCGAGATTAGTGTATCGTATTGGTAACGGGCAGTGTGCTGTAATGGGACCAGGCAATGTGCTGTAACGACACCCGTGTGTCTGCTCTACCCGGTCCCTGTGGTGTGCAGTACGGAACCACGGAATGTGCTGCACATGTACCCAGGTGTTGAGCAATGTTATTCACTTCTAATCTGTTCAGATCTCTATGTTTCTTCAAGTCTACCTAGAGGTGGAGGAATTTGTCACTGGGAAAAATGTATTGTTTTTCGATTCACAATCTGCTTTATTCAACAAAAGGGAAAACATATATAACACTGAGTGCGATTTAATATATTCGGTTTAATCAGATCAACATCTGCCCGAAAACTTACAAAAATCAAGAACAGAATTAAACGAACGCCCGGGCTGACTGGTATTTAATATTGATACATTGATTCCTGCTCACTCTCTGTTCCAGTGACGAGGCAGATATTAATATACGTCGCAATCAACCTGCTGCCTTAATTATTTTCTTTTGTCTATCTATCTTTTTAAAATTATGACATTAACTTATTTTTAACATTGGACCAGAATGAAAAATATTTCATAAAATATAAGGAGTTAAATGAGCCCAACAGTGAAATCTAGAGTATATGATACAAAAATATATGATAATATTAGAAAGTGTTCGGTCTTCTCATCTCATTAATTTGACCATCGTTTCGAGGGGCTGTTTCACTCTGTTTCTCAACTCCTCTCTAAATTTCCTCTGGGTCACTGCATAAATAAAAGTATTCGTGCAACAACTCAGGAGCTGGAGCATGAAACCGATTTCAGGTACAAATGTGGGCAGAGAGACAGGATACCCCAAATAATCCAACCGTTTCAATATTGAACATACCATGAACACCACCCATAACAGTATGAAATTCCCCGATATAACAAACAGTACAATCATGGATTTCCTTCGGCTCTCCATCTCTGGGTCACTGGAACTCTCGCCATTGCTTCGACCCCGAAGTCTCCTGCGAACTCTGCTGGCCACTAAAATGTGTCTGACCGTCAATACATTGAACAGTAGAATCAAAAGAAATGGAATAAATGGCGTTAAAATGTAATGCATTAATTCAACGAAGGCCCAGGCCATCGAATGAGCTACAGCGAATGTCACGCTGCAAAACCAGGGACTGTTAGAAAGCCAATATTGATTTGAATATAGAAAATACCAGAAAACGTTCTTCAAACAGCTAAGCACAGTCACTGTTCCTAAAATTATAACCGCCGTTTTCTCCGTGCAGTACTTCGATTTCATCTTCTGGCAACAAATGGCCACAAATCGATCAAAAGTGAAAGTCACTGTGAACCAGACAGAACAGTCTGTGGAGGCATAAAGCAGGACGGCGTGGATATTACAGACTCTAATATAGCTCAAAAAGGAAAAGTATTCCCGATAAACAATAGGAATCTGCCTTAGTATCAGATCGAAGATAACGACCATTAGATCTGCCGTTGCCATGGCCACCAAGTAACGAGTGACACATTTGGAGAGACCGCACTTTCCCCGAGACAGGATCTTAATCGTCACCACGTTAACTGTGAGCAAGAATAAAATATGGAAATTATTCACCAGACACCGTCCAACAACAGTAGTTTTGTGCGATGTCAATGAAATTACGGATTGGGTTATATCATAGGGTCATTAACGTTCTTCACATTAACCTGAAATGCGCCAACAATGTGCTGTTTGGCTTTGCTTCCAGAGAGGGACTCTGATTATTTTACCTGTGATTGGGCATCCTGACGATAGGGCTTTTAACCAACCATTACTCGTCAATTAACTGAAGCGATGAGATCAAATTACACAGATTAGTCTTGTATTCCCTTTAGTATATAATATTAAGGGTGATCCGTTTGACGTCTTTAAGTTAATTAAAGGATTTGATAAGGTACATAGCCGTAATCGATTAACTCTGGTTGGGTAGTTCTGAAGGCTTGGGATTAACCTTACAATTAGAGCTAGGCCTTTCAAGGGGGATGTCAGGAAGCATTTCTTTACAAGAAGGGAAGCAGAAATCGGGACCTTTCTCCCCCAAAAAAGCTGTTGAGGCTGTGGCTCAAATTAAAATTTCCACTTGAAACTGATAGATCCTTGATAGACAAGGATAGTAATGGATATGGAACCAAGGTGGGTAGCTGGAGTTAAGATATAGATCAGCCATTATCTTTTTGAAGCTCAAGGCGGTGAATAGCCTGCACTGCATGTTCCTAAACGAAACAATTTTAAAAACAGAAACTGGAGTTTCGAATAAATACAAAAATAACCAATCGGGAAGTGGGAAACTCACTTGTAACTGAGCCAGCGGCGAAGGAATAGTTGGGAAGTTTACATATTTGAATTGCAGTGTAGGTGTCAGTTAGTTGTTGGGGTGTTAGATTTGACCTTAATGTTCCGTGGTGGGGAGCTGCAATAGAAAGGCATGGGCGTAAGAGGAATGGTTGCATTTTTGGAGTCCTCTGAATGCAATAGTGAGCAAGCGACACCCACTCTTTGTGCTCATACATGGTCTATGGTCATTTTTTAAAGGCATTGAGCTCTTCTGTACAATGGCAGAAATCAAACATTCCCATCCAATGCATGTAATGTATTATTTTCCATTTTTATGCTCCTGGTAGGAAATATTAAATACTGAATCGCTGGTTGTTTTGGATATGAGACGTGAGGCACAGTTGTATCCTCTGCTCCTGGATTACCAATGATCAATCATTGGATCAGTCGAGTTACAGACACGCTACGCTCTATGCTCGGTAATTGAAGATACAGGGTCACTAAAGCTACAAAGGCAAAGAATTAATATTTAATGTAGTTCATGTTAGAGGCAAGTTTTTGAATTGTATTAGAGGTTACACTTGTAACAATGGTCATATACCGTAAATGGTGGCTTAATATGACTGTTAATACTGATAATAATAATGCACCATCCTGGGATTTCAGAAAAGATCGGAATTCTAGTCAAATAGTGATAATTTTGCTTTTTTACTCAGATGGTGTGGATTCAGTAGGTTTCAAATTCAGTAAGGGAGTACGATACAATCCATGATCGAATGAGTTCACTGTCAAAACACTCAACTTTCAATCATTGTGAATCCAAATCAGAGACACGAAGAACTTTACCAAAGTGGCAAGGGATTAAATTGTAAATGCCACTTCATTATTCGAAGTAATAACATTAATTGAGTTGAATAATATTAATCAGTATCTCAAACTTATAATTCTAACGTAACCATTCAGAAATAGTCACACTAATGTGAAGCAGGAAAATTTGGAAATGGAGACAGCTGAATAAGATTGGATCATCAATGCATTTGGATTTATCTGTTAGCATTGATTTGCTCGATGAAATTACTAAATGTATCCTGCAGAAACCTAAGACTGTGTGAGGTCATGAAACAATTGCACATCTGACATTCTGACTCAGTATTTAAAGCAATGCAACTGAATAATAGAATAACACGTCCTGTGCCTGTAGACTGAAAGAACAATGGGGTATTTATGCGATTGCCTGAAATTTAAATAACAATGAGAATTAAGGATTGCACCATTCATTGAACTGTCACCATCAACAGGGAATGCACATCTGTGCAGCAAGGGCCATTATAAAACAAAAGCACGAGAGAAACAGAGAAAGATAGAGTGAAAGTTTGATAGAAATAAAGAAAGAATGAAATAAAAGACAAAGAAAGAAAGAGAGAGAGAGATAGAAAGAAATAAAGAATGAAATAAAAGATAAAGAAAGAAAGAGAAAGACGGAAAGAAAGATAGAAAGAAAGAAGTAAAGAAAGATAGAAAGAAAGAAGTAAAGAAGGAAGTAAATAAAGAAAGAAAGAAAGAAAGAAAGAAAGGATGAAATTATGAAAGAAAGGAAGGATAGGCGGAAGGAAGGAAGGAAGAAAGGATGGAAATAATTAAGACAGAAAGAAAAAAGGTAGAAAGAGAGAAAAGAGAAAGAAAGTAAGGAAGAAAAAAAGAAAGAATGGAAGAAGAAAAGATAGAAAAAGAGAAAGAAAGGAAGCGCTCCCATTGCTATAGCGTCTTTCACAACAACATTTGGAACTTGGGACAATATGAAACACAAGAAAGAAAGAATGTTGGAAACCAATAAAAGAGAACGAAAGAGAGCGAGAGAGAGAGAGAGAGGAAGAAAGTTACAAAGGAAGAGGGAGAGAAAGCTAGAACGAAAGAAAGAAAGTTAGTACTGAAGAAATATATAGAGAGAAAATGAGGGGAACTTGTTAGAATTAAAAGAGAGAAAGAAAGAAAGCTAGAAAGAAATGAAGAAAGAAATTGAGAAAGAGTGAAAGAAAGAGACAAACACAATGAATGAAAGATAAAAGAAAGAATGAAATCAAGTAATAAACAAAAAAAGAAGGAAAGAGTGCAAGCAAGGGAGAAAGGAAGAAAGAAAGAAAATAAGTAATGAAGAAAGAGAGAAAGAAAGAAAGAACTAAAGAAAGAAGGACAGTAAGAAGTACTGAAAGAAAGAAAGAGAGAAAGAGAGAAAGAGGAAGAAAGAAAAAAAGAAAGATAGAAAGATAAAAGAAAGAAAGAATGTCAGAAAGTAAGAAAGAAAAAAAGAAACAAAGAAAAAAAATGGAGGAAGGAAGGACAGAATGTGGAAAATATGGAAGCGAGGAAGAAACAAGAAATATATCGCTCTCATATCTTTATCATCTTCATCAAGAAAGAAAGAAAGAAAGAAAGCTAATGCTGAAAAATAAAGAGTGAGAAAATGAAGGAAGGTTGTTAGAATAAAAGGAGAGAAAGAAAGAATGCTAGAAAGAAATGAAGAAAGAAAGTGAGAAAGAGAAAAACATAGAGAGAAAGTTGGAAAGAAAGAAAGAAAAAATAAATAAAGAAAGAAAGAGAGAAAGAAAGAAGGAAAGAAAGAAAGGAAGGAAGAAAGGAAGGATAGGCGGGAGGAAGGAAGGAAGAAAGGATGGAAATAAATAAGAAAGAAAGAAAAAAGGTAGAAAGGGAGAACAGAGAAAGAAAGAAAAAAAAAAAGAATGGAAGAAGGAAAGATAGAAAAAAGAAAGAAAGGAAGCGTTCCCATTGCTTCATAACAACATTTGGAACTTGCGACAATATGAAACACACGAAAGAAAGAAAGTTGGAAACCAATAAAAGAGAACGAAAGAGAGAGAGAGAGAGAGTTACAAAGAAAGAGGGAGAGAAAGCTAGATCGAAAGAAAGAAAGAAAGAAAGAAAGAGAGTACTGAAGAAATAAAGAGAGAGAAAATGAGGGGAGATTTATAGAATTAAAGGAGAGAAAGAAGGAAAGCGAGAAAGAAATGAAGAACGAAAGTGAGAAAGGGAGAAAGAAAGAGAAAAACACAATGAAGGAAAGATAAAAGAATGAACTAAAGTAATAAAGAAATAAAGAAGGAAAGAATGAAAGCAAGGGAGAAAGGCAGCAAGAAAGAAAAAAGTAATGAAGAAAGACAGAAAGAAAGAATGAAAGAAAGAACTGAAGAAAGACAGTGAGAAAGACTGCAAGAAAGAAAGAGAAAGAGAGAAAGAGAGGAAGAGAGGAAGAAAGATAGAAGGAAAGAATTAAAGAAAGAAAGAAAGAATGAAAGAAAGAAACAAAGAAAAAAAGAATGGAGGAAGGAAGGACGGAAGGTGGAAAATATGGAAGAGAGGAAGGAACAAGGAAAAATATCGCTCTCACATCTTGATCATCTTCATCAAGAAAGAAAGAAAGGATTGGCAGAAGGAAGGAAGGAAGGAAATAATTAAGAAAGAATGAAAAAAGGAAGAAAGAGAGAACAGAGAAAGAAAGAAAGAAAGAATGAAAGCAAGTAAGAAAGAAGGAACAATAGAGAGAAAAAAAGAAAGAAAGGAAGCGCTCCCATTGCTATAACGTCTTTCACAACAACATTTGAAACTTGGGACAATATGAAACACATGAAAGAAAGAATGTTGGAAAACAATAAAATAGAACGATAGAGAGAGAAAAAGTTACAAAGAAAGAAGGATAGAAAGCTAGAACGAACGAAAGAAAGAAAGATAGTACTGAAGAAATAAAGAGTGAGAAAATGAGCGGAGATTGTTAGAAATAATGGAGAGAAAGAAGGAAAGCTAGAAAGAAATGAAGAAAGTAAGTGAGAAAGAGAGAAAGAAAGAGACAAATATAATGAAAGAAAGAAAAAAGGAAAGAATGAAATCAAGTAATAAAGAAAGAAGGAAAGAGTGCAAGCAAGAGAGACAGGCAGACAGAAAGAAAATATGTAATGAAGAAATAAAGAGAGAAAAAAGAAGGAAAGAAAGAAAGACAGTGAGAAATACTGAAAGAAACAAAGAGAGAAAGGGAGAAAGAGAGAAAGAAAAAAATAAAGAAAGAAAGATAGAAAGAAAGAAAGAAGGAAAGAAAGAAAGAAAGAAAGAAAGGAAGAAAGAAAGAAAGAAAGACAGACAGTAGGAGAGAAAGATAGAAAAGAAAATAAGGAAAGAATAGAGGAAGAATGGGAGGAAGGTGGAAAATATGGAAGTGAGGAAGAAACAAGAAAGATATCGCTCTCATATCATTATCATCTTCATCAAGAAAGAAAGCTAATGCTGAAGAAATAAGGTGAGAGAAAATGAGGTGAGATTGTCAGAAATAAAGGAGCTAGAAAGACAGAAAGAAATGAAGAAAGAAAGTGGGAAAGAGAGAAAGAAAGAGACAAACACAATGAAAGAAAGAAAATAAGAAAGAATGAAATCAAGCAATAAAGAAAGAAGGAAAGAGTGAAAGCAAGACAGAAAGGCAGAAAGAAAGAAAATACGTCTTATCGTCTTTCACAGCAAACATTATGGGACATTATGAAACACACAATGGAAAGCAAGTTGGAAATCAATATACAAGAAAGAAAGAGAGAAAGAAAGTAAGACAGAAATAAGTCATGGAAGCTAGAAAGAAAGAAAGACTGAAGGAAAGTAATGACGTTAGAAAGAAAGAGTGAGAAGGACAGAACGAAAGAAAGATAGAAGGAGAGAAAGCTAGAACGAAATTAGGAAAGAAAGAAAGTAATTCATAAAGAAATACCGAAAGAGAGAAAGAAAGACAGAAAGAAAGAAAGAATAGAAAGAAGGAAAAGAGAAAGAAAAAGCAACGAAAGAAAGAATGAAAGGCTAGAAAGAAAGAAAGTAGTGATGAAAGAATAAGAGATAAAGAAAGAGAGAAAGAAAGTAATAAAGAAAGAAGGAAAGAAAGCTAGAAAGAAGGGAAGAAAGCAAGAAAGAAAGACATAAGAAAGAAAGAAAGCGACAAAGAAAGAAAGAAAGAAAGAAGGAACGAAAGAAAGAACCTAACAATGGAAGGAAGAAAGAAAGACAAAAATAAAGACTGAAGGAAAGGAACGAAGGAAGAAAGAAAGAAAGAATCACATAGGGAAACTAATAAAACAAAGAGTTGCACAGACGGAATAAGATATCATTTACTTTTATGCCCCAGTTCCTGAAGTACCTGATCCAGGTAGTAACTTACCTGGGACACCAACTGCAGCCAGGATGGGGTAATAATTCATTTGTATATCAGTAATCGCCCATAGAATCTTGAGCTTGATTAGGAAACCAAGAGACATTTTAACACTTTCGGGTAGAATCGATGATTCGTTGGTTGGTGTTGCTGCTGGGAGCAATTCTCTGATTGACACAATGAGAAGAGTCTCCATATTTATTGGTGAGAGCATCTATCCAGTCAGAAAATCGGCTCCCCTGGTGACTGGGTTTAATTGCAGCAACTGAACAAACAGATGAAGTCAACAACTTTCACAACAAGACTTTTAACAAGAACAACGGAATTCCCAATCAGATAATGCCCCGCAGACCAGGATACATGCTCCACCTTCATACAATCACACAAGTCTCACAAACCCCCACACAAATTTCCACTGTTTCCTTTTCTTCACAAAAATATAAGGAAACACTGGGATGCCCCAGTCTCATCAAACAAAAAAAATAACAAAGCAGCTCCCTTTTCGAGTGTCAAACGTAACAAAGAATATTAGCATAAAACTAAACAGAGATACTGATGTAGTTAAATAATAACGTTATTCCCAGTGTGCAACACACCCTCCAATCCCTGCGGTGCAGTTTCCACAGATGCTGCCTGACCTGTTGAGTGTTTTCAGCATGTTCTACCTTTATTTTAGATTTTCAGTATCCACAGCATTCTCCTTCTGTTTTAAGAATTTATAAACCATAGTCTGACCATTTATTCTGGGCTCCCTCTTTCATGAAATACATTCACCGCGGTTCACATCTATTCCAGTTGACGAAACACGGTGGCATAGTGGTTAGCACTGGTGCCTCACAGCGCCAGGGACCCGGGTTCGAATCTGGCCTCGGGTGGCTGTCTGTGTGGAGTTTGCACATTCTCCCCGTGTCTGCGTGGGTTTCCTCCGGGTGCTCCGGTTTCCTCCCACAGTCCAAAAATGTGCGGGTTAGGTTGATTTGGCTATGATAAATTGACCCTTAGTGTTAGGGGGGGATTAAATATGTGGGGTTATGGGGATAGGATGGGATATATTAGGGGGAATTAAATACGTGGGGTTACGGGGCTAGGGTGGGATATGTGGCGGTGCATGCTCGATGGGGATTCTGTGTGAGAAAGCAGGGACAGGGTACTGGATTTGGATGATCAGCCATGATCGTATTGAATGGTGGAGCAGGCTCGACGGGCCGAATGGCCTACTCCTGCTCCTAGATTCTATGTTTCTATGAAACACGTCATAATATGTATGTTGTTCAGAAAGAAACTTAGAAAGAAATAAGATGGCATGAAAGAAGTAAAGAAAAACTCACTGTTGTAATGGTGGCAATATTGTAACACGCCCTGGCCGCATTTAAATGCAGAAATCATAGAGATCGTGTGTTATTGATTCATATCAACTTATATATTTTTCATTAATTAATAGGGAGAGCAGATCAAGTGTTTGTACTCCACCCTAGCACTGCCACATGTTAGGGCTTTAGCGATATTGGACGGAGATTATCTCAAAAAGCGTGGCACACACACCTTTAGCTACTTCCGAGCTGGTAATATTGTCGAGCTGAAAATTCGACACTCATTGCCCCGTGTTTTACCCACTTCTTACCCTGAAAGACCAACAGTCGCCTTTCCCATTCTGTTTATGCAATTGTCTCTTTGGGCTGTGGTGTATCAATTATTTCCCCAGATATATGACCACAACTTGACCGTTTCATTGAGCAGCGGGATCGACAGTACAGGTCAATTCATAGAAACATAGAAACATAGAAGATAGGAGCAGGAGTAGGCTATTCGGCTCCTCCAGCCTGCTCCGCCATTCGATGAGATCATGGCTGATCATCCAAATTCAGTACCCTGTCCCTGCCTTCTCCCCATACACGTTAGAACCCCTGCGACTACACCTCATTGTCTCAGTTGTATCTTGCTATGTCTTTGATGTGGTACCTTCCTGGCTGACCTGTTTAACTTTATCACACCTCGGCAGATAGTCAGGATGATTTAATTTAGTGGTCTGCAATTGTAAGGTACACATGCTTTGTTCTCTATCTATATATGCTTTGGCGATTCTGTATCTATTTACTTCACCTGAGGAAGGGGCAATCGATAGCTCCGAAAGCTTGTGATTTCAAATAAAACTGTTGGACTATAATCTGGTGTTGTGCGACCTCTCAATTTTGTTCTCCCCATATCCCTTGATACCTTTAGCCTTAAGAAATATATGTAACTCCTTCTTGAATATATCTACTGACTTGGCCTCAACTGCCTTCTGTGGTAGAGAATTCCACAGGTTCACCACTCGCTGGGTGAAGAAATTCCTCCTCATCTCTGTCCTAAATGGCTTACCCCTTATCTTTAGACTGTGACCTCTTATTCTGGACTCACCCGTCATCGGGAACATCCTTCCTGCATCCAGTCTGTCTAGCCCTGTTAGAATTTTATAAGTTTCAATGAGATCTCCTCTCATTCTTCTAAACTCCAGCGAGTATAAGCCAAATCGACTCAATCTCTCCTCGTACGTCATTCCTGCCATCCCAGGTATCAGTCTGGTGAATCTTCGCTGCACACCCTCCATGGCAAGAACATCCTTCCTCAGATAAGGCGACCAAAACTGCACACAATACTCAAGGTGTGGTCTCACCAAGGCCTTGTACAGCTGCAGCAAGACTTCCTTGCTCCTGTACTTGAACCCTCTCGCTACGAAGGCCAACATACCATTTGCCTTCTTCACCGCCTGCTGTACCTGCATGATTACCTTCAGCGACTGGTGCACAAGGACACCCAGGTCTCGTTGCACTTCCCCTTCTCCCAATCTATTGCCGTTCAGATAATAACCTGCCTTTCTGTTTTTGCCACCAAAGTGGATAACCTCGCATTTATCCACATTATACTGCATCTGTCATGCTTCTGCCCAATCACCCAACCTGTCCAAATCATACTGGAGTTTCTCGGCATCCTCCTCGCAGCACACACGCCCACCCAGCTTTGTGTCATCTGCAAACTTGGATAATTCAATATACCTTCAGCATTCTGACAAGCAGGGACGCGCCTAAACCTATTTCATTTACTTTGTGTTAATCTCAATGATGCAGCTATTCACCTATTGATCCTAGTCGCACCAAATGTGCCACTTCCTCTCCATCTCACTAATCAACATTGAATCACCTAAAGACCCTGATTTGCCGATTCAGCCCAGTTCTACCCTTTTCACTACCACTCCATCTCACTACCCAGCACTAAGTCACCGATTGAGCCTATTTATACCCGTTTCACTTAACCTTCCAACTCACTGACCACCATTGATACATCTACTGAGCCTCGTATTAAGAGCCTCACTACCGCACCATCTCAGTGACCTGCATTGACTTGCCTTTTGATTCAGTACTATTCATACCACTACTCCCATCTCACTGGCCTGCTTTGAGTCGGCTGTTAAGATAAGTACTCCCCGTTTTACATCCCATCTTTCACACTGAACCTCACTGAGTTACTTGTTGTTCCTAATACTACCCATCCACTTGCCTCTCCATCTCACTGACCAGCAGTGATTCACCTCTACCATTTAATATTAACCATTGCCTTGTGGGACTGACTAATCTGTGCCACGACCTAGGAATCAACATTGCATCAGCACCAAGACATCATTTTAGGTAGCGCATGTAATGTAGAAAAAGCTCTCTTGATGCTTTTTCCAGAAAAGTAGGAAACAGACTTCATACCAAAGTTGGAGTTAATAAGAGAACTGACCAAAAGCTTGGTCTAAAGTGGGGTTATTAAACAATGTATTAGAGGGTCAGCGGGAGGTGGCGAGAGTGCTGTTAAGCCCTAAACTCTGCAGTTCGCTCCCTAAACCTCCGCCTCGCTACCACTCTCTCGTTAAAACGCTCCTTAAATTCTAACTTTAGACCAAGTTTTTTTTCATGTGTTCTAATATCTCTTTGTGTGACTGGGTGTCACATTTAGTTTGATTACGCTCCTGTGACGCGCCTTGTGACGTCTTGCTACGTTAAACACGTTATGTAAATACAAGTTGTTGCTGTTTTTTGTTGTTGTTAATGAGTGAATTTCATACGTGAATCCCAGACAGCTGACGGGAAAGGGAATGTACAAGAGACGGGAGGCATAGGATGGGACATTTGTAGGGAGGGTTGCAACACTCGATTATTCAATAAAGATAGGGAGGAAAGATTGCAGTGATGGAGTTAAATACAATAATATGAATTTTAAATTTGAGACGTTGGGGTACCAGTTTAATGTTTAGCAACGACTGAGGGGGCCTGGAGTGTGTCTTGGTTTGTGCAGAGATGGGTCGCAGAGATGCTGGGAGGCCGACTGGAAGAATATTGGAAATCTTGAAGTCGGAGATGAAAGTTCCTGGATGAGAGTTTCAGTGTTGGGTGGGATGTGGTCAGGATTGTTCCGGCAGATGTGACCGAACGAAAACACAGTTTGGTTTTCACATTTAAACAAAACAAATCAAACTGCCTTGGATAATTCACGATAGCAAGAGCAAACCCAAGGTTAAATCTTAAAATGAAACTTAATCTTTTGTTGAACAAACTTTTTTGTTTTCCTCAGCTTTTGCTTCGAAACATTCATACAGCCACTTTTTTAAAAAGGAAGAATCACTGGAAGTAGAAAAGGGACAGAATCTTTCTTTTCTCCTCTCTTTATTTCATCATAGACTAATCTTATCCTTTTACCCAAAAGCCAATTTTCAATTTCTGATGTTTTCTACAGAATCTCATTCTGTACTGATTACTGCCACTGTGAATCTGGGAAAGTAGGGTGGGTGTCTCCCGAACCACTGGGGCACACGCGGGGGTGACCGAGTTGAGTTTCTGATAGTCAATAGTTAGTCGCCAACTGTGGTCTGGTTTACTAACCAGCAAAACTGGGGAGTTAACGTAAACGTGCCTTGGAGAACAAGACCCTGCTTTCACAATGACTCGATGGTGGTTTTAATATACGGTACGCTCTCGGCTGGATAGGAGTATTGGTTTACGGGCTCAGTCATGCTTCCGCAATCATGTTTATGCATTGCAAACACTCCCGTGACCGAATCTAGGACCGCCTGTACATCCGGGTCATCGGAGGTGGCTGGCTCCTACTCCTCTGTTTGTTTAGTCGCGAAGACCGAGCGCGCGCTGGATACTGGAGTAGGGGTTCTGTACCTCAGGTTCCACCAGATACAATTGTTGACTTAATCAATCTTCTCCGTGCCATTTTAGCAAATCGCTACCCAACATTCCCTGCCCATTGTGCATAGACAAATAGATGGGAGACAGGGCAGTGACCTCAACCCAGATCACGTCTAATAACAAAGGATGGGACCCTGCATGGTCGTCTGTGTCGAATTGTCGAAGCCTGTTAGAACTTGGGGCAGGCCCTTTGTAGGGTCAGGGTGGGGATCGTGAATGCTGTTGGCGGAGGAGCTGGAGTCGACCAGCATCAATTGTTGACGGACTCCGGAGTCAACAGTGTGGACTACCGGTCTCCCTCCACCATCTTATCGGAGAGGGGAAGTTGTTTTACCGCGGGGGGTGGCTTCGGGAATCATAGAGGAGTTTGAAATGACTCAATTGACTCGGGTTGCTGATGCACCGCAGCGGCCGGCCGGGTTCCTAACCCGACGGCCAAAACCCATAATCCTGCCTCCATCCTTTCGTTCGAGTGAGTCGGGGCCTGCCTGTCTAGGGGTGATGCTGTTGCAGTGAATGATATAGTGACCTAGACGGTTGCAGTGATAGCAGTGCACCAAAGTACTATTCCCAGAAGTTCTAAATGGCCTTGATATTTCCTTAGGCAGCGGGCCCTCAACGGCCGCTACTGTAACCTTGGCAGGTGTCCCAGGATTAATGGCACGGGTCTGATACCAAGCAGTTCCGGTATGGGCGTGTACTTGTTCCCACGGCGTGTCTCTGGAGACATAAACGTCCAGCGCCTTGCAGACCAATGGTTGGAAACCGTTCAGAAAAAGGCTTTTGAAGCCTGGTGAGATAAAGTAGATCCCTCTACCACCCCTGGAGCGCTGGAAAATGTCATGGAGTTCATGCACAAAGGCATTCAGGCATTCGGTAGGGCCCTGTTCGGTGTTAGCTATGTGCTGGTGGAAATAGATACCCTCCTCCCGTAGTGCTTGGCATAGTATTTTATATTCGTTTATTGGATGTGGAGGTGACTGGCAAGGCCAGCATTTGTTGCCCATCCCTAATTGCCCTTGAGAAGGTGAACCGCCTTCTTGAACCGCTGCAGTCCGTGTGGTGAATGTACTCCCACAGTGCTGTTAGGTAGGGAGTTCCAGGATTTTGACCAAGCGGCGAAGAAGTATAGGCGATATACTTCCATGTCAGGATGGTGTGTAACTTGGAGGGGAAATTGAAGGTGGTGGTGTTCCCACGTCTCTGCTGCCCTTGTTCTTCCAGGTGGAAGAGGTCGCAGGTTTGCAAGTTGCTTCCGAAGAAGCCTTGGCGAGTTGCTGCAATGCATCATGTAGAGGGTAACACAATGCAGCCACGGTACGCCGCTGGTGGAGGGAGTGAATGTTTAAGATGATTGATGGAGTGCCAATCAAGCAGGCTGCTTTGTCCTGGATGTTGCCGAGCGTCTTGAGTGTTGTTGGAGCTGCACTGACCCAGGCAAGTGGAGAGTATTCCATCACACTCCTTACTTGAGCCTTGTATATGGAGGAAAGGCTTTAGGGAGTCAGGAGATGAGACACTCGCTGCAGAATACCTAGCCTCTGAACTGCTCTTGTTGCCACAGTATTTATGTGACTGGTCCAGTTAAGTTTCTTTTCAATTCTGACCTCCAGGATGTTGATGGTGTGCGATTCGGCGATGATAATGCCATTGAATGTCAAGGGGTGGTGGTTAGACTCTCGCTTGATGGAGATAGTCATTGCCTGGCACTTCTGTGGACCGAAAGTTACCTGCCACTTCTCAGCCCAAGCCTGAACATCGTCCAGGTCTTGTTGCATGCGGGCATGAACTGCTTCATTATCTGAGGAGTTGCGAATGGCACTGAACACTGTGCAGTCATCAGCGAACATCCCCATTTCAGTCCGTATGTTGGAGGGAAGATCAGTGATGAAGCAGCTGCAGATTGTTGGGCTTTGGACACTGCCCTGAGGAACTCCTGCAGCGATGTCCTCGGGCTAGTGTGATTGGCCTTCAATCACCACAACCATCTTGCTTTAAGCTAGGTATGACTCCGGCCAGTGGAGAGTTTTACCCCCGATTCCCAATAATTTCAGTTTTACAAGGGTTCCTTGATGCCACACTCGGCCAAATGCATCCTTGATGTCAAGGGCAGGCACTCTCACCTCACCTCTGGAATTTAACTCCTTTGTCCATGTTTGGACCAAGGCTGTAATGATGTCGGGAGCCGAGTGGTCTTGGCGGCAACCAAACTGAGCATTATTGGGCAGGTTATTTTAAGTGCCACTTGATAGCACTGTCGATGACACCTTCTATCATTTTGCTGATGATTGAGAGTAGACTAATGGGGCGGTAATTGGCTAGATTGGATTTGTACTGCTTTTTGTGGACAGGACATACCTGGGCAGTTTTCCACATTGTTGGATAGATGACAGTGTTGTAGCTGTACTGGAACAGCTTGGCTAGAGTTGGGCTAGTTCTGGAGCACAAGTTTTCAGCACGAGAACCCGGATGTTGTCACGGCCTTTGCTGTATCCAGTGCGCTCAGCCGTTTCTTGATATCACGTGGAGTGAATCGAATTGGCTGAAGACTGGCTTCTGTGATGGTGGGAACCTCAGGAGGAAGCCGATAAGGATCATCCACTCGGCACTTCTGGCTGAAGATTGTTGCAAACTCTTCAGCCTTGTCTTTTGCACTCACGTGCTGGCCTCCACCATCACTGATGATGGGGATATTCATGGAGCCTCATCCTCCCGTTAGTTGTTTAATGGTCCACCGCCATTCACAACTAAATGTGTCAGGAATACAGAGCTTTGATCTGATCTGTTGATTGTGGGATCGCTTAGCCCTGTCTATAGCTTGCTGCTTCCGCTTTTTAGCATGCATGTAGTCCTGTGTTGCAGCTTCCCCAGGTGGCCACCTCATTTTCAGGTACGCCTGGTGTTGCTCCTGGCATGCTCTTCTACACTCCTTATTGCACCACGGTTGGTCCCCTGGCTTGATGGAAGTGGTATAGTGAGGGATATGGCGGGCCATGAGGCTACAGATTGTGTTGGAATACAATCCTGCTGCTGGTGATGGCAAACAGCACCTCATGGATGCCCAGTTTTGAGCTGCTAGATCTGTTCTGAATCTATCCCATTTAGCACGGTGGTAGTGCTAAACAACACGATGTTCTCAGTGTGAAGACGGGACTTCGTCTCCATCAATGACTGTGCGGTTGTCACTTCCATCAATACTGTCATGAACAGATGCTACTGCGACAGGTAGATTGGTGAGGACGGGGTCAAGTAGATGTTTCCATCATGTTCGTTCTCTCACCATCTTTCGCAGCTCCAGGCTCGCAGGTATGTCCTTCAGGACTCGTCCAGCTCGGTCAGTAGGTGCTACCGTGCCACTCATGGTGATATACATTGAAGTCCCTCACCCAAATTACATTATGTGCCCTTGCTACTCTCAGTACTTCTTCCAAGTTTTGTCCAACATGGCGGAGTACTGATTCATCAGCTGAGGGAAGGCGGTATTGGTAATCAGCAGGAGGTTTCCTTGCCCATGCTTGACCTGAAGCCATGAGACTTCATGGGGTCCGGAGTCAATGTTGAGGACTCCCAGGGCCACTCCTTCCCGACTGTTTATCAGTGTACCGCCACCTCTGTAGGGCCTGTCCTGCCGGTGGTACAGGACTAAACCAGGGATGGTGATGGAGGAGTTTGGGACATTGGCTGAAAGGTATGATTCTGTGAGTATGACTGTGTCAGGCTGTTGCTTGACTAGTCTGAGCGACAGATCTACAAGGTTTGGCACAAGTCCCCAGATGTTGGTGAGGAGAACTTTGCAGGGATCACTGGGCTGGATGTGCCGCTGCCGTGTACATAGCCGGTGCCGAGGTCGATGACTGGTGGTCCGTCCGGTTTCATTTTTATTATTTTGTTTTGTAGCTATTTGTTTCATCTGAGTGGCTGGCTCGGCAATTTCAGAGGGCAGTAAAGAGTCAATCACATTGCTGTGGGTCTGGAATCTCATATCGGCCAGCCTAGGTAAGGACAGCAGATTTCCCTCCCTAAAGGACATTAGTGAACCAGGTGGGTTTTTACGACAATCCGATAGTTGCATGGTCACCATTACTGATACTATTAATTATTCCAGGTTTATTTAATTAATTGAATTTAAATTCCCCAGTTGCCATGGTGGGATTTGAACTCACGTCCCTGGATCATTGGTCTAGGTCTCTGGATTTCTAGCCCTCAATATCCTCTGTTACGTCAAACACCAGAATGTCCTGATCCATTTCTTGTTTTAATTCTGAGGGACACGCGGCCAGGAAGACCTGTTTGCAGTCGTCCCCTTCTAGTTCACGGTGGGTGATTATAAAAATCCTCCATCGCTGCCTGAGGTCGAGGGGACTGGTGTTCATGTCCACCATCTCTAAATCATCCTTTTGTACCCTGACTTCAACAGCGGAAAGGGGCCTATGCATGGTCGTGGTGACCGTTTATCCTCTGTCATTAGTGGTCGCGGATTAGGATTGGACGCCTTCCACCTTCTCATTAGCTCTTCAGTGTCAGCTGTGGCTCATTTGGTAGCGCACTCGCCTCTGTGTCAGATAAAGCTAGGCTGACACTGCAGTGGGAGTGCTGCACTGGACGTGCCATTTTACGGATGAGACGTTAAACCGAGGCCCCGCCTGCTCTCTCAGTTGTACGCAAAATATCCCACAGCCTTATTTCGAAGAAGAGCAGGGGAGTTATCCTCGGTGTCCTGGCCAATATTTATCCCTCAACCAACATAAATAAAAACATTATCTGCTCATTATCACATTGCAGGTTGTGGGCTGCTGCGTTTCCTACATTAAAACTGTGAGTACACTTCAAAAGTACTTCATGGGCTGTAAAGCGCTTTGAGACGTCCGGTGGTCGTGAAAGGCTCTATATAAAAGCAAGTATTTTTTCTTCAGTCTGGTACTGAGCCTGACGGGCAGCTTTGGCCCGAGTGACCACACACACCGGTATTGCCTTGTTTGCTTTGTTAGCTTCGCCATCCTTGTCCGGTGGAGGCGGAGCAGAGGGAACAGATGGAGTGGGTTCCTCAGCTATATTGGCCCAGCAAAGGCCGGTATCTTTCGCTTTGATTTTGAAGACAGCAGCCACCACTGCCCGTTGTTGGCCGTTTGGTGCCTGCAGCTGTTGTTTTTTTCTAAGCACGGGCCATGGTCTGCTTCTGGGGAGGCAGTGGTTTGGCGCCGGTTTAATTCCCTTCACGCTCCCCTTACATCCTCTGGCTCCTCACACAATCTGGTGTTTTCTGCCTGTAGTTCAATATTCTGCTCCAGTATTTGATCTGGTTTCTTTTCTGTGCACTGCATTTTCTCATGAATATTTTGCTCCCAGCCCAACCGGTTGCGAAGGGCAGAAAGGTGCTCTCGCCATTCACTTCTTTCACTCCGCATCTGGTTGACTATATATATTATAACTTACGTCTCCCTATTTAACTGGGCAGCGCACAAGTGTGCCCCGTACGCTAACCTGTCTCGACCTCACTCTTTTTAATTTTTTTTTCTGAACATCCTCAGAAATGTTATCCAGGATGTGGTCATTGTCCCCGTTACCATCTTCTGAGATTTTGAGGCGGTCCGCTGCTGCGGACGTGCTGACTTTTTCTGTCAGGCTGTCTACCAGCTGTTCTCGGTGGAATGCCTGCCCCATTGTATCTCTGGAATTAGCTTTACCCCACTCTCTCCCTCTCCCTTCTTTCAGGGAGTTTACTACAAGTCTTGCTTGAGCGGCGAGGCGGCGGACCTGCGAGGGAACAGAGGCGGCGAGCGGCGGTACTGAAGCTGAGCCCCGAGGCGGCAGCGAGGCCTCGACCGGCGAGGCGGCGGACCTGCGAGGGAATAGAGGGGGCTACCAGCGGTACTTAAGGTGAGCCCCGAGGCGGCATCGAGGCGTAGAGCGGCGAGGCGGCGGACCTGCGAGGGAACAGAGGCGGCGATTAGCGGTACTGAAGGTGAGCCCCGAGGCGGTTGCAAATCCAGGTTCCGGGAGAGTGAAGCAAAAAGTATTCGTAGTGTGACGTCACCAAAAAGCAGGTAAGTGATTGTTTGGTGTGTTTTTTCTTTCTCAATTTTTCTAAACTTAAATGTTGTGGTTTCTACGGTCTCTTTGCGTAGCGGGGACTACTGTTAAGCAAGGGCCCTTGAGTATATCACTTAATTCCAGTGTAATTGGGGGGATCCATTTAATTTTATTTTACTTTTAATTAATTAATTAATTAAAGGGTAAGTCATGGCAGGACAGCTCGGTGCTGTGACATGCTCTTCCTGCACTATGTGGGAAATCAGGGTCACTTCCTGTGTCCCTGATAACCATGTGTGCGGGAGGTGTATCCAGCTGCAGCGACTGACAGACCGCATTGCGGCGCTAGAGCTGCGGATGGATGCATACGGGAGCATTCGCGATGCTGAGGACATCATGGATAGCACGTTTAGGGAGTTGGTCACACCGCAGGTAAAGTGTGTACAGGCGGGAAGGGAATGGTTGACCACCAGGCAGAGTAATAGGCGCAGGCAGGTAGTGCAGGGGTCCCCTGTGGCCATCCCCCTCTCAAACAGATATACCGCTTTGGGTATTGTTGAGGGAGATGGCTTATCAGGGGAAGACACCAGCAGCCAACTTCCTAGCACCATAGGTGGTTCTGCTGCACAGGATGTGAGGAAGAAGAGTGGGAGAGCTATAGTGATAGGGAATTATATTGTAAGGGGAATAGATAGGCATTTCTGCGGCCGCAAACGAGACTCCAAGATTGTATGTTGCCTCCCTGGTGCAATGGTCATGGATGTCTCAGAGCGGCTACAGATCATTTTGGAAGGGGAGGGTGAACAGCCAGTTGTCGTGGTGCATATAGGTACCAACGATATAGGTAAAAAACAGGATGAGGTCCTAAAAGCAGAATATAGGGAGTTAGGAGGTAAATTAAAAAATAGGACCTCAAAGGTAGTAATCTCAGGATTGCTACCAGTGCCACGTGCTAGTCAGCGTAGAAATAGAAGGATATTTCAAATGAATACGTGGCTAGAGTAATGGTGCAAGGGGGAGGGTTTCAAATTTCTGGTGCATTGGAGCTGGTTCTGGGGGAGGTGTGACCAGTACAAACCGGACGGTCTACACCTGGGCAGGGCCGGTTCCGATGTCCTATGGGGAGTGTTTGCTAGTGCTCTGGGGGAGGTTTTAAACTAAAATGGCAGGGGGTTGGGAACCTGAGCAGGGAGGTAGAGGAAAGGGAAACAAGGATAAAAGAGAAAGATAGGAAGGAGAAAAACAAAAGTGTCAGTCAGAGATAACAACGGTTTAAATCAAACATGACCACAGTAAATACTAATTCTAATAGGTCCAAGAGCGTTAAAAAAAAGCCTGAAGGCTTTGTGTCTTAATGCAAGGAGCATTCGGAATAAGGCGGATGAATTAGCAGTGCAAATAGAGGTAAACAAATATGATTTGATTGGGATTACCGAAACATGGCTCCAGGGTGGCCAAGGCTGGGAACTCAATACCCAGGGGTACTCAATATTCAGGAAAGATAGGCTAAAAGGAAAGGGAGGTGTGGTAGCATTGCTGGTTAAAGAGGGGATTAACACAATTGAAAGGAAGGATATTAGCTCTGATGATGTGGCATCTGTATGGGTTGAACTGAGAAATAACAAGTGGCAGAAAACGTTAGTGGTATTGATATATAGACCTCCAGACAGTAATGCGGTGTTTGGGGATGGCATTAAAAGGGAAATTAGAGAAGCATGCAATAAGGGCACAGAAGTCATCATGGGTGACTTTAATCTACATATAGATTGAGCTAACCAAATTAGTAACAATACTATGGAGGAGGAATTCCTGGAGTGTTTACGGGATGGTTTCCTGGACCAATATGTCGAGGAACCAAACAGAGATCAGGCCATATTAGACTGGGTATTATGCAAAGAGAAAGGATTAATTAGCAATCTTGTTGTGAGAGGTCCTTGGGTCGGAACGATCATAGTATGATATAATTCTTCATTAGGATGGAGAGTTGACTCATAGACTTTGGTCCTGAATTAAAATAAAGGAAACTACGATGGTATGATGTGCGAGTTGGGTAGGATTGATTGGGGAATGTCACTCAAAGGGTTGACGGTGGGTAGGCAACGGCAAACATTAAAAGACCGCATGCACGAACTACAGAATGTGTTCATCCCAGTTTGGCATAAGAATAAAACAAAAAAGGAGACTCAACCGTGGCTAACAAGGGAAATTAGGGATTGCATAAGATCCAAGGAGAGGGCATATAAATTGACCAGAAAAAGCAGTAACCCTGAGGATTGGGAGCAGTTTAAGATTCAACAAAGGAGGACAAAGGAGGACAAAGCGATAAATTAAGAAGGGGAAAATAGAATACGAGAGTAAGCTTGCAGGGAACTTAAAAACTGACTGTAAAAGCTTATATAGATATGTGAGGAGAAAAAGATTAGTGAAATCAAGCTTAGGTCCCTTGCATTCAGAATCAGGGGAACTTATAATGGGGAACAAAGAAATGTCAGCCCAATTAAATACATATTTTGGTTCTGTCTTCACAAAGGAGGACACAAATAACCTCCCAGAGATGTTGGGGAACATAGGGTCTGATGAAAGGGAGGAACTGAAAGATATCAGTATTTGTCGGGAAATGGTGTTAAGGAAATTGAAGGGATTGAAGGCCAATAAATCCCCAGGGCCTGATAATCTACATCCTACGGTACTTAAGGAAGTGGCCCTAGAAATAGTAGATGCATTGCTGATCATCTTCCAACATTCGATGGAATCTGGAACAGTACCCATGGATTGGAGGGTAGCTAATGTTACCCCACTATTCAAAAAAGGTGGGAGACAGAAAAAGGGGAATTGCAGACCGGTAAGCCTGACATCGGTAGTGGGGAAAATGCTAGCGTCCATTATAAAAGATGTACTAGCTGAGCACTTGGAAAACAGTGACAGGATCGGACAAATTCAACATGGATTTACAAAAGGTAAATCATGCTTGACTAATCTACTGGAATTTTTTATGGATGTAACTGGTAAAATAGATAAGGGAGAAACAGTGGATGTGGTGTATTTGGACTTCCAAAAGGCTTTTGATAAGGTCCCGCATAAGAGATTAGCGTGTAAAATTAAGTCACATGGGATTGGGGGCAAGGTATTGACTTGGATAGAGAACTGGTTGGCAGATAGAAAGCGAAGAGTCTTTTTCCGAGTGGCAGGCAGTGACTACTGGGGTACCACAGGGATCGGTCCTTGGACCCCAGCTATTCACAATATATATTAATGATCTAGACAAGGGAACTAGAATTAATATCTCCAAGTTTGCAGATGACACAAAACTGGGTGGGCTTGTGTGCTGCGAGGAGGATGCCGAGAAACTCCAGGATGATTTGGACAGGTTGGGTGATTGGGCAGAAGCGTGGCCGATGCAATATAACGTGGATAAATGCGTAGTTATCCACTTTGGTGTCAAAAACAGAAAGGCAGATTATTATCTGAATGGCAATAGATTGGGAGAAGGGGAAGTGCAACGAGACCTGGGTGTCCTTGTGCACCAGTCGCTGAACGTATGCATGCAGGTGCAGCAGGCGGTTAAGAAGGCATATGGTATGTTGGCCTTAATAGCGACAGGGTTTGAGTACAGGAACATTGATGTCTTGATGCAGTTGTACAGGGCCTTGGTGAGACCTCACCTTGAGTACTGTGTGCAGTTTTGGTCGCCTTATCTGAGGAAGGATGTTCTTGCCATGGAAGGAGTTCAGCGAAGATTCACAAGGCTGATACCTGGGATGGCAGGAATGACGTATGAAGAGAGATTGGGAAGATTCGGCTTATACTCGCTGGAGTTTAGAAGAATGAGAAGTGATCTCATTGAAACTTATAAAATTCTGACAGTACAGGCCAAACTAGATGCAGGAAGGGTGTTCCCGATGGCGGGGAGTCCAGAACCAGTGGTCACAGTCTAAGGATAAGGGGTAAACCATTTAGGACAGAAATGAGGAGGAATTTCTTCACCCAGAGAGTGGTGAACCTGTGGAATTCTCTGCCATAGAAGGCAGTAGAGGCCAATTCATTAAATAGATTCAAGAAGGAGCTGGATATATTTCTTAAGGCTAAAGGGATCAAGGGATATGGGGAGAAAGCAGGGACAGGATACTGAATTTGGATGATCAGCCATGATCGCATTGAATGGCGGAGCAGGCTAGAGGTGCCGAATGGCCTCCTCCTGCTCCTATCCTCTATGATTCTATGATTCTATCACTCTCGACCAATCCCTCCCGTGCCCACAACATTACAACTCCCAACTCTGTGATTCCACTTCTGATACCACTGTAAGATTTGGATCGCCGGTAACACACACATTACCCAACGGGTCTCAGGAGTTGTAAGATATTTTATTAAGGAGCGGCTGTGTAAGTTAAGTACAACACACAATCAAGATAGACATATTAGACAGACAACCGGGACAAGCAGCTGGTATCGGTCCCGATCGGACAGACGGCTGGCGTGCATAAACAGCTCTTTCCTTCCCTTCACCGTCTGTGCTCAAAACACTTTTACTCTCTTTGTGGGGCGGGGGGGGGGGCGGGTGGGGGGGAGGGCTGCTAGGGTAGATTATCAAAGATACAGTTAACAACCTTTCTACCACACAAACAGCAGACAGCGAGTCTGGAATCAAGGTCACCTCCACGGTGCAGAATGTTCTAACATCCACAGGGAACCAAGAACATCAGCAAATTCTAAGCGTCTATCCAGTTATTCTTACACCGGACTGAAAAGTCTTTTTTATCTCAACTTATTTCTTCCAATTCACGATTTCCTGCAAGAGTGGAGGGTGACCAAATAGATCTTTAACATTATGAAAGGTTATGATAGAGTGGCTACAGAATGAAAGTTTCCACATGTGGGGAACAGCATAACTAGAGGCAATTAATATAAGACAGTCACCAAGACATCAAATAGGGATTTCAAAAGAGAATTCTTCACCCAACGAGTGATGAGAATGTGGAACTCGATACCAGAGGGAGTGGCTGAAGCGAATGGTATAGATAGATTTAAGGGGAGGCTAGATAAGCACATGAGGGAGAAGGGAAGAGAGGGATATGCCGATATATTTAGATGACGTAAGACGGGAGGAGGCTCGAGTGGAACATAAACGCTGGCACGAACTGATTGAGCCGAATGGCCTATTTCTGTGCTGTATGTCCTATGTAATCCTATGTTCTAACAGCCATGGCATTTATGTAGCTGGCCATGTTAATTTACGGGCAATGGTGTGCCCCAGGATGTTAATGGTGGGAAAATCGGTGATGGTAATGACATCGAATGTCAACGTTAGGTGGTTAGGACATCTGTTGTTGGAGATGGTCATTGCCTGCCACTTGTGTAGGATACCCTAGTCGTGTGAACATATACACTTCGTGTTAGGAATTGGTTTAATATCATATGATTAATGTTTTTGTTTTAAGTTTACTATTGATAGCTTGCAGACTTGTGCTATACGTAATTAAATGGTTAAAACTGTTCATTCATAGAATTCTTTCGGGTTTAACGAGTCTGAGTATTATTTAGCTTCTGCTGAATTTGCACGATGTGTGATTCGTGCCTGTTAAATTCTTTCTGTCTCCACATTGTAAAACGAGATAGCCAAGGCAGTCCTGAGATAGGAAGTGGAACAATATGCTAGATTGGTAAACACAATTGGCATCAGTAGGAGCCACCTGAATTACGGGGTCTTGTTCGCAATAACTGTTATCAGGATATAATGAATTAAAGCAAATACAATAGAAAAATATTTTTTGAAAAATAAATTAAAGATTTTTATCCAAACCAATATTTGTAAATTGCTCTGCGCCAGCGAAAGTTAATTTCTAGTAGTTCGGTAGATCTGTCAATGCGTACCTTGACAGATCACAAGCTCCAGGTTTTCACGCATGCTCAGTGCATGCGGGAACCCAGAACATGCAGGTCCTTTCAGAAGGCATATGACGTTATACGCTGAGCGTTCACCATCATCGGGACTGCAAATTCCGGGCAATTAACTGTTATCAGGCTATAATAAATCATCTAGGACAGTTGCGTTACTGGAGTCCTATAAATGTGTATAGCTTTCCATAACAATTGGCGGAAAAATTCGGAATAGAAAGGATAGACGAAGGTTAGGCCTCTACCCAAGAGAAACAATGGGTTATATCTCTTATTTCTCTGTATGTCTACTGCTCAATGTGTGGACTTCGACGAACACAATGAAATAATTACTTTGCAAAAATATTTTATTTGTCAGATTAGAAGTGTTTTACCTTTATATTGTGTGACTGTTACTTGTTACTTATCAGCCGAAGCCTGGATGTTGTCCAGGTCGTGCTGCATACGGTAAGGGACTACTTCATTATCTGAGGAATTGCCAATGGAGCTGAACGCTGTGCAAGCATCGGCGAACGTCCACTCCTGACCTTATGATGGAGGGAAGGTCATTGATAAAGCAGCAGAAGAGAGCTAGGCCGAAGACACTGCCCTGAGGAACTCCTGCAGCGATACCCTGGGGCTAAGATGATTGGATTCCGACAACCGTAACCATCTGCCTTTTTGCGAGGTATGACTCCAGTCACTGGAGAGTTTCCTCCCTGTTCCTATTAAGTTTAGTTTTACTCGGGGTCCTTGTTGCCACACTCTGTCGAATTGGTCCTTGATATAAATAAGAGTCACTCTCACCTTTCCTATGGTATTATGCTCTTTTGTCAATGTTTGGACCAATGCTGAAATGAGGTCTGGAGCCGTGAGGTAATGACAGATCACAAACTGAGCATCGATGAGCAGGTTATTTCGGAGTAAGTGTCGCTTGATATCAATGCTGACGAGTCCTTCCATCACTAGGCTGATGAGAGTAGGTCGATGGGGCTTTAATTAGCAGTTTTCATTTCTCCTGCTTCGTGTGGACAGGACATAACATTACAATTTTCTACACTGGCGGCAAATGCCAGTGTTATCGCTGCTCTGGAGCACCGTGACTTGTTATGGAACACAGGTCTTCAGCTCTAAAGTCGGGCATCTTTTGGCACCCAGAGCCTTTCTTTTGTTCAGTGCACTGAACCTATTCTTGATATCACGTGGAGTGAACCTAACTGGCTGAAGACAGATTTGTGATGGTGGGGGCCTCAGCAGCAGGCAGAGAATGATCATCCACTTGGCATTTCTGCTTGAAGATGGTTATCGAAGCTTCAGTCATGTCTTTTTTCACTCACCTGCATCCATTGAGGTTGGAGATGCTCGGGGAGCCTCCTCCTCCCGTGAATAGTTTAATTCTACAATATTTAGCACGCTCTTTCCGCTGTTCAGCATGAATATATTCCTGCGTTGTAGCTTTTTCATCTGCCACTTCATTTTCTGATGCATCTGCTGCTGCTACTGACTTGCTCTTCTACACTTCTTACTGTACCAGAATGGCTCATCTGACATGAGGGAGATGAAAGACTCGGGATATGCCGTGCCAGGAGATTAGAAATTGTGGTCAAATTGATTTCTGCTGATGATGATACCCCAGTTTATTCTCTGGATGCCCAGTGTTGAGCAGCTAAATCTGTTCTTCTTATTTCCCACTTAGCATGGTCGTAGTGTCACGTGACACGATTCAGGGTTTTCTCAGTGTGAAGGCGGGACTCAGTCTCCACACGGACTGTGCGGTCGTCCCTTCTACTAATACCACCGTGAGCAGATGCATCTGGGTCGTTTATTGTGGACGAGGTCAATTAGGTTAATCTCTCGTGCTGGTTCTCTCACCAACTGCGCCGCTGTGTCCTTCATGACTCGGCCAGTTCAATTTAGATTCTAACGAGACACTCTTGGTGCTGACCCCTATTCAGCCTATATTCTATGCCATTCTATGCTTTGTGATTCGTCCGATTGCTATTAAACATGGTATTGATTCATCAGTGGAGGATGTCGGAAGGCTTTAATCAGCAGGAAGTTTCCTTGACCATGTTTGACCTAAATCCATGCGAATTCATAGGGCGCGTAGTCAATGTTAAAGATTCCTAGTGGCAATTCGACCCGACTGCAGAGCACTGTGCCCGCACATCTGGTGTGTCTGTCCTGCCTGTGGGAAAGGACAGACCCAGGAATGATGATGGAGGAGTCTGGGACGTTGGCTAATAACAATGATTCTGTGAGTTTCATTATCTTCAGACCACTGCTTGGCAAGTCCTCTTGGGCACAATTCCTCAGACGTTACTAAGGAGGATTTTGCACAGGTGACTGGGCTCGGTGTGGCATCTCCATGTACTTATTCTATGCCTAGTTCGCAGCTGAGTGTTTCACCTTCTTTTATTCTACTCACTCGTTGTAATGCTTTTATACCGAGGAGTGGCGGGTTAAGCAACTTCAGAGGGCAGTTAAGAATGGACAATAAAGTTAGCATTGTGAATGTTTCCTTGATCTCAGGAACAAATGTAAATATACAGCTGATATACAGCTACAATAGGCATTAAATGACCTTGCAAAGTTGGCCTTTTTGTCAAGGAGGCTGAAACACAACTTTATGCTTCTGTTGTACAGAGCTTTGTTCACACCTCATTTGGAGAACTACATTTAGTTCTGGGTATCGCATCTCAGGAAGGATATATTTATCTTCAGCTGATCAGAGTGAGCCATTCTAAAAGGTGGTTCGTGCCTGAACAACCTGATTGAACTTTTTGAAAGTGGTGACTGAGGTCGTGGACAGGGGCATGTCTATGGATGTTATTGATATGGAATCCAGAAGACAATCAATAAAGTACTTCATAAGAGCCTGTTAATCCGCAGCGGTCTTTGTAGGGCCTCAAATATTCGCTATATATATTAACGATTTATATTATGGGATATAAAGCCACATATACAATTTGCCATTGACACAAAGATAGGCGGCATTTTAAGCATTGTAGATGGAAGATTAACATAACAAAGAGATATTAAAAGATTAAATGAATGGGAATAAAGCTGTTGCAAATGAATTTCAATGTAGGCAAATGAGAGGTCATCCACTTTGGACATAACAAGGATAGAACAGGGTACTTTATAAATGGTGAAAATCTAGATACAGCGGAGGTTCAAATAGACTTGGGGATCCATGAGCATAGATCATTAAAATATCATGGGCAGGAAAAGAAAATAATCAAAAAGACTCTTGGAATGCAAGCCTTTATATCTAGAGGACTAGAATACAAGGTGATGGAAGTTATGCTACAGCTATACACCGCCCTGATTAGACCACACCTTGAGAACTATGAGCAGTCTGGGCACCACACCTTAGGAAGAATATCTTGCCCTTGGAGGGAGTGCAGCATAGATTTACCAGAATTATGCCTGGCCTCCAAGCGTTAAATTAAGAAGAGAGATTACACAAACTAGTGTAGAATACCCTGGAATTTAGCAGGTTAAGTGGTGATTTGATCTAAGTTATCAAGATATTAAGGGGAACTGATATTGTCGATAGGGATAAATTATTTCAGCTGGTTGGCGAGTCTAGGACTAGAGGGCAGAATTAAAAATTAGAGCCAGGCATTTCCGGAGTAAATTTAGTTAACACTTCTACACGGAAAGGCTGGTAAAAGTTTGGAACTCTCTTGTGCAAATGGCAAGTGATGCCAGGTCAATTGTTAATTTTAAATCTGAGATTGATAGATTTATGTTAAGCAATGGTGTTAAAGGATACGAGGACAAGGCAAGTATATGGATATAGGTCAGATATCAGCCATACTCTCATTGAATGACGGAACAGGCTCGTTGGGCGAAATGCCCTACTTCTGTTCCGATGTTGCTATGTTCCTGTTCTCCTGTAACTTTTATTGGGATCGCCAGTCCATGTATCTGGATTTATGAGGGTTTATTGGGACCAGCACCAGCGGTAGCGGCGAGAGGATAAAGAGGTGCCTGAGAGCGGACCTGAATTAAAGTAGCGGCAGCGGCGAGATAATAAAGAGCGGACCCGGAGCGGAGCTGAATTAAAACAGCGGCAGCGGCGAGAGGATAAAGAGCGGCCCGAGAGCGGAGCTGAATTAAAGCAGCGGCAGCGGCGAGAGGATAAAGAGCGGCCCGAGAGCGGAGCTGAATTAAAGCAGCGGCAGTGCGAGGCTCCGATTCCTAAACAACATCCAGGAGTGACGTCACAGGAAAGCAGGTAGCTGATTGGTTGGTGAATATCAACGCTCTTTTTTGCTCACGAAATTAAGGAAGTGGGTTAAATTAAGAGCTGAGAAACTGTAACTTGCTAGTACTTGTTACATTACTAACTTAAACTAAATAAAATAATCAAAGAATTAACCTAAAATATCGATTGAATAAAATCTTTAATTAATTAATCATTAAATAATAAAACAAGGTTATCGATGACAGGGCAGGTGGTGTGTCGTAACTGCAGCATGTGGGAGTCTGTGGAGAGCATCGCGATCCCGAGCAACCACATCTGCAGTAAATGTCTGCAACTCGAGGAACTTCGGCTCAGAATTTTTGAGCTGGAGTAAGATCTGCAGACATTGCGATGCATTAGGAAGGGAGTGAGTTACCTGGACACTTTGTTCCAGGAGGCAGTCACACCCTTTATGTTAAGTAGTACTTTTCAGTTCGTCAGTGGTCAGGGACAGGGGGGTGTGATTGCGAGTCAGGAAGGTACGGGGACAGGATGTAATGTTGGAGGAGCCTCAGCCCTGGACCTTGCACAACAGGTACGAGGTGCTTTCCACCTGTATTGATGAGGAAAAGGACTGCAGGGAGGATGGGCAAACTGGCGCTATCCAAGTGGTGGGAGAAGGATGGAATGCGGTAGTAGTACTGCAGAGTATAGTCAGGGGCTAGATACTGCTCTCTGCAGCCGCGAAAGAGAGGCCTAAAGGCTGTATTGCCTGGCTAGCGCCAGGTTTAAATATATCTCCTCACGGCTGGAGAAGAACTTGGAGTGGGAGGGGGAGGATCCATTTGTCGCTTTCCACGTAGGAACTAACGACAGAGGTAGAACTGACATTGAGGTTCTGCTGAGGAAGTTTGAGGAGCTAGGGTCTAAAATAATAAACAGAACAACAAGGGTAATACTCCCTGGATTATTGCCGGAGCCACGAGCAAATTGGCATAGGGGCAAGCAGATCAGAGAGTTAAATGCGTGGCTCAAAGAGTGGTGTGGGAAAACGGGTTTCCAATTCATGGGGCACTGGCAAAAGTACTGGGGAAAGAGGGAGCTGTTCCATCGGGACAGGCTCCACTTAAACCAGGCTAGGACCAGCGTTCTGGCGAATCGAATAACTTGGGCTGTAGATAGGGCTTTAAACTAAAAAGGGGGCAGTGGTCAGGTGAAGGGACATTTAGAAATCTAATTAAAAGGTGAGGGCAATAGAGCAGTGCAGCGATTTGGGTAAAAATAAGCAGAGTGTGACAAGAGAGATAGAGTTTTTAACAGTAGCAGTGCAGCAGAGAATAAGGTCAAAGCAGGGAATAATGGTAAAAACATTAAATTAAAGGAACTTTATATTAATGCTCGAAACATTCATAACTTGATAGACGAACTAATGGCACAAATAGAGATAAATGTGTTTGGTCTAATAGCCAATACAGAGACATGGTTGCAAGGTGGCCAATGTTGGGAACTAAATATTCCAGGGTACTTGACTTTTCAAAAAGACAGACAGAATGGACCAGGAGGGGGAGTAGCTCTGATAATAAAGGTTGACTTAAGGACATTAGCGAGAAAGGAGCTTCTTTCGGATGATCAGGATATAGAATCAGTATGGGTCGAGATAAGGAATAACAAGGGGCAGAAAAGACAGGTAGGAGTAATATATTGGCCCTCTAAAAGTAGCTGTACCGTTGGACAGAATATTAATCAATAAATAGTAGGAGCTTGCAACAAAGGTAATGCAATACACTTGGGTGACTTTAATCTTCATATAGACTGAACAAATCAAATTGGCAAAGATAGTCAGGAGGACGAGTTCATGGAATGTATTCGGGACATTTTCCGAGAACAATATATCATGGAACCAACTCGGGAACAGGCTATTTTAGAACTTGTACTGTGTGATGAGACAGGGTTAATTAGCAATCCCATTTAAACGATCCTCTTGGGTAGAGTGATCAGAATATGATAGAATTCATCAGCCCAGAAATTCGGGTCCCCACGGGTGAGTACGCACTGTGTACTCATCCGTAGGGCCACCGGAAGTGCCGGTTCCGTGCATGCACTGCGCATGCACGGGAAACGGGTACTTCCGGTCTCGTGAAGGAAGGGGTTCGGGGGTCAACCGCGTGTGCGGGAGAGGCAGCGTGTAAGCATCGAACTTTGGATTTTTTTTACAGGTTTCTCCCTGCAGGTAAGGCCCTTGCAGCTGCACGGGGAAAAAGCAGGCGCAAGGTCTGCTTTTAACAAGGTAAGTGGTGAATTAAGTAAAATTAAAACATTTTTTCCACAGGTTTATTATTTTAAATACTTTAAAGAATGGTAAGTTTATTTTTAGCCCCGTTAAAAATTGTAATTAACTGTTTCAAAAATTTAAATTGTTGTTTAAAATAGTTATTTTATGTAATTTATAGTTATTTTAAAAATGCGGTTTAAAAAAATGTATTTTAAGTTTTAGTTAGGTTTCGGGGCCGATCTCTATTCATAGATTTGACAGGTCTTCCTGTTAAATCTATGAATGGAGATTCCCTGCTCCGATTGGCTCCCCGTGGCCCACGTGATCCCAGGGGACGCTTCAAACTAATTGCGCCACGGGGATCCGCGAGCACTGCACACCGGCAGCTGGAGGAGGCCCAGGATCCGAATCCCACGTGGGCCCACAGCACAACGACAGGCGCGCTATGTAAATGTGCCCGCTATGCTTGCACCCGCGGGAAGCCTCCGACCCGAATTTCTGGCCCATCGTTAATTTGGAGAGTGACTTGCCTACGTTCAAAACTTGAGTCTTAAACTTAAATAAAGGCAATTACAGAAGTATGAGGGGAGAATTGACTAAGGTAGATTGGAAAAATAGCTTAGAAGTTATGGAGGTAGATAAGCAGTGGCTAGCATTTAACGAAATATTTCATAATTCTCAACAAAAATACATTCCATTGAGAAACAAAAACTCCGCGGGAAAAGTTATCCAACCGTGGATAACCAAAGAAGATAAGGATTGAATTAGATTGAAAGAAGAAGCTTATATTGTTGCAAAGAATAATAGTACGCCTGAGGATTGGGAGAGATTCAGATTGTAAGAGTTTCTACAAGTATGTAAAAAGGAAGAGAGTAGCAAAAGTAAACATTGATCGCTTAGAGGCTGAGACAGGAGAAATTATTGTGTGGAATCAGGAAATGGCTGAAACGTTAAACACGTATTTTGTATCTGTCTTCACAACAGAAGACACAAAACGCATACCAACAATGGTGGGGTACCAAGGGTCTAATGTGAGTGAGGAACTTAGCGTAATTAATATAAGTAGAGAAAAAGTACTATAGAATCTAATGGGACTAATATCAGACAAATACCCTGGACCTGATGGCTTACATACTCGGGTTCTAAAGAGCTGGCTGAAGAGATAGTGGATGCATTGGTTTTGATCTTCCAAAATTCCCTAGATTCTAAAATGTTCCCACCGGATTGGAAAGTCACAAATTTAACACCGCTATTCACGACAGGAGGGAGAGAAAAAACAGGGAGCTACAGGCCAGTTAGCCTGACATAAGTCGTCCGGAAAATGCTGGAATCCATTGATAAGGACGTGGTATCAGGGCGCTTAGAATATCATAACATGATTAGGCAGAGTCAACATGGTTTTATGAACGGGAAATCGTGTCTGACAAATTTATTAGAGTTTTTTGAGAATGTAGCTAACAGGGTAGATAAAGGGGAATCAGTGGATGTAGTATATTTGTATTTCCAAAAGGCATTCGATAAGGTGCCACATAAAAAGGTTATTACACAGCATTCGTGCTCACGGGGTTGGGGGTAATATAATAGCATGGATAGAGGATTGGTTAATGGACAGAAAACAGAGAGTAGGGATAAACGGATCTTTTTCAGATTGGCACGCTGTAACTAGTGGGGTGCCGCAAGGATATGTGTTGGGTTCTCAGTTATTTACAATCTATATTAATGACCTAGATCACTGGACCGAGTGCAAGGTATCCAAGTTTGCTGTTGATACAAAGCTAGGTGGGACAGTACGCTGTGAGGAGGATGCAAATAGGCTTCAAGGGGCTATGGACAGGCTACGTGACTGGGCAAGAAAATGAACACAAAGAGTCTGCAAAGGGATATAGGTAGACTAAGTGAGTGGGCAGTAAGTTGTCAGATGGAGTATAATGTAGAGAAATGCGAGGTAAGGAAGAATAGAAAAGCAGATTTTTTTTAAATGGTGCGAAACTTTTAAATGCTGCTGTTCAGAGAGACTTGGGTGTTCTCGTGCAAGAAACACAGAAGGCTAGCATGCAGGTACAGCAAGCAATAAGGAAGGCACATCGCATGTTGGCCTTTATTGCAAGGGGGTTGGAATATAAGAGTAAGTAAGTTTTGCTACAATTTTACAGGGCCTTGGTGAGACCATACCTCGAGTACTGTGCACAGTTTTGATCTCCTTATCTAAGGAAGCATATACTTGCCTTGGAGGCAGTGCAACGAAGGTTCACTAGCTTGATTCCTGGAATGAGAGGGCTCTCCTCTGAAGAGAGATTGTGTAAAATGGGCCGATCCTCTCTGGAGTTTACAATAATGAGAGTTGATCTCAAAGAAGAATGCACGATTTTGAAGGGGATAGATAGGGTAGATGCTGACAGGTTGTTTCACCTTTCTAGAACGAGGGGATATAGTCTCAGGATAAGGGGTAGGGAATTTTCGACTGAGATGAGGAGGAATTTCTTCACTCAGAGGGTTGTGAATCTTTGGAATTCTCTGCCCCAGAGGGCTGTGCATGGTGAGTCTTTGAGTATATTCAAGGCTGAGATAGATAGAGTTTTAGACTCTAGGGGAATCAAGTGGTGTGGAGATCGCGCGGGCAAGTGGAGTTGAGGTCAATGATCAGCCATGATCTTATTGAATGGCGGAGCAGGCTCGAGGGCCATATGGCCTACCCCTGCTCTTATTTCTTATATCTGGGTTTATCTGTGTTTACTGGAATCTCCAGCCTATGTATCTCGGCTTAATAAAGCAAAATACTGCAGATGCTGGGAATCTGTAATAAAAACAGAAAATGCTGGAAATACTCAGCAGGTCACGCAGCACCTGTAGTAAAAGAAACAGAGTTAACGTTTCAGTGCGATGACACTTCGTCTGTTCTGAGTCAGAATGTATGTTCAGGTCCCACTCCAGACAAGGAGGTGTCGTCTCTCTCAAGTGGACATAAAAGATCCCATGGCACTATTTCGAAGAAGAGGAGGGGCATTATCCCCGGAAGCCTGGACAATACTAATCCCTCAATCAACGTAAAAAAAAAGCAGATTATCTGGGCATTATCACATTGCTGTTTGTGGGAGCTTGCTGTGCGCAAATTGGCTTCGGTGTTTCCTACATTACAATAGTGACTACATTCCAAAAGTATTTCATTGGCTGTAAAGCGCTTTGAGACGTCCGGTGGTCATGGAAGTCTTTCTTTTGCCAAATCCTCTGCCCGCCCCCACACTCTACTACTGTACATCTCTCTCTCTCTAATTTCTCCCATCTGCCTGTCGCTCATTAATCTCATTTCAACTAGGAGTCTCACCACCAGCTTAAACAGAAAATTTGCCCATATCTAATACGGGCACATCCGCCGCCACAACCCTGACCACATACCAAACACCACTGACACTCACATCGGTGTCATTTTCATCTCCGAACTCAAGAGTCCCAATATTCTTCCGGTCGGCTCCCATCATCTATTCCACGACATTAAGATCATTCTAATCTCTGCTACCCATATCCTACAACAGACCAAGACACACTCGCTACCACCTCAGTCGTTGCTATATTTGATTCACTACTGGTGTCCCAACGTCTCAACGTCATCTATTGTGTATGTAAATGTATCACTGTCATCTCCTCGCCCCTCCCAATCTCCATAGACTGCTCGAGTGCTGCAACCCTCCCCACAAATTTCGCATCTTATAACTCCCGTCTTTTGTCCATTCCCTTTCCCGTCAGCTGTCTGGGATTCGATTGTGAAATTCCCTCATTATAAACAACAACAGCAACAAATTTTATTTGCATAGCGCCTTTAACGTAGGAATACGTCACAAGTCGCGTCACAGGAGCGTAATCGCACAACATTTGACACCCAGACAGACAAGGAGATATTAGGACAGGTTACCAAAAGCTTGCTCTAAAGTTAGATTTTAAGGAGCGTTTTAATGTGGGGAGAGAGTTACAGAGGTGGAGCTTTAGGGGGAGAATAGCAGAGTTTTGGTCTTAACCCCACTCTCGGCTCCTCCCTCTCACCCTTTATTACAGTGATTAATAAACCTCCCCTTTGACTAAGCTTTTGGTCAGTTCTTATTGTCTCCTTCTTTATTATGAGGTCTATCTCTTACTTGTCTGAAGCATCAAGAGAGCGTTTTCTACTTTAAATTTGCAACGTAAAAATAAGCTCTTGGTGCTGATGAAATATTGCTTCCTAAAATTAATATCGTCTCATGGTCCTGGCATAAATTAGTCAGTCCCACAATGCAATGGTTAATATTATAGTTAAGAGGTGAATCAGTGCTGGTCAGCGAGATGGTGTGGCAAGTGGATGGGTAGAGCGAGGCTAAACAGGTGAGACGGGGGTAGTCGTATGGAATGTACTGGCTCAATAGGCGAATCAGTGCAGGTCACAGAGATGGAGCGGGTACAAGAACGGGTATTACTTGGCTCAATAGATGAAACAATGCTCGGCAGTGAGATAGAGCGAGTAATGGGACGGGTATTAGTGGGCTCAGTAGGTGACTTATGGCTGGTCAATGAGATGGAGAGTGTAGTGGTACGGGTAGTGTTAAGCTCAATAGGTGAATCAGTTTTCGTCAGTGAGATCGAGGAGGAAGTGCCAAGTCCAGTATTAGGTTTTATAGTTGAATCAATGTTGGTAAGTGAGATGGAGGGGTAGTGGAGCAGATGACTACTTGGCTCTGTAGATGAATAGCTGCAGCTCATTGAGATCTAGATACAGTAAAGGAACTAGGATTAGGCGATTTACTGCTTGTCAGAATGCTGAAGGTTATCGAATTGACCTATACTGTAGATCCCACTGCTCAGTGAAGAGGTCAAGTTGTGGTCATATATTTGGTGAAAGAATTGATACACCACAGGCCAAAGAGACAAATGCATGAGCAGAATGGGAAAGGCTACTGTTGGTCTTTCACGGTAAGAAGTGGGTTAAACACGGGGCATCAGTACGTAGACAGAGTGAGCGGCAGAGTGTCGAATTTGCAGCTAGGCAGTTTCAGCAGGTCGGAAGTTGCTGAAGGTGTGGGTGGCACGCTTGTTGACATAATCTCCGTCCAATATCGATAAAGCCATGGAAATGTAGCGGTGGAGTGCAATACTTGATGTGCTGATCTCAAATCCCACTCCCTGTTAATTAATTAGATATATTATGTTTTAGATGAATCAATAATACCCGATCTCTAGGACTCTAGCATTTACATGTGGCGAGTGCTTCTTCCAATGTTGCCTACATTACAACGGTGAGTTTATTTTCTGTCTTCCTTTCTTGCTTTCATACATTCTTTTTTCTTTCTTACTTATTACTTTTCTTTCGTTCTTACTTTCTTTCTACAAAACATACCTATTATGACGGGTGTCGTCAAATGGAAAAGATGTGAACCGCGGTGAATGCATTTTATGAAAGAGGGAGCCCTTAATAAATGGTCAGACTATGGTTTATAAATTCTTAAAACACAAGGAGAATGCTGCCGATTTTGAAAATCTGTAAAACTGAAATAAAGGCAGAACATGCTGGAAACAGTCAACAGGTCAGGCAGCATCTGTGGAATCTGCACAGCAAGGACTGGAGGATGTGGTGCATACCAGTGTTTCCTTATAGTTCTAATAAGAAAAGGCATGTGTGGCAATTCTTGTTAGTATTTTGAGACTTGTATGAGTGTATGAAAGTGCAGCATTTATCCTGGTCTTCGCGGCTTTATCTATTTGGGAATTCGACTGTTGTTGTTAAAAGTCTTGTTGTAAAAGTTGTTGACATCATCTGTTTGTTCAGTGACTGTAATTAAACCCAGTCAGCACGGCAGCCGACATTCTGACCGGATGGATTCTCACTCCCATAAATAAGTGGAATCTTCTTAATGTGTCAATCGGAGAATTGCTCCCAGCATCAGCACCAACCAGCGAATCATCGATTCTATCAGAGAGGGATAAAATGTCTCTTGGTTTTCTAATCAAGCTCAAGATTCTATGGGCGGTCAGTGATATACAAAATTTTTACTACCCCAACCTGGCTTGGTAGATGTCCCAGGTAAGTTAATAACTAGTGTGTGACATCTTTGTCTGGCTATCCAGTTTCTTTCTTTCTGTCTTTCTTTCTTTCTTTCTTTCTTTCTTTCTTACTTTCTTTGTTTCTTTCTTTCTTTCTTTCTACCCTTCATTCTTTTTCGCTTTCTTTCCTTCTTTCCTTATCTCTTTCCATCGTACTCTATTTCCTTCTTACTTCATAAATTACTTTCTTCTTCTCATTCTAGCTTTCTTTCATCTTTTTGTCTAGTATACTTTCTTTCTGTTCTTCTTTCATTCTCTCTCTCGCTCTCTTGGTTCTTTTTATGGTTTTCCAGCTTCCTTTCTTGTGTGTTTCAAAATGTCCCATTCTCTATTGTTTTTTGTGAAATGCAGTCTAGAAATGACAATGTTTTCTTTATTTCTATCTTTCTTTCTTTCTTACTTTATTTCCTTCTTTCGTTCTTTCTTTCTGTCTATCTTTCTTTCTTTCTGTCTTTCTTTCTTTATATCTTTCTATCTTTCTTTCTTTATTTCTATCTTTCTTTCTTTCTCTCGTTCTTTCTTATCTTCTCACTTTCTTTCTTTCGTTCTTTCTTTCTATCTTTCTTTCTTTGTATCTTTCTTTCTTTATATCTTTCAATCTTTCATTATTTATTTCTATCTTTCTTTCTATCAATCTTTCTTTCTTTCTATCTTTCTTTCTTTCCATCTTTCTTTCTTTCTATCTATCTTTCTATCTTTCTTTATTTATTTCTATCTTTCTTTCTATTTTCATTTTTTATATCTTTCTATCTTTCTTTATTTGTATCTTTCTTTTTTTCTTTCTATCTTTCTTTCTTTCTTTCGTTCTTTCTATTTTTTTTCCTTTCCTTCTTTCATTCTCTCTCTCTCTTCTTTCTTTTTTATTGTTTTCCAGCCTCCTTTCTTTCGTGTGTTTCATAAACTTGCATTCTCCACTGATTGTTGTGAACGACGCGATAGAAATAAAATAGCAATCTTTCTTCCTTTCTTCCTTTCTTTCTTCCTTTCTTTCTTTCTTTCATTCTTTCTTGCATTCTTTCTTTCATTCTGTCTCTCTTTCTTTCTCTCTTTCTTCGTTACTTACTTTCATTCCTTTTTCCCTTCACTCATTCTTTCTTTATAGCTTTCTTTCTTTCTTTCATTCAGACATTCTCTCTTTTTCCTTTATTATTGTCTTCCAGCTTCCTTTCTTTTGTGTGTTTCATAATGTTCCATATTCCATTGATTGTTGTGAAAGACGCTACAGAATTGACAGCAATTTCACTTTGTTTTTTCCTTTTTCTTTTATTCTTGCTTTCTTTCTTGCTTTCTTTCTTTCTTGCTTTCTTGTTTTCTTGCTTTCTCTCTATCTTTCCTTCATTCTTTCTCTCTATCTTTCTTCATTACTCAGTTTCTTTCCTTACTTCTTTATAATTTTCCTTCATTCATAATTTAATTTATTTGATTCCAGCTTGCTTTCCTTCTTTTTTTCCACGTTTTCTTGCTTTCCTTCTTTCTTGATCTTAGCTTTTTCTCTCTCTCTCTTTCTTTCTCTTTTTTATTGATTTGTAACTTTCTTTCTGTTGTGTGTTTCGTAATGGCCCAGGTTCCACTGATGTGAACTCTCTTTCATTGGTACCAGTTCAATGATTAGGTCTTTATTAGATCCATTTCAGGCAATCTTTTTGAGATCACAATGTTTTTTTAGCCAACAGCAATGCCCAGGTTATTAGGTCATTCTGTTAATTTCACGTGCACAATTTCCTGTAAATACGGAGTCCGAGTGTCGTGTGAGAACATTTTTACAACTTCACGCCAGCTACAGTTTCTCCAGGATAAAATCAACTGTTTATTTGTATAAATCACTCCGAACAGGTGAATGAAAAAAGTAGCGATCAATCTGCATCAGATGTCACGCTTTCTAACTTTTCCTATCCCACGTTGCTCTCACTGTTTCTGAATGGTTCTATCAGATTTCAAAGTTTGTGTTACAGTTTATTATTATTCAGCTCATTTAATGGGTTTACTTCGAAAAAAATATTTACACGTGTTTCTGATTATCCAATTACCAAGCATGGAAGTGTAATGTGCCTGTAACCCGGCGTGTCCAGTGGTTGGCCATTGGGAAATTAGTAGCAGAGGATGCGACTGTGCCTCATACCCAAAACATACAGGGATTCAGTATTTAATACGATAGCAAAATACTGCAGATGCTGGAAATCCGAAATAACAACAGAAAACGCTGGAAAAACTCAGCAGGCCAGGCAGCATCCGTGGAGAGAGAAAGAGAGTTGACGTTTCAGGTCGATGACCTTTCATCAGAACTGGGAAGAGCTCTTCCCAGTTCTGATGAAAGGTCATCGACCTGAAACGTCAACTCTCTTTCTCTCTCCACGGATGCTGCCTGGCCTGCTGAGTTTTTCCAGCGTTTTCTGTTGTTATTCAGTATTTAATATTTCGGACCAGGAGCAGAAAAGTGAAACAATGACAATACAAGCATTGGAGGGGAAGGTTTGGTTCGTGCCTTGTACGAAAGCGCTAACTTTCTTGAAGAATTGACAATAGACATTGTATGAGCACAGAGTCTTGGTGTGGTTAGCTCAATATTCCATTCAGTGGACTCCATCCGTTCACCTATTCCTCTTACTCCCAGGCCTCTTTTATCACCTCCCCACCTCAGGTCATTAGGTTCAGTTGTATTCCCCCAACAGCTAACTGAAACACGCTGCAATTTATACCTGGAAACGTCCCACCTTTCCTTCTACCACTGACTCAGATGAAAATAATTAAAACGGCTATCAGAGGCGATGTCATACAGCAATTCTTCAAGCAACGGGTAGTGGAAATCTAGAACTCTCTCCCCCAATAAGCTGCAGCGGCTCGGAACCTTGCAATTTTCAAAACTGCGATTGCTAGTTTTTTTTTACATAGGAAAGGGTATTATGGGTTATTGACCCATTAATTCAGTTAATATACAAATCAGGCATAATCTAATTGAAGGGAGCAACAGGCCCAAGGGTCTGAATGGCCTGTTGTGTTTCCTATCATTCTATGTTCCTATATGTGTCTGACTCCCATTTCCAGAATGGATCCTTCTGTATTTATACTAAATTCACTTTGTGTTTTTAACTATGTTTCATTGATCCTTTGCACCACGTTTTTGCCTATACGTTACTGATGACATTGATTGCCAACCCGATCTGCAGGTTGTCCTGTCACAGCTAAAATAATTAGATTTATTTAATTATGCCAAGCCAAAAAGCAAATTTCTTGGCGCATCTCATGTTATTGTGAAGATAGTTACCCAGTTTTAAATCCTACAACGTTATTTCACTGAAAATGCATCAAACTGCTCTCTGTGCCCCGTGTCTGGTGAATAATGTTTCTATGTCCTCTTGCTTCAAGCTAACGTGCTGACGATTGCAATCCTGTCTCGGGGTAAGTGCGTCTCTCCAAACGTGTCACTCGCTACCTGGTGACCATGGCAGCGGCGGATCTACTGATCTTTATCTTCGATCTGATACCGAGGCAGATTCCGATTGTTTACCGACCAGAATTTATTTTTGTGTGGAGCCTTGCTGTGTGTAATATCCACGCCGTCCTGCTTTATGCCGCCACAGACTGTTCGGTCTGGTTCACCGTCACTTTCACCTTTGATCGATTTGTGGCTAATTGTTGTCAGAAGCTGAAAAATAAATATTGCACCGAGAAAACGGCGGCTGTGGTTTTAGGAACAGTGACTGTGCTGAGCTTTTTTGAAGAACATTTTCGGGTATTTTCTATACGCAAGTAGATATTGGCTTTCTAACAGTTCCTGTTTTGCCGCGTGTCACGCGGTGTATCTCATTCGCTCGTCTGGGCAGTCGTTGAATGAATGCGTTACATTTTAACACCATATATTCCATTTCTTTTGATTATACTTTTCAACAATTGACGGCCAGACATATTTTAATGGCCAGCAGAGCCCACAGGTGACTCCGGGGTCGGAGCAGTGGCGAGAGTCCCAGTGACCCAGAGATGGAGAACCGAAGGAAATCCATGATTGTACTGTTTGTTATATCGGGGAATTTCATACTGTTATGGGTAGTGTTCATGGTTTGTTCTATAATGAAACGATTTGATTACTTGGGATATCCTGTTTCACTGCCCACATTTGTAACGGAAATCGGCTTCATGCTCCAGCTCCTGAGTTGCTGCACAAACACTTTTATTTATGCAGTGACCCAGAGGAAATTCAAGAGAGGAGTTGACGAACGGTGTGACATAACTGCTCGCAATGATGGTCAAATTAATGAGATGAAAAGGCCGTACGCTTTCTAACATTGCCATGTAATTCTGTGTCATAATCTGTAGAATTTCCTGTTGGTTTACTTACAATTTTCCTCAACCATTTCACAATGTTGTCCAATCTTAAACGTAAGTTCATAACATAAAATGGACATTTAAGTCATTTGTTTCCAAGGACATCGCCCAGATTTGAAATGTCTGCTGCTGCGTTTCAAGCAGATACTTGTCCAAGAGTGAATCGTTCCTTTACACAGTCCAGTGCTGAGCACGCAGTCCAGGGGCATTTTCGAAATGAACATTGGTTCTGCTTGTTTCCCAAAAATAGATCATTAGTTCCCAAATTTCCGTCATTCAGGGGTTGTTTAGTATCTCAGTGTTGTAAATATTCTTCTATCTACGCTAGTCTTTGAAGGAAGGATTTTCGAAAATCAGAACAGAGACCAGGAAAAAGTCGAAGTGGCAGGAAGAGAGTGAAGGATGTTAATCTCGATAGCGTCACAGGGACAGATAGAGAAAAGGAATCAATGTCATCGAGTCATTGAGTGAGAACGGCACAGAAGAAGGCCATTCGGCCCATCGAGTCGGTGCTGGCACACTGTAGAGTAAACCAGTCAGTCCCACTCCCCCGCTCTATCCCCGTAGCCGGACCAGTTTATTTCCCGCAAGTGCCTGTCCAGTCTTCCCTTGAAAACATTGAGTTTCTCCGCTTCCACTACTTGCATCAGCAGCGAGTTCCACGTCCTCACCACTCACTGCGTAAACAGGTTTTCCTCACGTCCCACCTTTATCTCTTGCCCAAAACCTTAAATCTGTGTTCCCTAGTCCTTGTACCACCAACTAGTGGGAACAGCATTTCCCCGTCTTGCCTATTCAAACCCGGTGTAATCTTGTACACCTCTATCAAATCACCACTCAAATCCTTTGCTCTACTGAAAACAAATCCAGCTTCTCCAACCTGTTTTCGTAGCTAAGAGCCCCCATCCCTGGAATCATTCTAGTACATCTCCTTTACATCCTCTCAAGGGCCTTCACATCCTTCCTAAAGTTTGGTGACCAGAACTGGACGCAATACTCCAGTTGTGTCCCAATCAGCGCTTTATAAAGATTCAGCATAACATCAATACTTTTGTTCTCAATACCTCTATTTATGAAGTCCATGATCCCATATGCTTTGCTAACCACTCTCTCCATATGTCCTGCCTCCTTCAGGGACCTATGCACATTAACTCCCAGGTTGTACATTAATTCTAACCATTAGTGTAAGTGTGTTCTTAAATCTTGGAAAGTTTCCGGGCAGATCTCGAATGGATTACGCCGACCATATAACATTGCACTCAGTATGATGTAACAGCTACTACCAGTAAGACTGATGGATTATTCGAAATGTGATTCAGCGAATATCAGTGAGACCGATGGAACAAGCGAGATATCTACAGCCGAAACCTAGTGAGAGTGGTGGACCGGCTTGGTTAACATCTCTGTGACTGAAGCGAAAACTGCATCAGTTTTTGGAACATATTTTTTATATTGCATCAAAGAATTATAGAATTATACAGAACGGAAAGAGGGCATTTATTCCATAGTACCTGTGCTGGTGCATTGAAAGAGCTATCCAATTAGTCCCACACCCCTGCTCTTTCCACTTATCCCTGTACATTCCTGCCATTCAAGCATTTATATTACTCGCATCTGGACGTCACGATTGACTGATTTGAATTGGAATTTTAGGATATTTGAGGTGATTCTCGGGTGGGAAACCTCTTTAAAAAGGCTTAAAAGTTGAAACCCTGCAAACTCCTCCTCACCAACATCTGGGGAATTGTGCCAAAATTGGGAGAGCTGTCCCACAGACTAGTCAAGCAACAGCCTGACATAGTCATACTCACAGAATCATACCTTTCAGACAATGTCCCAAACTCCTCCATCATCATCCCTGAGTATGTCCTGTCCCACCGGCAGGACAGACCAACCAGGGGTGGTGGCACATTGGTATACAATAGGGAAGGAGTGGCCCTGGGTGTCCTCCACATTGACTCCGGACCCCATGAAGTCTCATGGCTTCAGGTCAAGCATGGGCAAGGAAACCTCCTGCTGATTACCACCTACCGCCCTCCCTCAGCTGATGAATCAGTACTCCTCCATGTTGAACAACACTTGGAAGAAGCACTGAGAGTAGCAAGGGCACAGAATGTACTCTGGGTGTTTGTCATCAATTTTCATCACCAAGAGTGGCTCGGTAGCACCACTACTGACCGAGCTGGCCGAGTCCTGAAGGACATAACTGCCAGTCTGGTCCTGTGACAGGTGGTGAGTGAACCAACAAGAGGGAAAAACCTACATGACCTCGTCCTCACCAATCTACCTGTCGCAGATGCATCTGTCCATGACAGTATTGGTAGCAGTAACCACCTCACAGTCATTGTGGAGACGAAGTCTTGTGTTCACACTGAGAACACCCTCCATCGTGTTGTGTGGCACTACCACCGTGTTAAATGGGATGGATTCAGAGCAGATCTAGCAGCTCAAAACTGGGCATCCATGAGGCGCTTTGGGCCATCAGCAGCAGCAGTATTATTCCACCACAATCTGCAAACTCATGGCCCGGCATATCCCTCACTCTACCATTATCATCAAGACAGGGAACAAACCCTGGTTCAACAACGAGTGTAGAAGAGCATGCCAGGAGCAGCACCAGGCGTACCTAAAAATGAGGCGCCAACCTGGGGAAGCTGCATCACAGGACTACATGCATGCTAAAAAGTGGAAGCAGCATGCTATAGACAGGGCTAAGCGATCCCACAACCAGCGGATCATATCAAAGCGCTGCAGTCCTGCCACATCCAGTTGTGAATAGTGGTGGACCATTCAACAACTAACGGGAGGAGGATGCTTCAAGAATATCCCTATCTTCAATGATGGTGGAGCCCAGCACGTGAGTGCAAAAGGCAAGGCTGAAGCGTTTGAAACCAACTTCAGCCAGAAGTGCCGATTGGATGATCCATATCGGCCTACTCAAGAGTTCCCCATCAACACAGAAAACATTTTTCAGCCAATTCGATGCACTCCACATTATATCAAGAAACGGCTGAGCGCACTGGATACAGCAAAGGCTATGGGCCCCGACAACACACCGGCTATCGTGCTGACGACTTGTGCTCCAGAACTAGCCGCACCTCTGGGCAAGCTGTTCCAGTACAGCTACAACACTGGCATCCATCTGACAATGTGGAAAACTGCCCAGGTATGTCCTGTCCAACAAAAGCAGTACAAATCCAACCCGGCCAATTACCGCCCCATCAGTCTACTCTCAATCATCAGCAATGTGATGGAAGGTGTCATCGACAGTACTATCAAGTGGCACTTACTCACCTATAACCTGCTCACTGATGCCCAGTTTGGGTTCCGCCAAGAACACTCGGCTCCCGACCTCATTACAGCCTTGGTCCCAACATGGACAAAGGAGCTGAATTCTAGAGGCGAGGTGAGAGTGACTGCCCTTGACATCAAGGCAGCATTTGACCGAGTGTGGCATCAAGGAGCCCTAGTAAAACTGAAGTTAATGGGAATCAGGGGGAAAACGCTCCACAGGCTGGAGTCATACCTAGCACCAAGGAAGATGGCTGTGGTGGTTGAGGTCAACCATCACAGCCCCAGGACATCGTTGCAGGAGTTCCTCAGGGCAGTGTCCTAGGCCCAACCCTCTTCAGCTGCTTCATCAATGACCTTCCCTCCAACATAAGGTCAGAAATGGGCATGTTCGCTGATGACTGCACAGTGTTCAGCGCCATTCGCAACTCCTCAGATAATGAAGCAGTCCATGCCCGCATGCAACAAGACCTGGACGACGTTCAGTCTTGGGCTGATAAGTAGCAGGTAACATTCTCGCCACAGAAGTGCCAGACAATGACTATCTCCAACAAGCGAGAGTCTAACCACCTCCCCTTGACATTCAATGGCATTACCATCGCCGAATCCCCCACTATCAACATCCTGGGTGGTCACCATTAACCAGAAACTTAACTGGTCCAGCCACATAAACAGTGTGGCAATAAAAGCAGGTTAGAGGCTAGGTATTCTGCGGCGAGTGTCTCACCTCCTGACTCACCAAAGCCTTTCCACCATCTACAAGGCACAAGTAAGGAGTGTGATGGAATACTCTCCACTTGCTTGGATGAGTGCACCTCCAACAACACTCAAGAAGCTCGACACCATCTAGGACAAAGCAGCCCGCTTGATCGGCACCCCATCCACCACCTACAACATTCACTCTCTCCACCAGCGGCGTACCGTGGCTGCAGTGTGTACCATCTACAAGATGCATAACAGTAACTCGCCAAGGCTTCTAGACAACAACTCCCAAACCCGCGACCTCTTCCACCTAGAAGGACAAGGGCAGCAGGTGCATGGGAAGACCAGCACCTCCAAGTTCCACTCCAAGTCACACACCATCCTGACTTAGAAGTATATCGCCGATCTTTCATCGTCGCTGGTCAAAATCCTCGAACTCCCTACCTAACAGCACTGTGGGAGTACCATCACCACACGGACTGCAGCGGTTCAAGAAGGCGGCTCACCACCATCTTCTCAAGGTCAACTAGGGATGGGCAATAAATGCTGGCATTGCCAGCGACGCCCTGATCCCATAAACGATTTAAAAACATACAATTTGTGTTAAATCTAAAATGCTGTCTCCCCGGAAGGGAATGTTTTATTTAAAGTTGATAATACTAATGATTTCTGCAATTTTAACAGATTATTTTACACCTAAGAAAGTTTTGAAGATACAGAGACTTGAAAAAGTAAACTGGGGCTTGGTTCTTCTTCGATCGGGAAAGGTTTCATAAAAAGAATAAGTGAAGTGATGGAATTGCATGCCTCTGACGATATTTGATCCGCCTTCTTATAAATCTACAAATGAGTTAACCTTTCTGCTGACAGCTGTTTTTTTTCAGTTCACAACTTCTGTATTGCTGAATGAAATTTTATGTTTCTTAATTTTCAGTGATTATTTTCCCATGGTAACTGATTATGTCTTGACACATTATCCCCTTTCGCAATTAAGCGGATCCACAATGGATTCTCTGTTTTCTTTCCTTTTTGAAAAGGTGCCCACAGTTTTCCAGACTGCATGGATATTGATGGTGTAGCAGGAGATCCACCAGTTTTAAGAGTTTAAGAATTTATCTGCAGACATCGGCAGAATTCAAATGTCACAGCGTGGTGACGAGTTGGGCTGAGGGCTTTGCCTTTCAGAAGATCGAATGTAACCCATTCACGGTTATATGTTATCTTCCGAGACAGAGCGCTCGAGAAGGACAGATATGGAAGATGCCACGAAACTAATTGCGAGCACTTCTGTCTCTAATGGGCAACCACCATGAAAAACCACCAAGCGGGGGCATCACTTGCTTCTGAAATTGTAAATAAGATAAATTGATAAAGATAAATTAACACGAGTTGCTGTTTCCACCACTCGAGAAGGGAAATTCAACCCGAACTTTAAAGGGATAATCACATTTTCATTGAAAGAAACTTGTGGAAAACTGTCTCGATGGCCCTGCTCATTCCTATGTACTGCAGAAGGTAGTAGAATTGAACATTGATAAAATCTGCTAGTCCAACAATACTGCTATTTGGATTTGAGATAATTTTGAACTATTAAAATGGAATCAGGCACAATATATTGGGTTATTTTGGTGAAACAAAAAGTCCCTCTAAAATAAAGAATAAACAATCAATGTGTGTTAATCATTTGGTCCATGTTGGAACATTAATTTTCTTTTGTTTTAAAGATATTATGAGAATATTGTATTGGGCAGGAACATTCCTCCGGGGTTCATGAATGAGATAGAGTGTTATTTAATGTGATGTGTAAAACTGAATGAGAGGATGTGATTGAGGATTTAAGATAGAAACAGGAAAATTACACTATCAAGTGGAATTTTCTTAACATTCTACTGAAATTCAGGAAATTATAGGTGAGCACTGTAAATTGCTAGCTTTCTCTTGGAGATATTTGTGTCCATGCCTATGAACATCTTAAGAAAACTGTGTTTGATAATCTGGTCACTGCACGAAACATTGGGACCATGAAGTGGTGGATGGTCAAAGAATGCCAGACAGCCCACGAGCTTTTGATAAGCTCACCTTTATTTTTTCCATCGAACTGCGGAACTCACTCTGCGATACCCATTTCGTTCTGTCTCCATTGCCTCGCCCTCTGACCCGATCCTTCCACCGGATGTTGTAAGTTTCTCCTCGATCTGTATATCTACCGGTTGCATGGTCGCAGTACCGTTATTGCGAGCTGCCCTCTGGCAACCTAATCCTCTCCACACTAAATATCTGTGCTTCATCGACCGGGCTTCTACCCTGTGGTTCAAAAACAGACGAGTACAGAATTTGTTGTTTGTGCAGTTGGTTCCTCATGTTTCCAACATTGGACCAGATAAAGCAGACCTGACCGTTGATTTCTGGAATGTGGCACTCAAACGCCAGTTGCGTTTGGATTGCATCTGTTCTTTGCGGGTTATCCGTATTAATAGAACTAACGAACCATTTAAGGTCTTTATAATCATATGGTGAATACTTGGGTGTCTTTAATCGCGGCTAAAGCTGTGATCTGTGAATCAAACCCTTCCTCTGACTGCAAAACTCCCTCAAAAATGCCAGTCACGATCTGGTCATTTCGGGCTGCCTCCCGCAAACCCATGGAAGAAGCAGTCCCCATGTATTTCTCTAAAATACTTCACCAATCGTCCAACGTCAAATTCTGTACAACAGCCATTTTCGTCGACTTGCAGAGAAACGGACCTAATTCTAAAGTAATGAGGAACAGCTCATCCGGTTTTCGGATACGCCTTAGAATCCAACTGAGTGACTTGCTGGACAATCTCAAAGGACTGTTAAGAGTCAATCACATGTGTGTCTGGAGTCAGGATAAAAGGATATTACGACAACAATCCGATAGTTTCAAGGTCGCCATTACTGATACTAGCTCTTTATTCCAGTATTATTTAATTAATTTGATTTTAAATTCCCCAGCTGCCGTGGTGGGATTTGAATTCATGTCTCTACTGGATAGGGGAGTAGGGGACAGTAACATTGGTGGAACACGATTAGCTGCAATTACACTCCTCTAATTCTGCCCTCTTGAGCATCACTGATTATAATCGCTGAACCATTGGTCACCGTGCCTTCTGTTGCCTCGGCCCTAAGCTCTACTATTCACTCCCTAATTCTCTCTATCTCTCGAGGCTCGGTGTCATATTTTTGGCTTATAACACACCTGTGAAGCTCTTTGTGACATTTTACTGCGTTAAAGGCGCTATATAAATACAAGTTGTTGTTGTACATTCTAAAAGAAGGAACATTTACAATTTCCATAGAATGAGTGAACAAATGACAATGTTACCACACCAGCAGATGGGATGTCTCACCCCATACACTCCATTCCCACTGGAATGTAAGTTTCACTTCTGTAGACGTAAACACCATTTGCATGCTGATGAATTCATACCATAACACAATGAGAAACATGGAAACCTGCGCAAAATAGATCTTGATTTTGCGCGATGGCGGAAAACGGGTCATAGCGAGTCGGCAGCTCGTTTTACATCGCTCCCGATTTTTATTTTCACTTACTTCAATGGAAATTTATATCTGGAGAGATGTATATTAGGATACCGAATCCGTATGGCCCGGTGTTGGACTTTATTTCAAAGCGCTCCTGTGAAGCGCCTTGTGACGGTTTACTGTATTAAAGGCGCTAATTAAATGCCAATCCTCATTGTTGTTATTGTATGTTTCGTCGGGCAGAACAGGGTTAGTACAAGGACAGATTATAGTTCTAAAGCTGTGACTGACTTTCTGGCGAATAATTATGTGATTCTTGAAATTGTCTCATTTACATTCCCCAATCCTCTTTGTGAGACTGATGTTAACCCATTTAACAAAGCGGATATTAATCTGTTTTTCACAACGGAGAATATCCCATTTCACGCATCGGATTGCAGCACCATAAGCATTTAGGAAGGCAAATGGTATGTTGGCCTTCATTTCTAGAGGATGTGAGTACAGGAGCAAGGATATCTTACTACACTTATGCAGGGCCTTGTTGAGACCACTCCTGGAGTAGTGTGTACAGTTTTGTTCACCTTACCTAAGAAAGGATATACTTGCCATGGAGGGAGTGCAGCGCAGGTTCACCAGAATATTTCCTGGGATGGCAGGACTGTCGTATGAGGAGCGATTGGGTCGACTAGGGCTGTATTCATTAGAGTTTAGAAGAATTAGAGGGGATCTCATTGATATGTATACAATTCTGACAGGGCTAAACAGACTGGATGCAGGGAGGATGTTTCCCCTGGCTGGGGGTTCTAGAACGAGAGGTCACAGTCTCAGGATACGGGGTAGGATATTTGGAGCTGAGATGAGGAGAAATTTCTTCACTCAGAGGCTGGTGAATCTGGGGAATTATCTACCACAGACGGCTGTAGAGGCCAAGTCACTGAATATTTTTAAGAAGGAGATAGATAGATTTATAGACACAAAAGGCATCAAGGGGTATGGGGAGAGTGCGGGAATATGGTATTGAGATAGAGGATCAGCCATGATCATATTGAATGGCGGAGCAGTCTCGAAGGGCCGAATGGCTTACTCCTGCTCCTATTTTTCTATGTTTCTATGTTTCTACTGAGCAGTTCGGATTTTAAACCACTTAACGCAGCGGATATTAATTCAGTAAACATACCGTGTATTAACCCATTTATCTGAGCGCGGATAAAACAGCCGGATTAAAGTAATGCTGTGATTATCTGCACGAACATCTTTGCGGGCTTCTGCGCATGCAAATTGTATCCCGGAGGTGTGCACGCGCACCCAATCTCCTACTGCGCATGCGCACGAGCGCCGTACCCAACAGGTGGGACACACCTTCCACAGCTCCATCAGAAGGTCACTGGATCCGTTGGTGGCCGGGGGGCGGAAGAGGGAGAGGTAATCTGTGCAATGAGAGAGAGATGGAATTGGTGGGTGGGAGAGTGTGGAAGGAGCGAGAGAAGGGGGAGAGAGAGGAGGAATACAGAGACAGGAGGGAGACAGAGACGGTAGAGAGAGAAGTAAAAGAGAGATGAGGGAGAGAGAGGGGGAGAGAGGTGGGAACAGAAGAGAGGGGAGGGAGGAGTGATAGAGGGAGAATAGAGAGGGGGAGGGTAGAAATAGGGACAGAGAGAGAGGTGGGAAGATAGAAAGGTGGGAAGACAGGGTGATAGAGTGGAGGGGAGAGAGAGGTGGGGGAGAGAAATGGGAGAGAGACAGTGAGGGGAGAGAAAGGGGAGAGGGAGAGAGTGTGTTGGGGAGGAGATGAGGAAGAGAGAGGAGGGGGGAGAGAAGAGATGGGGATAGATAAAGGAAATGGGACGGGAGAGAGAATGGAGGGGGAGAGAGAGTGAGGGGTAGAGGTCATCGAAGGGAGAGAGAGAATCGAAGGGGAAGAAAGAGGATCGAAGGTTAGAGGAGAGGAGGTCAGGAACTCGCGGGGAGTGAAAGTCAGGAAATTGGGGGTGGCTAAACAGCATGGAGAACACAGTGGGGACGGGGAATAACGTGATCTGGGTTTAAAGGGGGAGATGAGAGCGAAAACGTCATCCACTTTCATCCAACCCAACCCCTTTAAAGGCAACACTACATTCTCCCACTTCTCGCGCTAGACCTGCGTGATTTCACAGAAAGGTCGGTCCGTGTGTGGCAAGTGACATCATGGGACTGAACGAAACTGGAATGAATGACACTTCCACAGTTCATTTCATATTCAATAATCCTGATAACAATCCACGACCCATACACAATCAACCATTTATGGGGGGAGGGGTAACATCAGGAACTTGGGCAGAGGGAGTAGGTCAGGAAATTGGGCAGAGATAGAAGGTCAGGAACTTGGGCAGAGGGAGACGGTCAGGAACTTGGGCAGAGGGAGAAGGTCAGGAAGTTGGGCAGAGGGAGAAGGTCACAAAGTTGTGAAGAGCGAGAAGGTCAGGAACTTGGGCAGAGGCAGAAGGTCAGGAACATGGGCAGAGGTAGAAGGTCAGGAAATTGGGCAGAGGGAGAATGTCAGGAACTTGGGCAGAGGAAGAAGGTTAGGAACTTGGGAGATGCAGAAGGTCAATAACTTGGGCAATGGCAGAAGATCAGGAAGTTGGGCAGAGGGAGAAGGTCACAAAGTTGTGAAGAGCGAGAAGGTCAGGAACTTGGGCAGAGGCAGAAGGTCAGGAACTTGGGCAGAGGGAGAATGTCAGGTACTTGGGCAGAGGAAGAAGGTTAGGAACTTGGGAGATGCAGAAGGTCAATAACTTGGGCAATGGGAGAAGATCAGGAAGTTGGGTAGAGGGAGAATGTCAGCAACATGGGCAGGGGGAGAAGTTTCCGGAACATGGGCATGGGGAGAAGGTCAGGAACTTGGGCAGAGGCAGAAGGTCAGGAACTTGGGCAGAGGGAGAATGTCAGGAACTTGGGCAGAGGAAGAAGGTTAGGAACTTGGGAGATGCAGAAGGTCAATAACTCGGGCAATGGGAGAAGATCAGGAAGTTGGGCAGAGGGAGAAGGTCACAAAGTTGTGAAGAGCGAGAAGGTCAGGAACTTGGGCAGAGGCAGAAGGTCAGGAACATGGGCAGAGGCAGAAGGTCAGGAAATTGGGCAGAGAGTGAAGGTCAGGATCATGGCCAGAGTGAGAAGGTCAGGAACATGCGCAGTGGCAGATGTTCAGGAACTTGGGCGGAAGCAGAAGGTCAGAAACTTGGGCAGAGGGAGATGGTCGGGAACTTGGGCACGGGGAGAAGGTCAGGAACTTGTTCAGAGGTTTAAGGACAGGAACTTGGGCAGAGGGATAAGGTCAGGAACTTGGGCAGAGGCAGAAGGTAAGGAACTTGGCCACGGGGGGAAGGTCAGGAACTTGTTCAGAGGGATAAGGTCAGGAACTTGGGTAGAGGGAGAAGGTCAAAAATTGGGCAGAGGGAGAAGGTAAGGACGTTGGGCAGAGGGAGAAGGACATGAACTTGTTCAGAGAGAGAACATCGGGAACTTGGGCAGGGGAAAGAAGGTCAGGAAGTTGGGCACGGGGAGAAGGTCAGGAAGTTGGGCAGAGGCAGAAGGTCAGAAATTGGGCAGAGGGAGAAGGTCATGAGCTTGGGAAGAGAGAGAAATCGGGAACTTGGGCAGAGTCAGAAGGTCAGGAACTGGGGCAGAGTCAGAAGGTCAGGAGCTTGGGCAGAGGCAAGAAGGTCAGGAACTTGGGCAGAGGGAGAAGGTCGGGACTCGGGCAATGGCAGAAGGTCAGGAAGTTGGGCAGAGGGAGAAGGTCACGAACTTGCGCAGAGCGAGAAGGTCATGAACTTGGGCAGAGGCAGAAGGTCAGGTACGTGGGCAGAGGCAGAAGGTCAGGAACCTGGGCAGAGGGAGAAGGTCAGGAAGTTGGGTAGAGGGAGAATGTCAGTAACATGGGCAGAGGGAGGAGTTTTCCGGACATGGGCACGGCGAGAAGGTCAGGAACTTGGGCAGAGGCAGATGGTCAGGAGCTTGGACAGAGGGAGAAGGTCATGAGCTTGGGTAGAGGCAGAAGGTCAGGATTTTGGCCAGAGGGAGAATGTCAGGAACTTGGGAGAGGGAGAATTTCGGAACTCGGGCAATGGGAGAAAATCAAGAAGTTGGGCAGAGGGAGAAGGTCACGAAGTTGTGCAGCTCGAGAAGGTCAGGAACTTGGGAAGAGGCAGAAGGACAGGAAGTTGAGCAGACAGTGAAGGTCAGGATCATGGCCAGAGTTAGAAGGTCAGAAATTGGGCAGAGGAAGAAGGTCATGAGCTTGGGCAGAGAGAGTAGATCGAGAACTTGGGCAGAGTCAGAAGGGCAGGAACTGGGGCAGAGGCAAGAAGTTCAGGAAATTGGGCAGAGGGAGAATGTCAGTAACATGGGCAATGGAAGAAGTATTCCGGACATGGGCACGGCGTGAAGGTCAGGAACTTGGACAGAGGCAGAACGTCAGGAGCTTGGGCAGAGGGAGAAGGTCAGGAACTTGGTTTGAGGCAGATTCTCAGGTACTTGGGCAGAGGCAGAAGGTCAGGAACTTGGGCAGAGGGAGAAGGTCAGGAGCTTGGGCAGAGGGAGAAGGTCAGGAACTTGGGTAGAGCTAGAAGGTCAGGAACTTGGGCAGAGGCAGAATGTCAGGAACATGGGCAGAGGGAGAAGTTTTCCGGACATGGGCACGGCGTGAAGGTCAGGAACTTGGGCAGAGGCAGAAGTTCAGGAGCTTGGGCAGATGGAGAAGGTCGGAACTCGGGCAATGGGAGAAGATCAGGAAGTTGGGCAGAGGGAGAAGCTCACGAAGTTGTGCAGAGAGAAGGTCAGGAACTTGGGCAGAGGCAGAAGGTCAGGAACTTGGGCAGAGGCAGAAGGACAGGAAGTTGAGCAGAGAGTGAAGGTCAGGATCATGGCCAGAGTGAGAAGGTCAGGAATATGCGCAGCAGCAGATGTTCAGGAAATTGGGCGTAAGATGAAGGTCAGAAACTTGGGCAGAGTGTGAAGGTCGGGAACTTTCCCACGGGGAGAAGGTCAGGAACTTGTTCAGAGGGATAAGTTCAGGAACTTGGGTAGAGGGAGAAGGTCAAAAACTTGGGCAGAGGCAGAAGGTCAGGAACTTGGCCACGGGGAGAAGGTGATGAACTTGTTCAGAGGGATAAGGTCAGGAACTTGGGCTGCGGAAAGAAGGTCAGGAACTTGAGCACGGGGAGATGGTCAGGAACTTGGGAAGAGGCAGAAGGTCAGGAACTTGTGAAGAGGCAGAAGGTCAGGAAGTTGGGCAGAGGGAGAAGGTCAGGTACATGTGCAGGGGGAGAAGTTCAGGAACATAGCTACAGGGAGATGGTCAGGAACTTGGGCAGAGGCAGAAGGTCAGGAACTTGCGCAGAGGGAGAAGGTCAGGAACTTGGGCAGAGGGAGAAGGTCAGAAATTGGGCAGAGGAAGAAGATCATGAGCTTGGGCAGAGAGAGAAGATCCGGAATTTGGGCAGAGTCAGAAGGTCAGGAACTGGGGCAGTGTGAGAAGGTCAGGAACTTGGGCAGACGTAGAATGTCAGGAACTTGGGCAGAGGGAGAAGGTTTGTAAGTTGGGCAGAGGCAGAAGGTCAGGAACTTGGGCTGAGGCACGAAGGTCAGGAACTTGGGCTGAGGCACGAAGGTCAGGAACTTGTGCAGAGGGAGAAGGTCGGGACTCCGGAAATGGGATAAGGTCAGGAAGTTGGTCAGAGGGAGAAGGTCACGAAGTTGTGCAGAGCGAGAAGGCCAGGAACTTGGGCAGAGGCAGAAGGTCAGGTACTTGGGCAGAGGCAGAAGGTCAGGAACTTGGGCAGAGTCAAGAAGGTCAGAAACTTGGGCAGAGGGAGAAGGTCGTACCTGGGGCAATGGGAGAAGGTCAGGAACTTGGGCAGAGGCAGAAGGTCAGGAAAATCGGCAGAGGCAGAAGGTCAGGAAGTTGGGCAGAGAGTGAAGGTCAGGATCATGGCCAGAGTGAGAAGGTCAGGAACATGCGCAGCGGCAGATGTTCATGAACTTGGGTGGAAACAGAAGTTCAGAAACTTGGGCAGACGGAGAAGGTAGGGAACTTGGCCACGGGGAGAAGGGCAGGAACTTGTTCAGACGGATAAGGTCAGGAACTTGGCAGAGGCAGAAGGTCAGGAACTTGGGCAGACGCAATAAGTTCAGGAACTTGGGAAGAGGGAGGAGGTCGGACCTCGAGTAATGGGAGAAGGTCAGGTCCTTGGGCAGTGGCAGAAAGTCAGGAACTTGGGCAGAGGCAGAAGGTCAGGAAGTTGGGCCGAGATTGAAGTGCAGGATCATGGGCAGAGTGAGAAGGTCAGGAACAGGCGCAGCGGCTAATGTTCAGGAACTTGGGCGGAGGCAGAAGGTCTGAAACTTGTCAGAGGGAGAAGGTCGGGAACTTGGCCACGGGTAGAAGGTGAGGTACTTGTTCAGAGGGATTAGGTCAGGAACTTGGGCAGGGGAAAGAAGGTCAGGATCTTGAGCACGGGGAGATGGTCAGTATCTTGGGCAGAGGCAGAAGGTCAGGAACTTGGGAAGAGGCAGAAGGTCAGGAAGTTGGGCAGAGGGAGAAGGTCAGGTACATGTGCAGGTGGAGAAGTTCAGGAACATGGCTACAGGGAGATGGTCAGGTACTTGGGCAGAGGCAGAAGGTCAGGAACTTGCGCAGAGGGAGAAGGTCAGGAACTTGGGCAGAGGGAGAAGGTCAGAAATTGGGCAGGGGAAGAAGGTCATGAGCTTGGGCAGAGAGAGAAGATCGGGAACTTGGGCAGAGTCAGAAGGTCAGGAACTGGGGCAGTGTGAGAAGGGCAGGAACTTGGGCAGACGTAGAAGGTCAGGAACTTGGTCAGAGGGAGAAGGTTTGTAACTTGGACAGAGGCAGAAGGTCAGGAACTTGGGCAGAGGCAGGAAGGTCAGGAACTTGTGCAGAGGGAGAAGGTCGGGACTCCGGAAATGGGATAATGTCAGGAAGTTGGTCAGAGGGAGAAGGTCACGAAGTTGTGCAGAGCGAGAAGGTCAGGAACTTGGGCAGAGGCAGAAGGTCAGGTACTTGGGCAGAGGCAGAAGGTCAGGAACTTGGGCAGAGTCAAGAATGTCAGAAACTTGGGCAGAGGGAGAAGGTCGTACCTCGGGCAATGGGAGAAGGTCAGGAACTTGGGCAGAGGCAGAAGGTCAGGAACATCGGCAGAGGCAGAAGGTCAGGAAGTTGGGCAGAGAGTGAAGGTCAGGATCATGGCCAGAGTGAGAAGGTCAGGAACATGCGCAGCGGCAGATGTTCAGGAACTTGGGCGGAAGCAGAAGTTCAGAAACTTGGGCAAAGGGAGAAGGTCGGGAACTTGTTCAGAGGGATAAGGTCAGGAACTTGGCCACGGGGAGAAGGGCAGGAACTTGTTCAGAGGGATAAGGTCAGGAACTTGGCAGAGGCAGAAGGTCAGGAACTTGGACAGAGGCATGAAGGTCAGGAACTTGGGCAGAGGGAGAAGGTCGGACCTCGAGCAATGGGAGAAGGTCAGGTCCTTGGGCAGAGGCAGAAAGTCAGGAACTTGGGCAGAGGCAGAAGGTCAGGAAGTTGGGCAGAGAGTGAAGTTCAGGATCATGGGCAGAGTGAGAAGGTCAGGAACATGCGCAGCGGCTAATGTTCAGGAACTTGGGCAGAGGCAGAATGTCTGAAACTTGGCAGAGGGAGAAGGTCGGGAACTTGGCCACGGGTAGAAGGTGAGGAACTTGTTCAGAGGGATTAGGTCAGGAACTTGCGCAGAGGCAGAGGATCAGGAACTTGGCCACGGGGAACAGGTCAGTATAGGGAGAAGGTCAAAAAATTGGCAGAGGGAGAAGGTAAGGAGGTTGGACAGAGGGAGAAGGACATGAACTTGAGCAGAGAGAGACGATCGGGAACTTGGGCAGGGGAAAGAAGCTCAGGAACTTGGGCACGGGGAGATGGTCATGAACTTGGGCAGAGGCAGAAGGTCAGGAACTTGGGAAGAGGCAGAACGTCAGGAAGTTGGGCAGAGGGTGAAGGTCAGGAACATGGGCAGGGGAGAAGTTCAGGAAGTTGGGCAGAGGGAGAAGGTCATGAACTTGAGCAGAGAGAGACGATCGGGAACTTGGGCAGGGGAAAGAAGCTCAGGAACTTGGGCAGAGGCAGAAGGTCAGGAACTTGGGAAGAGGCAGAACGGCAGGAAGTTGGGCAGAGGGTGAAGGTCAGGAACATGGGCAGGGGAGAAGTTCAGGAAGTTGGGCAGAGGGAGAAGGTCATGAACTTGGGCAGAGAGAGAGGATCGGGAACTTCGGCAGAGTCAGAAGGACAGGAACTTGGGCAGAGGGCGAAGGATAGGAACTTGGGCAGAGGCAAAAGTCAGGAACTTGGGTAGAGGCAAGAAGGTCAGGAACTTGGGCAGAGCGAGAGGTCGGAACACGGGCAATGTGAGACGATCAGGAAGTTGGGCAGAGGGAGAAGGTCACGAAGTTCTGCAGAGCGAGAAGGTCAGGAACTTGGGCAGAGGGAGAAGGTCACGAAGTTGTGCAGAACGAGAAGGTCAGGAACTTGGGCAGAGGCAGAATGTCAGGAACTTGGGCAGAGGGAGAAGGTCGGGAACTTGGGCACGGGGAGAAGGTCAGGAACATATTCAGAGGGATAAGGTCAGGAACTTGGGCAGAGGGATAAGGTCAGGAACTTGGGCAGAGGCAGGAGGTCAGGAACTTGGGCAGAGGCAGAAGGTCAGGAACTTGGGCAGAGGGAGATGGTCAGGAACTTGAACAGAGGCAAAAGGTCAGGAACTTGGGCAGAGGTAAGAAGGTCAGGAACTTGGGCAGAGGGAGAAGGTCGGACCTCGGGTAATGGGAGAAGGTCATGACCTTGGGCAGAGGTAGAAGGTCAGGAACTTGGGCAGAGGCAGAAGGTCAGGAAGTTGGGAAGAGTGAGAAGGTCAGGAACATGCGCAGCGTCAGATGTTCAGCAACTTGGGCGGAAGCAGAATGTCAGAAACTTGGGCAGAGTGAGAAGGTCGGGAACTTGGGCACGGGGAGAAGGTCAGGAACTTCTTCAGAGGGATAAGGTCAGGATAATTGGTCAGAGGGAGTTGGTCAGGAACATGAACAGAGGCAAAAGGTCAGGAACTTGGGCAGAGGCAAGAAGGTCAGGAACTTGGGCAGAGGGAGAAGGTCGGACCTCGGGTAATGGGAGAAGGTCAGGACCTTGGGCACAGCTAGAAGGTCAGGAGCTTGGGCAGAGGCAGAAGGTCAGGAAGTTGGGCAGAGGCAGAAGGTCAGGAACATGCGCAGCGGCAGAGGTTCAGGAACTTGGGCGGAAGCAGAAGGTCAGAAACTTGGGCAGAGGGAGAAGGTCGGGAACTTGGGCATGGAGAGAAGGTCAGGAACTTGGCCACGGGGGGAAGGTCAGGAACTTGTTCAGAGGGATAAGGTCAGGAACTTGGGTAGTGGGAGATTGTCAAAAATAGGGCAGAGGGAGAAGGTAAGGAGGTTGGGCAGAGTGAGAAGGACATGAACTTGGTCAGAGAGAGAAGATCTGGAACTTTGGCAGGGGAAATACGGTCAGGAACTTGGGCACGGGGAGATGGTCAGGAACTTGGGCAGAGGCAGAAGGTCAGGAACTTGGGAAGAGGCAGAAGGTCAGGAAGTTGGATAGAGGGAGAAGGTCAGGTACATGTGCAGGGGGAGATGGTCAGGAACTTGGGCAGAGGCAGAAGGTCAGGAACTTGGGAAGAGGCAGAAGGTCAGAAATTTGGCAGAGGGAGAAGGTCATGAGCTTCGGCAGAGAGAGAAGATCGGGAACTTGGGCAGAGTCAGAAGGTCAGGAACTGGGGCAGAGTCAGAAGGTCAGGAACTTGTGCAGAGGGAGATGGTCAGGAACATGGGCAGAGGGAGAAGGTCGGGACTCGGGCAGTGGGAGAAGGTCAGGAAGTTGGGAAGAGGGAGAAGGTCACGAAGTTGTGCAGAGCGAGAAGGTCAGTTACTTGGGCAGAGGCAGAATGTCAGCTGCTTGGGCAGAGGCAGAAGGTCAGGAACTTGGGCAGAGTGAGAAGGTCAGGAAATTGGGCAGAGGGAGAAGGTCAGAAAGTTTGGCAGAGGGAGAATGTCAGTAACATGGGCAGAGGGAGAAGTTTTCCGGACATGCGCACGGCGAGAAGTTCAGGAACTTGGGCAGAGGCAGAAGGTCAGGAGCTTGGGCAGAGGGAGTAGGTCAGTAACTTGGGCAGAGGCAGAAGGTCAGGAACTTGGGCAGAGGGAGAATGTCAGGAACTTGAGCAGAGGGTGAAGATCAGGAAGTTGGGCAGAGGGAGAAGGTCGGAACTCGGGAATGGGAGAAGATCAGGAAGTTGGGCAGAGGGAGAAGGTCACGAAGTTGTGCAGAGCGAGAAGGTCAGGAACTTCGGTAGAGGCTGAAGGTCAGGAACTTTGATAGAGGCAGAAGGTCAGGAACTTGGGCAGAGGGAGATGGTCAGGAACTTGAACAGAGGCAAAAGGTCAGGAACCTGGGCAGAGGCAAGAAGGTCAGGAACTTGGACAGAGGGAGAAGGTCGGACCTCGGGTAATGGGAGAAGGTCATGACCTTGGTCAGAGCTAGAAGGTCAGGAACTTGGGCAGAGGCAGAAGTTCAGGAAGTTGAGCAGAGTGAGAAGGTCAGGAACATGCGCAGCCGCAGAGGTACAGGAACTTGGGCGGAAGCAGAAGGTCAGAAACTTGGCAGAGGGAGAAGGTCGGGAACTTGGGCACGTAGAGAAGGTCAGGAACTTATTCAGAGGGATAAGGTCAGGAACTTGGGCTGAGGGATAAGGTCTGGAACTTGGGTAGACGGAGAAGCTCAAAAATTGGGCAGAGGGAGAAGGTGAGGAGGTTGGGCAGAGTGAGAAGGACATGAACTTTGTCAGAGAGAGAAGATCGGGAACTAGGGCAGGGGAAAGACGGTCAGGAACTTGGGCACGGGGAGATGGTCAGGAACTTGGGCAGCGGCAGAAGGTCAGGAAGTTGGGCAGAGGGAGAAGGTCAGGCACATGTGCAGGGGGAGAAGTTCAGGAACATGGGTACAGGGAGATGGTCAGGAACTGGGGCAGAGTCAGAAGGTCAGGAACTTGGGCAGAGGGAGAAGGTCAGGAACTTGGGCAGAGGGAGAAGTTTAGTAACTTGGGCTGAAGCAGAAGGTCAGGAACTTGGGCAGAGGCAAGAAGGTCAGGAACTTGGGCAGAGGGAGAAGGTCGGGACTCCGGCAATGGGAGAAGGTCAGGAAGTTGGGAAGAGGGAGAAGGTTACGAAGTTGTGCAGAGCGAGAATGTCAGGAACTTGGGCAGAGGCAGAAGGTCAGCTACTTGGGCAGAGGCAGAAGGTCAAAAACTTGGGCAGAGGGAGAAGGTCAGGAAATTGGGCAGTGTGAGAAGGTCAGAAAGTTTGGCAGATGGAGAATGTCAGTAAAATGGGCAGAGGGAGAAGTTTTCCGGACATGAGCACGGTGAGAAGTTCAGGAACTTGGGCAGAGGCAGAATGTCTGGAGCTTGGGCAGAGGGAGAAGGTCAGGCACTTGGGCAGAGGCAGAAGGTCAGGAACTTGGGCAGAGGGAGAATGTCAGGAATTTGGGTAGAGGGAGAAGATCAGGAAGTTGGGCAGAGGGAGAATGTCGGAACTCGGGCAATGGGAGAAGATCAGGAAGTTGGGCAGAGGGAGAAGGTCACGAAGTAGTGCAGAGCGAGAAGGTCAGGAACTTCGGCAGAGGCAGAAGGTCAGGAACTTGGGCAGAGGCAGAAGGTCAGGAAGTGGAGCAGAGTGTGAAAGTCAGGATCATGGCAAGAGAGAGAAGGTCAGGAACATGCGCAGTGGCAGATGTTCAGGAAATTGGGCGGAAGCAGAAGGTCAGAAACTTGGGCAGAGGGAGAAGGTCGGGAACTTGGCCACGGGGAGAATGTCAGGAACTTGTTCAGAGGGATATGGTCGGACCACAGGCAATGGGAGAAGGTCAGGAACTAGGGCAGAGGCAGAAGGTCAGGAACTTGGGCAGAGGTAGAAGGTCAGGAAGTTGAGTAGAGAGTGAAGGTCAGGATCATGGCCAGAGTGAGAATGTCAGGAACATGCGCAGCGGCAGATGTTCCGGAAATTGGGCGGAAGCAGAAGGTCAGAAACTTGGGCAGAGGGAGAAGGTCAGGAACTTGGCCATGGGGAGAAGGTCAGGAACTTGTTCAGAGAGATAAGGTCAGGAACTTGGGCAGAGGGATAAGATCACGAACTTGGGCAGAGGCAGAAGGTCAGGAACTTGGCCACGGGGAGAAGGTCATGAACTTGTTCAGAGAGATAAGGTCAGGAACTTGGGTAGAGGGAGAAGGTCAAAAATTGGACAGAGGGAGAAGGTAAGGAGGTTGTGCAAAGGGAGAAGGACATGAACTTGGTCAGAGAGACAAGAGCGGGAACTTGGGCAGGGGAAAGGAGGTCAGGAACTTGGGCACGGGGAGATGGTTAGGAACTTGGGCAGAGGCAGAAGGTCAGGAACTTGGGCAGAGGCAGAATGTCAGGAAGTTGGGCAGAGGGAGAAGGTCAGGTACATGTGCAGTGGGAGAAGTTCAGGAACATGGGTACTGGGAGCTTGTTAGGAACTTGGGCAGAGGCAGAAGGTCAGGAACTTGCACAGTGGGAGAAGGTCAGGAACTTGGGCAGAGGGAGAAGGTCCGGAACTTGGGCAGAGAGAGAAGATCGGGAAGTTAGGCAGTGTCAGAATGTCAGGTACATGTGCAGGGGGAGAAGTTCAGGAACATGGGCACTGGGAGATGGTCAGGAACTTGGGCAGAGGCAGAAGGTCAAGAACTTGCGCAATGGGAGAAGGTCAGGAATTTGGGCAGTTGGAGAAGGTCAGGAACTTGGGCAGAGAGAGAAGATCGGGAACTTGGGCAGAGTCAGAAGGTCAGGAACTGGGGCAGTGTGAGAAGGTCAGAAACTTTGGCAGAAGTAGAACGTCAGGAACTTGGGCAGTGGGAGAAGGTTAGTAACTTGGGCAGTGGCAGAAGGTCAGGAAGTTGGGCAGAGGCAAGAAGGTTAGGAACTTAGACAGAGGGAGCATGTCGGGAACTTGGGCAGGGGGAGAAGTTCGCGAACTTGGGCAGTGGGACAAGGTCGGGAACTTGGCCAGAGGGAGGAGCTCAGTTACTTGGGCAGAGGGAGAAGGACAGGAACATGGGCAGAGGCAGAAGGACAGGAACTTTGGCTGAGGGAGAAGGTCAGGAACCTGTGCAGTGGGAGAAGGTCAGGAACTTCGGCAGGGGGAGAAGATCAGGAACTTGGGCAGCGGGAGAACGTCAGTAACTTGGGTAGGGCAGAAGGTCTGGAACATGGTCTGAGGGAAAAGGTCTGGAACTTGGGCAGAGGGAGAAGATCAGGAACTTGGGCAGAGGCAGAAGATCAGGAACTTGGGTAGAGGCAGAAGGTCAGGATCTTTGGCAGAGTGAGAAGGTCGGAACTTGGGCAGTTGAAGAAGGTCAGTAACTTGTACACAGGGAGAAGTTCGGGAACTTGGGCAGGGGGAGATGTTCGGGAACTTGGGCAGATGAAGAACGTCGATAACTTGGGCAGTGGGAGAAGGTCGGGAACTTGATCAAGGGGAACAGTTCAGGAACTTGGCAGAGGGAGAAGCTCAGGAACTTGGGTAGAGGTAAAAGTTCGGGAACTTGGGCAGAGGGAGAAGTTCGGGAGATTGGGCTGAGGAGAAGGTCAGGAACTTGGGCAGAGGGGTAAGGTCGTGAACTTGGGCCGACGGAGAAGGTCTTGAACTTGGGCAGGTTGGGAAGGTCAGGAACTTGGGCAGAGGCAGAAGGTCAGAACTTGGGCAGAGGGAGGAGCTCAGTAACTTGGGCAGAGGGAGAAGGTCAGGAACATGGGCAGAGGGAGAATGACAGGAAATTTGGCTGAGGGAGAAGGTCAGGAACCTGGGCAGTGGGATAAGGTCAGGAACTTGGGCAGGGGGAGAAGGTCAGTAACTTGCACAGTGGGAGAAGGTCAGGAACTTGGGCAGAGGGAGAAGGTCCGGAACGTGGGCAGAGAGAGAAGATCGGGAAGTTAGGCAGTGTCAGAATGTCAGGTACATGTGCAGGGGGAGAAGTTCAGGAACATGGGCACTGGGAGATGGTCAGGAACTTGGGCAGAGGCAGAAGGTCAAGAACTTGCGCAATGGGAGAAGGTCAGGAATTTGGGCAGTTGGAGAAGGTCAGGAACTTGGGCAGAGAGAGAAGATCGGGAACTTGGGCAGAGTCAGAAGGTCAGGAACTGGGGCAGTGTGAGAAGGTCAGGAACTTTGGCAGAAGTAGAACGTCAGGAACTTGGGCAGAGGGAGAAGGTTAGTAACTTGGGCAGTGGCAGAAGGTCAGGAAGTTGGGCAGAGGCAAGAAGGTTAGGAACTTAGACAGAGGGAGCATGTCGGGAACTTGGGCAGGGGGAGAAGTTCGCGAACTTGGGCAGTGGGACAAGGTCGGGAACTTGGCCAGAGGGAGGAGCTCAGTTACTTGGGCAGAGGGAGAAGGACAGGAACATGGGCAGAGGCAGAAGGACAGGAACTTTGGCTGAGGGAGAAGGTCAGGAACCTGTGCAGTGGGAGAAGGTCAGGAACTTGGGCAGGGGGAGAAGATCAGGAACTTGGGCAGCGGGAGAACATCAGTAACTTGGGTAGGGCAGAAGGTCTGGAACATGGTCTGAGGGAGAAGGTCAGGAACTTGGGCAGAGGGAGAAGATCAGGAACTTGGGCAGAGGCAGAAGATCAGGAACTTGGGTAGAGGCAGAAGGTCAGGATCTTTGGCAGAGTGAGAAGGTCGGAACTTGGGCAGTTGAAGAAGGTCAGTAACTTGTACACAGGGAGAAGTTCGGGAACTTGGGCAGGGGGAGATGTTCGGGAACTTGGGCAGATGAAGAACGTCGATAACTTGGGCAGTGGGAGAAGGTCGGGAACTTGATCAAGGGGAACAGTTCAGGAACTTGGCAGAGGGAGAAGCTCAGGAACTTGGGTAGAGGTAAAAGTTCGGGAACTTGGGCAGAGGGAGAAGTTCGGGAGATTGGGCTGAGGAGAAGGTCAGGAACTTGGGCAGAGGGGTAAGATCGTGAACTTGGGCCGAGGGAGAAGGTCTTGAACTTGGGCAGGTTGGGAAGGTCAGGAACTTGGGCAGAGGCAGAAGGTCAGAACTTGGGCAGAGGGAGGAGCTCAGTAACTTGGGCAGAGGGAGAAGGTCAGGAACATGGGCAGAGGCAGAAGGACAGGAAATTTGGCTGAGGGAGAAGGTCAGGAACCTGGGCAGTGGGATAAGGTAAGGAACTTGGGCAGGGGGAGAAGGTCAGTAACTTGCACAGTGGGAGAAGGTCAGGAACTTGGGCAGAGGGAGAAGGTCCGGAACGTGGGCAGAGAGAGAAGATCGGGAAGTTAGGCAGTGTCAGAATGTCAGGTACATGTGCAGGGGGAGAAGTTCAGGAACATGGGCACTGGGAGATGGTCAGGAACTTGGGCAGAGGCAGAAGGTCAAGAACTTGCGCAATGGGAGAAGGTCAGGAATTTGGGCAGTTGGAGAAGGTCAGGAACTTGGGCAGAGAGAGAAGATCGGGAACTTGGGCAGAGTCAGAAGGTCAGGAACTGGGGCAGTGTGAGAAGGTCAGGAACTTTGGCAGAAGTAGAACGTCAGGAACTTGGGCAGAGGGAGAAGGTTAGTAACTTGGGCAGTGGCAGAAGGTCAGGAAGTTGGGCAGAGGCAAGAAGGTTAGGAACTTAGACAGAGGGAGCATGTCGGGAACTTGGGCAGGGGGAGAAGTTCGCGAACTTGGGCAGTGGGACAAGGTCGGGAACTTGGCCAGAGGGAGGAGCTCAGTTACTTGGGCAGAGGGAGAAGGACAGGAACATGGGCAGAGGCAGAAGGACAGGAACTTTGGCTGAGGGAGAAGGTCAGGAACCTGTGCAGTGGGAGAAGGTCAGGAACTTGGGCAGGGGGAGAAGATCAGGAACTTGGGCAGCGGGAGAACATCAGTAACTTGGGTAGGGCAGAAGGTCTGGAACATGGTCTGAGGGAGAAGGTCAGGAACTTGGGCAGAGGGAGAAGATCAGGAACTTGGGCAGAGGCAGAAGATCAGGAACTTGGGTAGAGGCAGAAGGTCAGGATCTTTGGCAGAGTGAGAAGGTCGGAACTTGGGCAGTTGAAGAAGGTCAGTAACTTGTACACAGGGAGAAGTTCGGGAACTTGGGCAGGGGGAGATGTTCGGGAACTTAGGCAGATGAAGAACGTCGATAACTTGGGCAGTGGGAGAAGGTCGGGAACTTGATCAAGGGGAACAGTTCAGGAACTTGGCAGAGGGAGAAGCTCAGGAACTTGGGTAGAGGTAAAAGTTCGGGAACTTGGGCAGAGGGAGAAGTTCGGGAGATTGGGCTGAGGAGAAGGTCAGGAACTTGGGCAGAGGGGTAAGATCGTGAACTTGGGCCGAGGGAGAAGGTCTTGAACTTGGGCAGGTTGGGAAGGTCAGGAACTTGGGCAGAGGCAGAAGGTCAGAACTTGGGCAGAGGGAGGAGCTCAGTAACTTGGGCAGAGGGAGAAGGTCAGGAACATGGGCAGAGGCAGAAGGACAGGAAATTTGGCTGAGGGAGAAGGTCAGGAACCTGGGCAGTGGGATAAGGTCAGGAACTTGGGCAGGGGGAGAAGGTCAGTAACTTGCACAGTGGGAGAAGGTCAGGAACTTGGGCAGAGGGAGAAGGTCCGGAACGTGGGCAGAGAGAGAAGATCGGGAAGTTAAGCAGTGTCAGAATGTCAGGTACATGTGCAGGGGGAGAAGTTCAGGAACATGGGCACTGGGAGATGGTCAGGAACTTGGGCAGAGGCAGAAGGTCAAGAACTTGCGCAATGGGAGAAGGTCAGGAATTTGGGCAGTTGGAGAAGGTCAGGAACTTGGGCAGAGAGAGAAGATCGGGAACTTGGGCAGAGTCAGAAGGTCAGGAACTGGGGCAGTGTGAGAAGGTCAGGAACTTGGGCAGGGGGAGAAGTTCGGGACTTGGGCAGGTGGAGAAGTTCGGGACTTGGGCAGCGGGAGAATATTAGTAACTTGGGCAGGGCATAATGTCTCGAACTTGGGCAGAGGGAGAAGGTCAGGAACTTTGGCAGAGGCAGAAGATCAGGAACTTGGGCAGCGGGAGAAGTTCGGGAGATTGGGCTGAGGGAGAAGTTCAGGAACTTCGGCACCGGGAATAGGTCAGGACCTTGTCAGGGGGAGAACGTGGGGATTTGGGCAGTGGGAGAAGGTCAGGAACTTGGGCAATGGGAGAAGGTCGGGAACATGGGCAGGGGGAGAAGTTCAGGAACCTGGGCAATGGGAGACTATCAGTAACTTGGGCAGGGGGAGAGGGTCGTGAATTTGGGCAGGGGGAGACGGTCAGGGACTTGTTGTCAGGTAAAAGGTCACAAACTCGGAGGTGGGATGAAGGTTAGGTCCTTGGTCAGAGGGCAGGAACTTGTGAGCGGTGTGGGAGAACGACTGAACCCGCGAGTGCGAGCCAGTCCATATAAAATGCTGGGTGTGCCTTTTCCTCCAACGGGACCAATCAGAGATCTGGTGTTGGAAATAAACGCGACCATAAAGCAACAGTGAGAGGTTCAAGTCTTGCTGGACTATATATGCAAATAGCAGTATTTGAGCTTCGGCACAAATAACAAAAGAGATGGTCGGAAGATTGTCTCCGGGGATGGTTCATATTGATAATAATTCAACACGATTTCACGATTAGGATTTGTCATTACTATAATCGATACCCTGCAAGGTTTTGCATGCAGTATAACACTTAACAAAAACTGCAGCTGTGACATTTTCGGGCTGCTGAAGGTTCTCTTCTCCGGATAGGGTAAACCAGTCACTCGCATCAGCTCTTTGGTAGCTGCTATTTCCGGAGGTGGATTCCCAGGGGTTTTCCATCAGCACCCGTCAGTTTGTTGTATGGGAGCCGGGAATGTGTTGTACTAATAACAGGGAATGTGCTGTACCGGTACCTGGGAGCGTGCTGTTCCGGGACCCGGGAGTATGGTGTACCGGGATCCGAATTTGTGCTGTACCGGGACCCGAAGTATACTGTACCGGGATCCGGGAGTGTGGTATACCGGGACCCGGGAGTGTGGTATACCGGGACCCGGGAGTGTGGTATACCGGGATCCGGGAGTCTGCTGTACTGTGACCCGGGAGTGTGGTGTACCGGGACCCGGGAGTGTGGTGTACTGGGACCCGGGAGTGTAGTGTACCGAGATCCGGGAACTTGCTGTTCCGGTACCCGGGAGTCGGCTGTTCCGGGACCCTAGAGTGTGGTGTACCGGGAACCGTCTTTGTGCTGTACCGGGACCCGAAGTGTACTGTACCGGGATTCGGGAGCCTGCTGTTCCTGGAACCGGGAGTTTGGTGTACCGGGATCCGGGAGTGTGGTGTACCGGGTCCGGGAGTTTGCTGTACTGGGACCCGGGATTGTGGTGTACTGGGTCCCGGGAGTGTGGTTTAACGGGACCCGGGAGTGTGCTGTACTGGGACACGGGTGTGTGGTTTACCGGGACCCGGGTGTGTGCTCTACTGGGATCCGGGATTTTGGTGTACCGGGACCAGTGATGTGGTGTACCGGGACCCGGGAGTGTGGTGTACCGGGACCCGGGAGTGTGGTGTACGGAGACCCGGGAGTCTGCAGTACTGGGACGCGGGAGTGTGGTGAACCGGGACCCGGGAGATTGGTGTACAAGGACCCGGGCGTGTGGTGTACCGGGACCAGTGATGTGGTGTACCGGGACCCGGGCGTGTGGTGCACCGGGACCCGGGAGAGTGCTGTAATGGGACCCAGGGATTCTGGTGTACCGGGACCAGTGGTGTGGTGTACCGGGACCCGGGAGTGTGTTGTACTGGGATACGGGAGTGCGGTGTACAGGGACACGGCAGTGTGTTGTACCGGGACCCGTGAGTGTAGTGTACCGGGACCCGGGAGTTTAGTGTACCGGGACCCGGGAGTGTTGTGTACCGGGACCCGGGAGTGTGGTGTACGGAGACCCGGGAGTGTGCAGTACTGGGACGCGGGAGTGTGGTGAACCGGGACCCGGGAGGTTGGTGTACAAGGACCCGGGAGTGTGGTGTACCGGGACCCGGGAGTGTGGTGTACCGGGACCCGGGAGTGTGGTTTACCGGGACCCGGGAGTGTGGTATACGGAGACCCGGAAGTGAGCAGTACTGGGACGCGGGAGTGTGGTGAACCGGGACCCGGGACGTTGATGTACAAGGACCCGGGAGTGTGGTGCACCGGGATCCGGGAGTGTGGTGTACCGGGACCCGGGAGTGTGGTGTACCGGGACCCGGGAGTGTGCAGTTCTGGGACGCGGGAATGTGGTGAACCGGGACCCGGGAGCTTGGTGTACAAGGTCCGGGAGTGTGGTGTACCAGAACCGGCTTGTACTGTACCAGCAGCCGGGAGTGTTTTGTACCGGGACCCGGGAGTGTGGTGCACCGGGAGGCGGGAGTGTGGTGTACCTGCTCCCGGGAGTGTGGAGTACTGGGACCCGGGATTGTTGTGTACCGGGACCCGGGAGTGTGGTGTACCGGGACCCGAGAGTGTGGTGTACATGGACCCGGGAGTGTGGTATACCGGGACCCGGGAGTGTGGTGTACCGGGACCCGGCGTTTACTGTACTGTGAACCGAGAGTATGCTGTACTGGCACCTGGGAGTATGGTGTACCGGGACCCGTGAGTGTGGTGTACCAGAACCGGCTTTGTACTGTACCGGGACCTGGGAGTGTACCGTACTGGGACCTGGAATTGTGCTGTACCGGGACTCGGGAGTGTGCTGTACTGGTACCTGGGAGTTTGCTATAACGGGACAGGGTACTTTTCTGGCCCGGTAATCGGATCTATGCTGTGCTTGGACCTGGGAATTTTCTGTACCCGGAGCCTGAAATGTGATAACATTCCCTTCTAATCTGTCCCTGACTTCTATGTGTCCCCTCACAATCGTGCTAACGAAGGACCAAGTAAATTTTGTTTCGATTCTTAATCTGCTTTACTGAATAACAGGTAAAACATAGAGAACACTGAGTAAGATGTAATCTGTTCAGTGTCATCAGTACAACAATTGCCCAGAAGTTTACAAACATAAAGAACAGAATTGGACTAAGGCATGGCTTTGATTCCAATTTAATGGACAAACTTTGATTCCTTTTCACGTCTGTCAGAGTTACGGTGCAGAGATTTGCAGTCTTCCTGCTGTCTTGGCTTTTTTCTGTTTTCTGTCTGGATTTTCACAAAGTTTTCCTTCAAAGATTAGCACAGGTCGGATAAACTGTTCAACACGGAGGTACCAAGCACCAACTAATTGACCCGATATTTCTCCACATTGGTCTATTTTAAAGAAATAATCACAACAAGGTCTCATTTCCAGAATACCCTTGGACTGCTAGATCAGCTTTGGAATGACCAAAGTAGCTAACCGCTCTTGGCAGATTTCTGCTCAAACTTCATCTGTGGATCAATCGTGTCTGGGTCTTGACCTGGCGATCAAACGGCTACAGTGTCGCGAACTATCACATTAACTTACTTTTAACCTTGGACCAGATTGAGAAATCTTTCAGAAAATATCAAGAATTAAATGAGCCCAACAGTGGAATCTACAGTATATGATACAAAAATACATTATAATATTAGAAAGTGTGAGGTCTTCTCATCTATTTAATTTGACCATCATTGCGAGGGGATACATCATTCCGCACTTCAACTCCTCTCTAAATTTCCTCTGGGTCACTGCATAAACAAAAGTGTTTGTGCAGCAACTCATGAGCTGGAGCATGAAGCCGATTTCCCGAAGAAATGCGGGCACAGAGACAGAATATCCCAAGTGATCCAATCGTCTCAATATAGAACAGACCATAAACACCACCCATAACAGTATGAAATTCCCCGATATAACAAACAGCACAATCATGGATTTCCTTCGGCTCTCCATCTCAGGGTCACTGGAACGATCGGCACTGCTCTTACCCAGGAGTCTGCTGCGGGCTCTGCTCGCCACTAAAATGTGTCTGACCGTTAAAGCATTGAACAGTAGAATCAAAAGAAATGGAATAAATGGCGTTAAAATGTAATGCATTAATTCAACAATGGCCCAGACCAGAGATTGAGATACATGGTATGCCACGCGGCAAAACCAGGAGCTGTTAGAAAGCCAATATTGACTTGTATATAGAAAATACCAGAAAATGTTCTTCAAGCAGCTCAGCACCGTCACTGTTCCGAGAACCACATCCGCCGTTTTCTCGGTGCAATATTTCGATTTCAGCTTCTGGCAACAAATGGCCACAAATCGATCAAAGGTGAAAGTGACGGTGAACCAGACAGAACAGTCTGTAGCTGCATAAAGCAGGACGGCGTGGATATTACACGAACCAACGTTCCTCAGAAAGATAAACTGTTCCCGATAAACAATAGGAATCTGCCTCAGTATCAGATCGATGATCACGACTAGTAGATCTGCCGCTGCCATGGCCACCAGGTAGCGAGTGACACATTTGGAGAGACCGCACTTTCCGCGAGACAGGATCGCAATCGTCACCACGTTAACTGTGAGCAAGAATAAACTAGGAAAACCATTCACCAGGAAAGGGCAATAACCATAGTTGTATGCGTTTTCAGTGAAATAATGGAGTAGGTTATATAAAAGTGCTCTTATCTTTCTTCACATTAACCTGAATTGTGCCCAATAAATGTGCAGTACGGCTTTGCATCCAGTGATGGGACCTGATTTGTTTAACTGTGACAGGATGTCCTGGAGATAAGGGTTGCAGTCAGAGTAATCAGCAATGATTAGCCAAATAAGTGAAGCAAAGGTATCACGTTGCATAGACTTGCCATGTATTACCTTGAGTATTGAAGATTACGTGGTAATCTAATTGAAGTGTTTAAATGATGCATGATTTGTTCTGGAAGATAGAGGAAATCTAATTCCTGTAACGGAGAAGTCCAGAACAAGTGGGCATAAATATAAAAATATAGGTAGATTGTTCAAGGGTGATGAGAGGAAGCATTTCTGCATACGAACGTAAGTGCAAAACTGGAACTCTCTCCCCGAAATATCTATTGAGGCTACGTCAATCGAAAATTTCAAAAGTGAGATTGATAGATTTTTGTTCGATAAGTATGATAAGGGAGATGAAACAAAGGCGGTTTGAATGATTTAAGATAGAGATGAGCTATGATGTAATGAAATGGCGAATCAGGTTCGAGGTGCTGAGTCGTCTACTCCTTATGTTCCGACATGAACATTCTTTCAAAACAGCTACTGAGTTGAGAATAAGTACAAAAGTAAACAATCGGGAAGTGGGAGCCTCACTTGCAACTGAGCTAGCGGGGAAGGAATAGTTGGGACATTGCAGTTTGAATTGCAGCGTGTGTGAGTTAGATGTTAGGGTGTTATAATTCACCTTAATCTCCCGAGGTGGGGAAATGTCAAAAATGGCATGGTAGTAAGAAGAATGTGTGAATGGATGGAGTCCTCTAAATGGATAAGTCAGTTAGTAAAACCCATTTTCTGTGCTCATACATTGATTATGGTCATCTGTTCAAGGCTTGAGCTCTTCTTTAAAATGGCACAAATCAAACCCTCCCCTCCAATGCTCGTAATGCCAGTTTCACTCTTTTCTACAGCTGGTTAAAAATATTAATTCGTGCATCCCTGCCTGTTTTGGAGATGAGAAGTGAGGCACAGCCGGATCCTCCACTCCTGAATTTCCAATAGTCAATAATTGGCTGATCCGAGTTACAGACACTTTACGCTCCATGCTCGGATATTTTGGGTCACCACAACTAAAACGGCACAGATTTACCATTTAATGTCGTTCATTTTACAGGCAGGTCTTTGAATTGTATTAGAGGAAACACTTTTAGCATTGGCCAATTACTGTAAATGTTGGGACAATATGACTGACAATGTAATATACCATCCTGGTATTTCAGAAACTATCTGTATTCTAGCCGTATAGTGTTAATCTTGCTCCTTTACTCAGACGGTGTGAAGTGAGTAGGCTTCAAATTCATATAGGGAATACGACACAATCCATTATCGAGTGAATTGACTATCAGAACACTCCGCTTTCAATCACTGTGGATCCAAATCAGAGATAGGACGAACTTTACCAAAGGAACATGGAATTAAATTGTTCATGCAATTCATTATTCTACATAAAAACATTAAATGAGCGGAATAATATTAAACAGTAACTCAAACTTAGAATTCAAAGGTAACGTTTCAGAAACAGTGACACTAACGTACTGCAGGAAACGTTGGAAAGTGAGACAGCTCAAGCAGATTGGATCATCAATGCATTTGTGATTGGTCTGATAGGATAGATTTGTACAACTAAATTATTAATTCTATCCTGCAGAAAGAGAAGATCGCGTGAGGTCAGAAAACAATTTCTCTCCAGATATCCGGATTAAGTGTTTACAACAAAGTTTACATTTTAATTAAAATAATAATAGAGTAACATGGCGTGTGCTGTAGACTGAAAGAACAAAAGGACCTTAATACAAATGTCTGAACTGTAAGTAATAATGACCATGAAGGGCAGACCAATCATTGAACTGGTACCAAGGAGTGGGAGTTCACGTCAGTGGAACACGGGCCATCATCAAACACACAAAAGAAAAAAAAGAGAAAATTACAGAAAGAAAAACGACCATGAAAGAAAGATCTCGCATATCCAGCGCCTTTAATGAATTCGGGACATCTCTAAAATTTTACAGCTAATGATGTATTTTTGACTTGTAGTCATTGTTGTAATAACAGCAACTTGCATTTATAAAACGTAATGTCACGAAAATATCAAAACAAAGAGCTGGAAACACGGACTAAGATGCCACGTACGTTAATCTCTGAGTACTGATTTACCGGCTGCAGATAGTAACTTACCCGGGACACCGAACGCAGCCAGGATGGGGAAGTAAATCGGTTGTATATCATTAATTGCCCATAGAATCTTGAGCTTGATCAGAAAATCAAGACCCATTATTTCCCTTTCGGTAAGAATCGATGATCGAATGGTTGGTCCTGATGCTGGGGAATATTCTCCGATTGACATATTTAGAGGATTCTCCTTATTTATAAGACTGGGAATCCATCCGGTCAGAAAATCTGCTCCCCTGCTGACTGGGTTTAATTGCAGTCACTGAACAAACAGATGCCGTCAACAATTTTCACTTCAATACTTTTAATAAAACAGTGCAATTACCAGTCAGATAAAGCCCCGAAGACCAGGTTAAAAGATATATCTTCATACATTCAGACAAGCCCCATAATTCTAACAATAATTTAAAACACACAGTCAGATAGTATATCGTGGGTTCTTATTTAATAACATAAAGTGACCGCCGGACACATCTATTCCACTTGATGATAACGGTTAGACTCTTTATGTAATGTAGTACTGGCCAACGTTTGTGTGGGAGTGGGACTTGTTTCCTGATACGATATGAGCAGCAGAGCTTGAATTATCTCAATTGCTTGGGTGGTAGAGGATGGGAAGCCGATTAGGAGAACATTCGAATCGTCAAACATGCAGGTGAACAAGGCATAGATAGAGTCATAGAGTCATAGAGTTATACAGCACAGAAAGAGGCCCTTCGGCCCATCGTGTCTGCGCCGGCCATCAAGCCCTGTCTTTTGTCATCCCATTTTCCAGCATTTGGTCCGTAGCCTTGTAGCTATGGCGTTTCAAGTGCTCATCTAAATGCTTCTTGAATGTTGTGAGGGTTCCTGCCTCTACCACCCTTTCAGGCAGTGAGTTCCAGATTCCAACCACCATCCAGTGAACAATTTTTTCCTCAAATCCCCTCTATACCTCCTGCCCCTTACCTTGAAACTATGCCCTCTAGTTATTGAACCCTCTACTAAGGGGAAAAGTTCCTTTCTATCTATCTTATCTATGCCCCTCATAATTTTGTACACCTCAATCAGGTCCCCCCTCAGACTTCTCTGCTCTAAGGAAAACAACCCCAGCCTGTCCAGTCTATCTTCATCGCTGGAACGCTCCAGCCCAGGTAACATCCTGGTGAATCTCCTCTGCACCCTCTCCAATGCAATCACATTCTTCCGATAGTGTGGCGACCAGAACTGCACACAGTATTCCAGCTGTGGCCTAACTAGAGTTTTGATCAACTCCATCATAACCTCCCTGCTCTTATATTCTATGCTTCGGCTAATGAAGTCAAGTATCCCATATGCCTTCTCAACCAACTTATCTACATGTCCTGCTGCCTTCAGGGGTCTATGTACATGCACACCAAGGTCCCTCTGATCCTCTGTCCTTCCTAGGGTCCTACCGTTCATTGTGTATTACCTTGCCTTGTTAGTCCTCCCAAAATGCATCATCTCACACTTTTCAGAGTTAAATTCCATTTTCCACTGTTCTGCCATCTGACCAACCTGTCTATATCGTCCTGTAGACTTAGGCTTCCCTCCACGGTTTTTTTCCACATCACCAATTTTCATTTCATCTGCGAACCTCCTGATCATACCTCCTACATTCGTATCTAAATCATTAATGTACACTACAAACAGCAAGGAACCCAGCACCGATCCCTGCGGTACACCACTGGACACAGGCTTCCAGACACAAAAACAACCTTTGACCATCGCCCTCTGCCTCCTGCCACTCAGCCAATTTTGAATCCAATGTGCCAAATTTCCGTGGATCCCATGGGTTCTTACCTTCTTGACCCGTCTCCCAAGAGGGACTTTGTCAAAAGACTTACTGAAGTGCATGTAGACTGCATCAACTGCACTACCCTCATCCACACAGCTAGTTAAACCCTCGAAAAATTCAATCAAATTGTTTAGACATGATCTCCCCCTAACAAAGCCATGCTGACTATGTTTGGTTAACTCTTGCCTCTCCAAGTGGAGACATATTCTGTCCCTCAGAATTTTTTCCAATAACTTCCCTATCACTGATGTTAGGTTCACTGGCCTGTAATTCCCTGGTTTATCCCTACTACCCTTCTTGAATAATGGTACTACATTAGCTGTCCTCCAGTCCTCTGGCACCTCCCCTGTGGCCAGAGAGGTTCTGAAAATTTGTGTCACAGACCCTGCAATCTCCTCCATTGCCTCACACAGCAGCCTGGGATACATCTCGTCTGACCCTGGGATTTTCCTTTATTTTGCCCGCCAGTGTTTCTTCATGCCCCCTCTTCTCTCTCCTAATTTCTTTTCTACATACCGCTCTGCACTTTATATACTCCTCTCCGGCTTCCACTGTTTTTAGTCCTTTGTATCTGCCAAATGCCTCCCTTTTTTCCCCAATCCTTTCTTGCATATCCCTTGAAATTCAGGGTTCCCTGGACTTCTTGGTCCCACCCTTGACCTTTACGGGAACATGTTGGCGCTGTAATCTCTCAATTTCCTTTCTTGATGACTCCCACTACTCTGATGTGGATTTTCCTGCAAGTAGCTGATCCCAGTCCACTTTGGCCAGATATTGCCTTATCATATTAAAATCGGCCTTCCCCCAATGTAGAACTTCTATTTCCAGTCCATCTTTCTCCTTTTCCATGACTACCTTAAATCGCACCGAATTATGGTCGCTGTCAACAAAATGATCTCCTACTGACACTTCTTCCACTTGCCTGGTTACATTCCCTAGAATTAAGTCTAGTACCGCCCCTCTCTTGTAGGACTTTCGAAATGCTGGCTCAAAAAGCTCTCCTGGATGCACTTTAAGAATTCCGCACCTTCTAAGCCTTTCACACTCTGACTATCCCAGTTAATATTTGGGATGTTGAGATCCCCTACTAATATTACCCTATTATTGCTACACTTCTCTCAGATTTCCCATATATCTGTTCCTCTATCTCCCCCTGATTGTTTGGGGGCCGAAAGTACACTCCCAGCAAAGTGTTTGCCCCCTTTTTGTTTTTAAGTTCTACACAGATGGCCTCATTAGAGGAACCTGCTAAGATATCATCCCTCCTTACTGCAGTAATTGACTCCTTGATTAATATTGTGACATCCCCTCCTCTTTAACACCCCCCTCTGTCTTGCCTGAAGATTCCATACCCCGGAATATTTAGCTGCCAGTCCTGCCCCTCCCTCATCCATGTTTCTGTGATAGCAAGAATTTCATGCTCCCATGTGTTTATCAACACCTTCAATTCATCTGCCTTACTCGCAAGACTCCTTGCATTAAAATAAATGTCATCCAGCCTTGCCATACTCCCTTGTGCCGTTAAATATTTGCTCTGCCTTCCAGAATGACTTATTTTTTCCTCTATATTGGGCTGTGCATGACCCCCTACTATAGCTCCACTCCGTATCCCATTCCCCTGCCAAGTTATTTTAACCAGCTCCCCCCCCCCCCCCCCCCCCCCACGCCACCCCCGCCACCAACCCCGACCCCGCCAACAGCACTAACAAACCTCCCCGCAAGGATGTTGGTCCCGGTCCCGTTCCGGTTCAGCTGCAACCCGTCTGACTTCTACAGGTCCCACCTTCCCCAGAAACAGACCGAGTGATCCAGGAAACTAATGCCCTCCCTCCTGCACCAACTCTTTAGCTACGCATTCATCTGCTCTATCCTCCTATTCCTATACTCTCTAGCACGTGGCACCGGAATTAATCCAGAGATTACAACCTTTGAGGTCCTGCTTTTTAATCTGCTACCTAGCTCCCTAAATTATTGTTGCAGGACCTCATCCCTCTTTCTACCGATGTCGTTGGCATCAATGTGAACCACGACCTCTGACTGTTCGCCCTCCCCCTTCAGAATGCCCTGCAGCCGTTCAGTGACATCTTTGACAATGGCGCCACGGTGGTAACATACTATCCTGGAGTCACGTCTGCGGCCGCAGAAACGCCTGTCTGCAGCCCTCACTGTTGAGTCTCCCACCACTATTGCCATTCCACTCTTACTCCTCCCCCTTCTGCAGCTGAGCCACCAACAGTGCCGTGAACTTGACGAGATGCATGGGATGAGGTTAGGATTGAGGCAAGTCATGTTCCCTAGTTGGAAAGGGGCATTCTCAGTAATCTTGTTGCTCCACAGTATCCTAGATGGGATGGGATCAGATAGGATATGGAGACAGATGGGTGAAACTGGAGAGCCACAGAGGTTCAGCTGCTGAGTGTGGGGCAGCGGATGTGAAATATTTGGATTGGTGGGCAATTATAAGTTGAAAGAAGCAAAGACGACTCAACGGATACTTAATTGCCTGAATGACCGAGAAATTGCATGAAATCCTCTTTTATGTCGAAAAAATATCCATGAACAGGAGGATGACGTCTGTGAACAGTGCTTTGTAAGAATTACCTATCTCGGAGTCGCTGATTACAATAAACATAGTGGACCTAATAAAGCTGATTTTTTTGGAATTACTCACCTCAAACACCTCTGTTATAATTGAAAAATGATTCAATTTATTCCAAATTAAATTTAGTAACTGGCCATTTAAGCCTTGTATTTGTGAGCCACAGAGCCAATTACACGCCGTTTATACAGGAACCACAGCAGAACGTGTCATATTAGAGACTGAGCCTGATAGACAGAAGAATTGCCACAATAAAAGCAGATATATTGTTTGGTGATCCGCGTAAACCACAACAATTCCAGATATGTAGGCGAGTAATCCCAGTAAACCCTGATAAACAAAGCTATATAGGATGCTGAAACTAGTAAACCACTAATGGCTGATAAACCCAGTAATCTACGATAAACGTAGAAATATAGGCTGGTGATTGCAATAAACCCTGATAAATCCAAATAGGTAGCGTTTTATCCCAGTGATCCACTATAAAACAAAACATATAGGCTACTGATCCCTTTAAACCCTGATAAACACAGCTATATAAGCTGGTAAAACTACTAAACCACTATAAAGCCAGATATGTAGGATAGTGATCCCTGTAAACCTTATAAACACAGTTATAAAGGCTGGTGATGCCAGTATCGCCGATAGACGCATATATATAGGCCACCTATTATAGATAGAGTGCCTATTTCCACCTCGTAACATCACCTGTCACCACCCCTGCCTCAGCTCGTCTGCTGCTTTTGTTACCTCTTGAGTTGACTGTTCCTACGCACTCCTGGCTGCTCTCCCATTTTCTAGCCTATGTAAGCTTGAGATTATCCAACTTCGGCTGCCCGTGTCCTAACTTGCACCAAGACCCGTTCACTCATCACCCCTGTGCTTGCTGACCGACATTGGCTTGCGGTTAAGCAATTATTTAAAAATTCTCATCCTTATTTCCAAATCCCTTCATGGCCTCGTCCCTCCCTCTCTCTGTAATCTCCTCCAGCCCAAACCCCCACCCCCCCCCCGCCCCCCATCCCAAGATATCTCCACTCCTCTAATTCTGCCCACTTGATTATAATCGCTGAACCATTGATGGCCGTGTCTTCAGTTGCGAAGGCACTAAGCTGTGGAATTCCCTCCCTAAAGCTCTTCACCTCTTTACCTCCATTTCCTCCTTTAGGACTTTCCTTAAAATCATCTCTTTGACCAAGCCTTTGGTCATCTGCCCTAATTTCTCCTTATGTTGCTCGGTGTCATTTTTTTTAAATTATAACACTGATGTAAAGCGCCTTGGGACATTTGACCAATTTAAAGGCGCTATATAAATACAGGTTGTTGTTGATGAAGTTAGTATAATAGCCGGATCTACACAGATATACAGGTTGCTGATTTAACCAATTCATGACAGACGCAGATATATAGGTTGGTGATCTCAGTGAACGCTGATTATTTGGAAAATGACCGGTGAAGACTTATAATATTGGGGTCCTTAATTCCAAGAAATCCTCCTTTATAGGAAAGCTGCATTTGGTGTTCATAAAATGCATTAAAATATTTTTTACCAAACTTTCGCAAGTTTAATCATACTGTTCAACTCTCCATTCCACTTTCCATATTGCTCACGATATTCCTGGATAATGTTAGCTGCATTATTTTCATATGGCTCCCGTTTAATTTTTGTCTGCCTATTTAATGACAGATCTCTAATCTTTGATCGATCCACTTTCTATCTTCTCGAAATGTATTCATATTATACGCAAATCATCTCATATTTGAAATTACACGTTGGAGCAATTGTAAATCAGTTGCTGATCCTGATCCTGTTAAAGGAGTCTTACCGAAATATGTAAAACGAGGGATCCAATTCATTCATGTGTCATATTAGAGTGACCAACATAAGCCATGAAAAATCGAAGGGGCACAAATTTACTATTGCTTTAATTCAGTCTGGCCGGCTAACTTTTTCTTCATTAAGGCAGGAAGTAACTCTAGTGAAGATAATGTGTTTTTCCGTTGTCTTCCTCATGCTTTGATCTTCGGATTACCTTATCCTAGTTGAGTTACAAATAATACGAAAGAGCCCTCCCCAACCTTTTGTAGATCGCGAGCCATCAGCTCCCATCAAACTTAACCAGCCCGCTGGAAGTCAACCTAGCATTCAGAGCCGGTGCTCTGGTCTCTGCTCGCCGAAGCTGACAGGAAAAGAGTCCGAACCCAAACATATGGGCTGAGAGGCGGGAATAATATACCGGGAATCATAGAATGATAGAATAGTTCAGCACAGAAGGAGGTTATTCGGCCCATCGAGTCTGCCCCGGCTCTTTAGAAGAGCAATCCAGTTAGACCCAGTCACTCTCTCTTTCCCAGTATCCCTGCAAAGTTGTCTCCTTCAACTATTTATCCAATTCCTTTTGAAGGCTACTATTGTATCTGCCTCCACCGCCTTATCAGGTACCGCATTGCTGATCCTAAGCACTCATTGCACGAAAACGTTTATCCTCATGTCGCCTCTGGTTATTTAGCCATTCACCCAAAATCTATGCCCTCCGGTTATCGACCTTCAGACGTTAGAAACAGTTTTTCTTTAATTACTCTATCTAAACCCTTCATGATTTTAAACACCTCTACCAAATCTCCTGTTGGCCTTCTATGCTCCAAGGAGAACAATCCCAGCTTCTCTCATACCTGGAACCATTCGAGTACATGTCTCCTGTACCCTCTCCAAAGCCTTTACCTCCTTCAAAAAATTGTTATGCCCAGAATTGGAAACAATACTCCAGCTGGGGACGAATTACAAGAAAAAAACAACTCGTATTTTTTTAACGCCTTTAATGTAGTACAGCGTCACAAGGCGCTTCACAGGAGTATTATTAGCAACAATTGGACACCTAGCCTCATAAGGAGAAATTAAGGCAAATGATCAAAAAGCCTGTTCAAAGAGGTAGGTTTAAAGGAGCGTCTAATGGAGGAAAGAGCGGTAGAGAGGCGGAGAGCTTTAGGTATGGAATTTCAGAGCTTAGGGCCCAGACAACAGAAGACACGGCCAGCAATGTTTGAGCGATTAGAATCAGGGTTGCACAAGAGGGCAGAATTAGAGGAGCGCATATATCTTGAAGGGTTGTAGGGCTGAAGGATATTACAGAGATAGGGACGGGCGAGGCAGTGCAGGGATTTTAAAAGAAGGGAGCGAATTTTGAAAGCGAAGCATTGCTTAACTGGGAGCCAATGTAGGTCAGTGGGCACAGGGGTGATGGTTGAAAGGGACTTGGTGCCATTTAGGACACGGGCAGCAGAGATTTGTAGGGTAGATCGTAGGAGGCCAGTCAGGTGTGCGTTGGAATAGTCAAGTCCAGAGGTAACAAAGGCATGGATGAGGGTTTCAGCAGCGGATGAGCTGAGGCAAGGGGGGGAGACGGCCGATGTTACGGAGGTGGAAATAGGTTGTCTTAGTTATTCTGCCGATATGTGGCCAGAAGCTCATTTCAGGGTCCAATATGACAGCAAGGTTACGAATAGTGTGGGTCAGCCTCAGACAGATGTTAGGGAGAGGGATAGAGACAGTGGCTAGGGAACGCAGTTGGTGGTGGGAACTGAAAACAATAGCTTCGGTCTTTCCAATATTTAACTGGAGAAAATTTCTGATCTTTCAGAACTGTATGTCGGACTAGCTGTCTGATAATTTAGAGACTGGGGAGGGGTCGAGAGAAGTGGTGTTGAGGTAGAGATGGGTGTCGACAGCGTACAGGTGGAATTTGACGCTGTTTTCTCGGATGATGTCGCCAAGGGGCCGCATTTAGATGAGAAATAGGAGGGTGCCGAGGATAGAACCTTGGGGGACACCAGAGTTAACGATGCTGTAGCGCGAATAGAAGCTGTTGCCTGTGATTCTCTGGCTACGATTAGGTAGATAAGAATGGAACCACTGGAGTGCAAAGCCACCCAGCTGGACGATGTTGGAGAGGCGTTGCAGAAGGATGGAGTGGTCAACCGTGTCAAAGGCTACAGGCAAGTCAAGAACGCCAAGATGGGATTGTTTACCATCGTCAGATTCACAAAGGATGTCATTTGTGACTTTGATGAGAGCCGTTTCGGCAGTGCGGCAGGGGCGGAACCCTGATTGCAGGGATTCAAACATGGAGTTGTGGGAAAGACGGCCACGGATTTGGATGGCGACACGTTCAATGACTTTGGAGAGCAAAATGAGCTTGGAGATGGAGGGGGGTGGGTAGTTCGCAAGGACGGAAGTGTCAAGGAATTCTTTAAAGGAGAGGCATGATGATGGCAGATTTGAGGGTGAGTGAGAAAGTACCTGAGGAGAAAGAAGCTTTAAAAATGTCAGCTAACATGGGAGCCAGTAAAGGAAGTTGGGTGGTCAGCAATTAGTGTTTTATATCGGTTAATCTTAACTTATAAGAACATAAGAACATAAGAAATAGAAGCAGGAGTAGGCCAATCGGCCCTTCGAGCCGGCTCCGCCATTCAATAAGATCATGGCTGATCTGATCCTCACCTCAAATCTAAAGAACACAAGAAGTAGGAGCAGGACCCGACCACTCAGCCCCTGGGCCCGCTACGCCACCCACAGGGCCTCGACCGATCCGAACTCAGCCTCATGTCCAATTTCCTGCCCGCTCCCCGTAACCCCTAATTCCCTTTACTTCTCGGAAACTGTCTATTTCTGTTTTAAATTTATTTAATGATGTAGCTTCCACAGCTTCCAGGGGCAGCAAATTCCACAGACCTACTACCCTCTGAGTGAAGAAGTTTCTCCTCATCTCAGTTTTGAAAGAGCAGCCCCTTATTCTAAGATTATGCCCCCTAGTTCTAGTTTCACCCATCCTTGTGAACATCGTGGCTTTTGCACTCTATGCCTGTATTTATAAAGACTAGGATACCACCTGCATTATTAACCACGTTGTCCGGCCTCCTTCAACGTTTTGGCATAATCACCCCTGGTCTCTGTTGTTGCATCCGTTTAAAATTGTACCATTTAGTGTGTTTGGTCTCTCTTCTTTGTTCCTACAGTCAATCTATCACCTCAAACGTCTTTGCTTTGAATTCCATCTGCCATGTGTCCGCCCATCCAACCAGCCTGTCTGTGTCTTCTTGAAGTCTATTACTATCGACCTCACTATTTACTACACTTCCAAGTTTCCTCTCATCTGCAAATTTCGAAATTGTGCCCTGAACCCATAAGTCGAATAATTATTGTGTATCAAAAACAGCAATGATCCTTGTACTGAAACTTGGGGAACGCCACTGTATACCTCCCTCCATTCCGAAGAACAGCCATTCACCACGACTCTCTGTTTTCTATTCCTTAGCCCATTGTGTATCAATGCTGCTACTGCTCATTTTATCCCACGAGCTTCATTCTGATAACAAGCCGAGTATGTGGTTCTTTATCAAAGCCTTTTGAAAGCCCAGAGACACAATATCAACTCCACTGACCTCATCACCTCTCGCTGTTATCTCATCGAAAAACTCAATCAATTTAGTCAAACAGGATATGTCCTTAACAAATCCGGGTTGGCTCTCCTTTATTCGTTCATGCTTGTTCATGTGGCTGTTACGTTTCTCCCGGATTATTTTTTCCAAAACTTCCCAACCACCGACTTTAAACTGACTGGCCTGTAATTGTCACGTTTATCCTCCTCCCCATTTTTGAATAAGGGCGTAACATTTACAATCCTCCAGAAGGTTGGCACCACCGCTGGATCTAAGGAGGATTGAATGATTGTGGCCGGCACCTTCGCAATTTCTACACTTACTTCCCTCAGCAACCTAGGATACATCCCATCCGCACCGGGTGACCTATCCGCTTTAATTATCGCTAATGTGTCTAGTACCTCCTTTTTTTCCATTGTAATCGCATCCAGTATCCCATTACCTCCTCGTTTACCATAGCTTTAGCGAAGTCATCTTCCTTGGTAAACACCGATGCAATGTATTCATTTAATACCTCAGCAATGCCTTCTGCCTCCACCAATAATTATCCATTTTGATCCCTAATCGGCCCCACCGCTGCTGTGAAAAAATATTAATTTTAATCGTAGGAGATAGTTTGATTTTCATTTATGTTAGCCGCCAATCTATTCTCGTGCTGACTCTTTCCAACTCTTAGTTCCTTTTTCACTTCTCCTCTGTACTTTGCACATTCAGACTTATTCTCCATTGTATTAACAAGCTGACATCTGTTTCATCCTACTCTTCAACTCCTTCGTCACCCTAGTTTTAGTTTTCCTCTTTTCACCTAAACTTTAATCGAACCGTCTCCTCTTTGAATGCTGCCGATTGCTCCACTACATTTTTGCCTGACAGTGTTTGACTACAATTTACTCGGGATAGAACCCTCCTCAATTAGCTGAAATTAGCCCTCGTCCAGTTATGCATTTTTATTCTATATTTCTCCTTGTCCTTCTCCAGAAATAATCTCAACCTGCCCGATCTATGATCACTATTTCCGAGATGCTCCCCCACTGTACCATTCTCCACTTGGCCCATTTAATTCCCAAGGACTAGATTTAGCAATGCCTCCTTCTTTGTTGGGCAGGAAACTTACTGATCAAGAAAATTCTCCTGAACACTCTTCAAAAATTCCTCCCATTCTCTTCCCTTCACACTATCACTGCCCCATTCAATATTGAGGTAGTAAAGTCTCCCATTTTCATAACTCTAGTAATTTATTTGCAAATCTGTTCGTCTATTTCGTTCCCACTATTTGATGGTTTATAAAATACACCAAGTAGCCTAATAGCTCATTTATTGTTTCTCAAATCCAACCAAATAGATTATGTCTTTGATCCCTCAGGGATATGCTCTCTGTCTAGCACTAATTTCTTCCTTAATCAAAACTGCTGCCCCTTCCTACTTCTTTCCTTTCTTTTTATTCGTTTTTTTCATTCATATTATTTTTTTTTTTTTACACTTCATCTCGAGCCATCTTTTGTTTCTCAACTTTATCCATTACCATCTCATTTTGCCTTGCACCATCGCTTAATGTCTCTTAATGTCTTTCAATCTCTCCCGCCTTCCATCTAGAGCCATCTTTTGTCCCATTTCCATCTCATTTTGCCTTGCACCGTCTCTTAATGTCTCTTAATCTCTCCTGCCTTCCATCCTATCACAGATCTTCCCTTTTGTTCTTTCCTCCCCTCCCACCTTTCCCTGCCTCTGCACTTGCTTAAAAACCTGTTCGATCTCCAGCTGTATCCAGTTCTGACGAAGGGTCATCAACCTGAAACGTTAACTCTATTTCTCTCTCAGCAGATGCTGCCTGGCCTGCTGAGTATTTCCAGCATTGTCTGTGTTTATTCGTGTATAACTAACTTCATTGAGTTTTTTGATGAGGTAACAGATAGGGCTGATGAGGGCAATTCGGTCGATCTGGTGTACATGGACACCCAAAGGCGTTTGATAAAGTGCCACAGAATAGGCTTGCCAGCAAACTTGAAGCCCATGGAATAAAAGGGACAGTTGCAGCATGGATAAGAAATTGGCTAAGTGACAACGAGCACAGAGTTGTAAATGGTTGTTTATCGGATTGGAGGAAGGTATACTGTGGTCTTCCCCAGTACTCGGTACTCGGAGGAGTGCTTTTCTTCATTTATATTAATTATTGAACTTGGGTGTATAGGGCACACGTTCAAAAGTGGCAGATGGCATAAACGTGGACGTATTGTGGACAGTGAGGAGGATAGTGATGGGTTTCAAGACGACATAAACAAGCTGGCTGAATGGATGGACATGTGGCAGATGAAACTTAAAGCAGAAAAGTGAGAAATGATACATTTTGTTAGGAAGAAAGAGCAGAGGCAAAACAAACTAAAGGTAAAATTCTAAAGGAGGTGCATGAACAGAGAGACCTGGGGTATATATGCACAATTCTTTGAAGGTGGCACGGCAAGTTGGGAAAGCAGATAAAAAAGCATATGGGATCCTGAGCTTCATAAATAGAGGCATGCAAAATTCAAAAGCAAGGAGGTTATGATGATCATTTATAAAATACTGGTCCGGTCTCAACTGGAGTATTGTGTCCAATTCTGTGCGCCACACTTTAGGAAGGATGAGAAGGCCTTAGAGAGGGTGCAGAAATGATTTACAAGAATGGTTCCAGGGATGGGGGACTGGAGAAACTGGGATTGTTCTCTTTAGAGCAGCGAAGGTTGAGAGGAGATTTGATAAAGGTGTTCAAAATCATGGGAACTAAACATTCCAGCATATTTGTTTTTCTGAATGGAAAAAGCGGCGGGTGTGGGTGGGGGTGGAGGTGGGGGGTAGCCCTCATAATAAAGGAGGGAATAAAGACTGTAGAGAGAAAGGATCTTGGTTTGGAAAAAAACAAATATAGAATCAGTTTGGGTGGATCTAAGAAACAACAAGTGCTGAAAACACTTTTGGAAGTAGTTTATAGGCCTCTAACAGTGGATCTTGTGTAGGCAGAGTATAAATAGGAAATTAGAGATGCGTGTAACAGGGGCAATACATTAATCATGGGAGACCTTAACTTGCATATAGACTGGGCAAACCAAATTTGTAGTAATAGTGCAGTGGAAGTTTTCATGAAATGCATTCAAGATAGTCTTCTAGATCGGTATGTCGAGGAACCTACTCGGCAATTGGTTATTTTAAATCTAGTATTGTGCAACTGGACAGTTTCAATTAATAAATTTGTAGTAATGGAGCTTCTGGGGAGATCATATTATGATAGAATTTTATGTTGCGTTTGAGAGTGATTTCACTAAGTTCGAAACTAGGGTCCTTAATCTGAACAAAGCCAATTACGTAGGTATGAGAGGCGTGTTGTCTAAGGTAGGTTGGAAACGTAGATTGAAAGATATGACAGTAGAAAAGCAATGGAAAACATTTAAAGAAATAATTCATAATTCGCGACGAATCTACATTATCTTAAGGAATAAAAACAACACGGGTAAACTGGTGCACCCGTGGCTAACAAGAGCAATTAAAGATTACATTAGATTAAAGGAAGAGGTGTATAATGTTGCCAAAAAGAGTAGTAAGCCTGAGGATTTGGAGGCTTTTAAAATTCAGCAATAGGAGTATAAAGAAATTGATAAAGAAACGGAAAGTTGAACATGAGACTAAACTTGCGAGACACATAAAAACAGACTGAAAAATCTACTATAGGTATGTAAAAAGGAAAAGACTGGTGAAAGTAAATGTGTGTCCCTTACAGGCTGAGACAGGAGAAATTATAATGGGGAATAAGGAAATGGCAGGGAAATTAAACAAATGCTTTTTGTCTGCCTTCACAGAAGAAGACGCAAAAAACATTCCGAAAATAAAGGAGAACCAAGGGTCTAGCGAGAATGAGGAACTGGAAGAAATTACTATTAGTAAATAAGTAGTAGTGGAGAAATTAATCAGACTGAAAGCTGATAAATCCCCTGGAACGGATGGCCGACATCCTAGGGTTTCAAAAGAGGTGGCGATAGAGATCGTGGATGCATTGGTTGTCATCTTCCAAAATTCCGTAGATTCTGGAATGGTTCCCGCAGATTCGAAAGCAGAAAATTGTACCCCACTATTTAAGAAAGGAGGCAGAGTGAAAACGGGCAACTATAGACCAGTTAGCCTGACATCAGTAGTAGGGAAAATGATAGTATCAAATGTTAAGGACGTGGTAACTGGGAACTTAGAAAATAATAAAAGGATTGTGCAGAGTCAACACCGATTTATGAAAGGGAAATCGTTTTTGACAAATCTGTTACATTTTTCTGAGGTTGTAACTAACAGGATAGTTAAGGGGGGACCAATGGATGCGGTGTATTTGGGTTTTCAGAAGGCATTCGAAAGGTGCCGCTCATGAGTTTATTAAACAGATTTAGGGTTCATGGAATTGGGGGTAATATACTCGCATGGATTGATGATTGGTTAAGGACAGAAAACCGAGCAGGAATAAACAGGTCATTTTCGCGTTGGCAGGCTGTAACGAGTGGGGTACCGCAAGGATCAGTGCTTGGACCTCAGCTATTTACAATCTATATCAAAGATTTGGACGAGGGGACCAAATGAAATATATCCAAGTTTGCTGATGATAAAAAGCTAGGTGGGAATGTAAGTTGTGAGGAGGATGGAAAGAGGCTGCAAGGGGATATAGATAGTTTAAGCGAGTGGGCAAGAACATGCCAAATGGAATTAAACGTGGAGAAATGTGAAATCAGTTTATTTTTTAAATGGTGAGAGATTGGGAAATGTTGGTGTTCAGAGGACCTGGATGTCCTTGTACACGAATCGCTGAAAGTTAACATGCAGACACAGCAAGCAATTAGGAAAGCAAATGGAATGTTGACCTTTATTACAATAGGATTTGAGTATAAGAGTAAAGACGGATTACTGCAATAATTTAGGTCCTTCGTGAGACCACACCTGCAGTATTTTGTACAGTTTTGTTCTCCTTACCTAAGGAAGGATATACTTGCCAGACAGGGAGTGCAGCGTAGTTCACCAGACCGGTTCCTTGGATGAAGGGATTATCCTATTACGAGCGATTGAGTAGACTAGGCCTGCATTCTCTAGAGGTTGGATGAAACATACAAAATTCTTACAGGGCTTGACAGGGTCAATGCAGGGAGGCTGGCGAATCGAGAACCAGGGGTCACAGTCTCTTAATAAGAGTTCGGCCATTTAGGAATGAGATGAGGAGGAATTTAATCACTCAGAGTGTGGTGAATCTTTGGAATTCTCTACCGCAGAGGGCGTGGAGTCTCAGTCATTATATATATTCAAGGCAGTCATCGATAGATATTTGGATATTAAGGGAATTAAGAGAAATGGGGATAATTCTGTAAAATGGAGATGAGGTACAGGTTCAGCCAAGATCTTATTGAATGGCGGAGCAGCTCGAAGGGCCGATTGGCCGACTCCTGCTCCTATTCTTATGTTTATATGTTCTTATTAGGGGTCCAGGAAATGTAGATAGAGAGAAACTGTTCCCATTGGCGCAAGGGCCGAGGACCAGAAGGCACAGATTTAACGTGATTGGCAGAAGAACCGAAGGCGACGTGAGGAAAAACTTTTTACCTAGCGAGTGTTTAGGATCTGGAATGCACTGCCTGAGAGGGTGTTGGAGGTTAATTCAATCGTGGCTTTCATTGGATAAGCACCTGAAGGAAAACAAATGCAGGGCTATGGGAAAAGTTCGAGGGAGTGGGACTAGCTGAAGTGCACTTGCAGAGGGCCGACACGGGCTCGACGGAAAGGCCTCCTTCTGTGCTGTAACCATTCTGTGGTTCTATGTGTATCTCTCTGCCACTCCTTCTGCCTCTCTCTTTCTGTCCTTGACCACACAAGCACATCCTCTCTCTCTCCATCACTGTCATATTCCCCCTAATCAATACAGCCAAGCCCACCTCCTTTCTTTCCTTCCCTATCTTTCCTGAACACCTTATATCCAGGAATATTTAGTACCCAATGCTGACTTTTTTGAGCCTGGTCTCAGTTATCGCCACAATATTTTATTTCCATGTGGCTATTTGCACCTGCAAATCTCGAAACATTTTTTTATCATGCTTCGTGCGTTTACACACATGTACTTTAAACCGATCTTAGAACTTCTTGTATAATCTTTTAGTCTGACTCAACATAATACCGTACTATTTCTTATTCCAATGCTATCTATCACTCCCAATCCTTTGTGCCCATACAGAGTGACAGACAGAGAGAGAGATGAAGACAGAAATAGAGAAAAACTGAAAGAGGAACAGACAGAGACAGAGAGAGCGAAAAGACAGGCACACAAAAAGGGAGACAATCAGATTCAAAGAGAGATAGACAGGATAAGCGGGTCAGATACAGAGAGAGAAAACGAGAGAGGATGAGTCACAGAGAGAGAAAGCGACAAAGTTTAAATAGCATTACATATAATATACAGCACAGAAACAGACCATTCGGCACCACCTGTCAATGCCAGCATATATGCTCCACTCGACCCTGCTCCCATACTTCATCACCGAACTCTATCAGCATAATCCTCTATCATTTCTCCCTCATATGCTTATCTGGACACCCCTTAAATGTATCTGCACTTTTCGCTTCAACTACCCCATGTGGAAGCAAATTCCATATTATCTCCACTCTCTGGGTAAATAAGTTCCTTTTTAATGTTCCTATTTGATGTCTTGCTAACTATCTTAAATTGATGGGTTCTAGTTATGCTCATCACCACAAATGGCATCACTCGCTCTCTATCTACTCTTCTAGAACTTTTCTCAATGTTAAAGACCTTTAATAGGTAACCCATCTGTCTTCTATTTTCAAGCGAGAAGAGACGCAGCCTGTTCATCCTTTCCTGAAAGGTATAACCTCGCAGTTCTGGCATCATCCTTGTAGATCGTTTTTGCACATTCTCCAGTGCCTCTATATACTTTTTATAATATGGCGATCAGAACCGTACAAAATAGTCTTAGTGTGGTTTAACCAACGTTCGTTACAAGTTTAGCATAATTTCTCTACTTTACAATTCAATCCCTCGAGAAGTTGCCCCTGGTGCTTGGTTTTGATTACTTATGGCCTTATTAACATGAATCGCTACATTTAGTGATTTGAGTATTTGTGCTTCCAGATCCCTCTGCTTCACCATCCCCCGTCCCATTTAGATTCTAATTTTCGAAGTAATATGTGACCACCTTATTTTTCTTACCAAAATGTAAGCCGTAAAATTTATCTGCATTGAAATGGATTTGCAGATTGTATGCCTATTCTCCATGTATATTAATATAAATGTCTTATTGTAATATGTTGCAGCCCACTTCAGCATTGAGTATCCCCTAATGTGGTGCCACCCACAATTTAGAAATTGTGCTTTTGAGTCCAAAGTTTAAATCGTTAATATAAATGGTGAGCAACAGTGATCCCATCAATGGTTCCTGAGGATAGCCAACTCCCATCTTCTGTCACTCTGAATTGCTACCCTTTACCTTTACTCTCTGCTTCGGTCTTTCAACCAGCTGCTATCCATTTTACTACTTTTCCCCTGACTGCATGCTCTGACCTTATACATTCGTGTATTATGTAGCACCTTAACCAAGACCGTTTGTCAATCTACATGAATGAATATACTGCATGCCCTTGTCCAGTCTATTTTTTACCTGTTCAAAAAATTCGATGAGGTTAGTGAATCAAGATTTGCCTCCTTAAGTCCATGATTACTAGTATTATCATATTTGCGGTTTCTCGATTTTCTTTTCTATTTTCTCCTTTAGTACGGATTGCATTATTTTCCTACCACTGAGGATACGCTGACTGGTCTATAGTTGCCTGGAAAAGTTCTAGCTCCCTTCTTAAACATAGGTATGCCGTTATCTATCCGGCTAGTACACTTGCACTACACCTTTTGTCGAACGAAGTATTAAATATGTGCAATACTGCTCTGCCATCTCTTCCCTAGGTTATTTTAAAATGCAGAGATGCAGTCCGTCCGGAACAAGGGATTTATCCTCTTTGAGTGTATTGTTTACTCTTTTTATATTAACTGCAATTATATAATTTCTAATCTGATCTTCCAATGTCATGTCCACCTGATTCGTCTCCCTGATAAATATGCCAGCACAATAATTATTTAATGTTGCTGCCATTTCGCCATTGCTGCCTGTGATTCTATGCTGTCCATTTCTGAGAGGCCCTACTGGCATTCCGACGTTATTTTCTTTATTTATGTGCCTGTAGAATATGATTATATTTTGTTTGATGTTCCTTGATAATTCAATTTCATAGAACCTCTTTGCCTCCCGAAATGTTTTTCTAATTCTCTCCTAATCTCTCCGTATTCTCCCTTGCCATGCTTTACCCTGCTGTACATTTAATTAGTGTTCGCCTTTTTCCTTATCTCAATATTTCCATTATGTCTTTATTCATCCATCATTAGCGTTTAGTGTGTCCGTGTTTTTTAGTGTGATATATTTCCTGAACTCTGTTGAATACCGCTTTAAATGTTTCCGTTTTCTGTTCTACATTTTCCTTTGCTAATGTTGTTGTCCATTTTAGTTTCCCAAGTTCCATTCTCAACCCCGCAAAATCGGCTTTGGTCCAATACATTACCCTGGTCTTAGAATGCTTATGTACTTCTCAGTTACTACTTTATTCTATTATGGTCAGTATGCCTAGATGTTACCATACTTTTACGTCTGTTACCTGCTCTTGTCCATTCCTAAATACTAGATACAGCAGCGAATACTCCCTCATTGGGCTTCTTACATACTTGGTTCGGAAGGATTCCTTTAACTATTGAAGGAATTCTATTACCTGATCCGCTTTACCTACCTAATCTGGCCGAATAAGTTCGAGGTAGTGACCGAGAGAAAGCGAGGGAGAGAGCGGGTACAAAGGGAGGGCGGTCAGAGAGAGTTTGAGAGAGAGAGAGCCAGAAAGACAATTGAGGGAGAGAGATAGGTAAAGGAGAGAAACAGAGAGAGGGAGACAGTCATATAGTGAGAGAGAGAGTAATTAAGAAAGATTGCGACAGACAGTGTGAGCAATGTAATCAGAGAGAATGAGACAAATAAAGAAAATGCGGGAGACATAGACAGAGAGAGAGGGAGACAGAGAGAGATAGAAGAGAGAGATACGGAGAAACGACAGTGAGGGAGATAAAAATAAATAAAGGAAGATAGAGAGAGGTGACAGGATAAAGAGCCTAGAAAAAAGATAGTTAAAGAGGGAGATAATGTAGAAGAGAGGCAGAAAGTAATAAGAAAGGTAGAGAGGACCACAGAGAAAGTTAAAGAGAGATAGAGTAAGAAGAGAGAGAACCATAGATGGAGAAAATGAGAGCGAGACAGAGATTGAGAGTATGGCGAAAAAGAGACACAGTGACAGAACAATAGAGAGGCAGAGAGATAGAGAGGGAGAGAGGGAGAATGTCGAGAGACAGAGTGACAGAGAGAAAGCCAGAGCAAGTGCGGGTTAGATAGAGCGAGAGGGGGACAGAAAGTGAGAGAGAGAGAGAGAGAGACCGAGACTGAGGGCGATACATAAAGAGACAGAGGGAGACAGAGAGGCAGAAAATGAGATAGAGAGGGAATAACATGAGAGAAGGACAGAGCCAGACATAGAAAACGACAGAGAGAGTCAGCGAGATAAAGAGACAAGAAGAGAGAGACAGAGAACGAAACAGTCAGAGAGAGAGAAAGACAGAGACAGGGTGACAGACAGAGAGAGACAAACAGAGAGATTCATACGCACACACAGAATGGGAAAGAAAGAGAGAGTGAGAGAGAGATAGAGTCCAAGAAAAACTGAAAGAGGTAAAGAGAGAGAGAGACAGAGGGAGACTCAGAGAGATACAGAGAGAGGGAGACAGCCAGATGGAAAGCGATAGATATAGCGAGTGTGGTAGAGAAAGTCAAATAAAGAGGGAGAGAGACAGAGGCTGACAGAGAGAGTGAGAGAGAGAGGGAGACAGAGAGAGTGAGAGAGAGTCAGACAGGGAGAGAGAGAGAGAGAAAGGGAGACAGAGAGAAGGGGCATAGAGAGCGAGCGAGTGCGCGAGATACAGAAAAAGGGACAGTGTGAAGCAAAGCGAGGTACGGAGCATTGTGTTCATGTTGCTGGACTAATAATCCAGAGACCTGCACTGGCAATTCGTAGATAGGAGTTCAAAACCCACCACGGCAGTATGTAAATTTGAATTCAGTTTTTACAAAAGAAATCTGTATTAAATAAAACGCTAGTATCAGTATTTGTAACAATGAAGTTATCGGATTGTCGTAAAAACCGAAACGAACAAGAGACCCTAGTCGTGTGTACATTTATAATTAGTGTTAAGAGTTGGTTTAATCTCATATGATTAATGTTTATGTTTTATTTTATACTTCTGCTTAGCTTGCAGATTTGTACTGCGGTTAAAATTAATGAAATGGATGAAGTCGTTCATTCCCAGAATGCTATCGGGTTTAATGGCCCAAAAATTCGGCCGTTCTCGGGTGAGTACTCAGTGCGCACTCACCCGTATTCGTACCCGAAGTGCCGGTTTCCTACATACACTGCGCATGCGCGGGAAACCGGCACTTCCGGTATTGCGTAGGGGGCGGTTCCTAGGTGAACCGCGTGCGCACTAGAGGTTGCGCGTACGCAGCACACTTAGGTTTTTTTTCAGGTTTCAACGCGAGGGGAAGTATGGAAGATTCTACGCAAGTAAAAAGGAGGCGTAAGACACCTTTTGAACAAGGTAAGTAGTTAATTAAGTATAATTTTAAATTTTCTTCAACAGGTTTATCTTTTTTAGAGACTTTAAAGAAAGGTAAGTTTATTTTTATAACTTTTAAAAAGTATTTTAATTTTTTTTTTAATTAAAATTTTTGTTTAATGTGGTTAATTTATTTAACTATAGTTATTTTATTAAGGTGATGCTTTTTTTAAATTTGTTTGAGGTTTAGCTGTTCTTTTGGGGCCGATTTCAATTCACAGATTTGACAGGTCTCCTGTCAAATCTATGAATGAAAGATGGTCTGCTGCCATTGGCTCTCCATGGCCCACGTGATCCCAGGGGTCGCATCGCACTAACTGCGCCCTTGGAACACGCAAGCACTGCGCGCTGGCACTAGGGAGAGGCCCAGGACCCGAAGTTCTTGCGGGGGCAAACAAGGACGGCAGACATGGTAGGTGATATCGCGCGCGATCCTTACCCACGCAGCAAGCCTCGGAATCGAATTTCTAGGCCAATGTGTCAGTGTACGAGTTAGTTGACTGTTCTGTTCAGCTTCTGCTGAATTTGCAAGATGTGTGATTCGTGCTTATTGAATTCTTTCTGTCGGCACATTGTTAATCGAGATAGCCAAGGCAGTCTTGAGATAAGCAGTAGGACAATAGGCTGGAATGTTAATCAAGTTGGCATAAGGTGTTTTGTAAAAACTACCTCAATTATGGGGTCTTGTTCACAATAACTGTCATCATGATATGATGATTAATCTAGGCATTGTGCGTTACTAGTGTCCTTTAAATGTGTTTTGCTTTCCTCAACAATTTGTGGAATATCATCAGGGTCTTGCTGCAGGCAGGCATGCACAGCTTCATTATCTGAGGAATTGCGAATGGAGCTGAACACTGTGGAATCTGCGGCAAATGGTATACTTCCGACATTATGATGGAAGGAAGACCATTAGTGAAGCAGCTGAAGATGGTTGGGCGGAGGGTGCTGTCCCAAGGAACTTCTACAGCGAAGTTAAGCAACTTCATAGGGAAGTTACGAATGGACAATACATTTAGCTTTGAGACTGTTTCCCTTATCTCAGAAATAAATGTAAATATACAGCTGATAAACAGATACATAACGAATTAAATGATAGTGCAAAGTTGGCTCTTGTGTCACGGGGGCTGTAACACAACGTTATGCTTCAGTTGTACAGAGCCTTGTTCAGACGTCATTTGGAGTGCTTCATTCAGTTCTGGGCATTGCACCTCATGAAAGATACATTAAGCTTGGAAAGGGTGCAGCGTAGATTCACCATTATGATACTAGTGCTAAAACGGTTATATTATGAGGACAGGTTGCATAAACTTGCTTCCTATTCCCTTGACTATAAAATGTTGAGGGGTGATTTAATTGAGATGTTTCAAATGATTTTAAAAGACAGGATTAAGTAGGATAGATACTGAGAACCTATTTCCTCTGGTGGGATATTCAGAACAAGGGATCATAAAATTAAAATGAGAGCTCGGCCATTCAGGAGCGATATCAAGATACACTTCTTCAGACAAACGGTAGTGGAAATCTGTAACTCTCTGCCCAGAGTTTTACTTCGGTTAGTGTAACAAGAGATATGGAACAATGGTGGAGAAATGGAGTTTAGGTATAAATCAACAATGATCTAACTGAACGGTGGAAGAGACTCCAGGGGTTGGATATGTTGCACGATGTAAGTCCAACTACAAAGAGCCCAATGAGCAATTTCCCCTTAAACTAGGACCCAGGGCTCTTCCAAAGATAACTATCCCTAGATATGGATCAGGTATAGGAACGGTTTTCGGCCATTCAGCCCTTTGATCCTGTTCCTCCGTTCAATTTGATCATGGTTGACCTGAACATAAACTAATTTTACCGCATTCCCTCCATATCCTTCTTTCCCTTACATAACAAATCGACCTCAGGCTTGAATGCTCCAATTCAGCCCAGCATCCACAGCCTCTAATGTTTAGACTGTGCCCCTTTTTATTGATCCCAACAGCAGAGGAAATATTTCCACTGTATTCAGACTATCGTATATTTTTCACATTTTACAAACTTCGATTAGATCACATCTCAAACTTCTATGCTGGGGAATACAGGCCAGATATAAGCACCCTGGCTTCATAATTTAACTTATTTAGCCCTGATATCATTCAGGTAAATCTGAGCTGTATCCCCTCCAAAACCAATATATCCTTCCTCAGATGGGTTGCCTAAAACTGAAAGCAGTTCTTCAGATTGGGTCTGACGATCACTCTATACAACTGGAGAATGACTTCCACTCTTTTGTATAATAGTGCATTGAGATACAGTCCAACATTCCATGATAATTTTTGATATTTTTTTTCCTGTAGACAAGCTTTTAATAGTGTGTGCTCCTCTGTAGATCATATTTTCTCAACGTTTAGAAAATACTCCGTTTTATCTTTCTTGGGTCCAAATTGGATGACCACCCACTTGCCCACAATGAACTCCTTGGCCATAGTTTCGCCCTCTCACTTCATCGGTCTTAAGTCACTTTGCAAATTTCTTCTGCCATCTGAACTCAGTACTGTCCCTCCTAACTAATTGTCATCTGCAAACGTGAGACTACCCATTGCATGCGACACATCATATCCCCTATCACTGAAAATAGTACAGACGAGATGGAGTTCTTGTATTGAGTGCTTTTCATTTTTTTAATCCTGTAACAATTACAGCAAAGGGATATTTTAACAGGCTCTTTAACTCATCTCTGAATTTGCGCTGTGTCACCGCGTAAATGAAAGTGTTTGTGCAGCAACCCATGAGTTGAAACATGAAGCCTAACTCCCGTATATACACAGGTAGAGTAATAGCCCTGTAGCCCAGGAAAGCCATTCGCCAATAAATACAATATATCATATATAGCGCCCATAACAGTATGAAATTCCCTGATATAGCATACAATACAATCATGGATTTCCTGCGGTTCAACATCTCTGGGTCACTGGGACTTTTCCCACTGACGGGACCCCGGAGTCGCCTGCGCGCTCTGTTATTCACTAAAATGTACCTGACGGTTAAAGCATTGAACAGCAAGACCAACATAAATGGAATGCATGGAGTTAAAATGTAATGAAAGAATTCAACTGCACCCCATACTTCTGAACCTTCAACACTAGGTGTTATATAACAAAACCAGGATTGATTGATGAACCAATATTTACTCGTGTACATAAAGTACCAGCAAGTATTTTTTAAAGAGAAAAACACGGTAATAGTTGCTATAACCACACTCGCCGTTTTCTCCACACAGTATTTCGTTTTCAGCTTCTGGTAGCAAATGGCTATATGTCGATCAAAGGTGAAACTGACCGTGAACCAGACAGAACAATCTGTGACTGCGTACAGCAGGCTGGCGTGGATGTTACACACTGGGATGTACCTCACGAAATTGAGCTCGACATAATAAACAACAGGGATATGTCTCAGTATCAGATCAAAGATAACGACCAGCAGATCCGCTGCTGCCATGGCCACCAGGTAGCGAGTGACACATTTGGAGAGACCGCACTTTCCCCGAGACAGGATCACAATCGTCAACATGTTACCTGTAAAGAATAACAAGGGAAAGGATCAGAAACAGAGTGAAGGCACCTTTTTGATTCTGTTACTGGTAAAAAAAAGATATTTTGTTATTGAATTAATTGATAAAATCCAATTATTTTAATCAATATAAAATGTAATTAAATAAATGGGCCACATATACCATAACATAGGAATACTGTATTTAAAATGTTTGAGAAAACGAGGTGTGGTAAATAGGGGCGTCTGGCATCATTCAAATTGTTCAAAGCAACGTGGCTTGTAACAGGGAAGCTAACAGTCCCGGAAAGCGCCAAACCAAGTCCTGGCAATGTGTTGAGTTAGCAGTCTCAGTGATTTACTTGGGCTCAGTGACCCTGGATTGGTGATGGTAGCTGAGTCCTACATCCTCCTCCTGATATTAAAGAGGCGAACAGCGAAGGTTTCTGCCCCGGATCATTATTCAGTGACCCCAGGTTATGGAGGAGGAACAGTCCATGTATTAGCTCCAGTTCATTGTTCAGTAGCTGCTCCTGTAAAGTAGGTGTGCAGATTTCAGTTGAGAGCACGATCGGGTCAGCTGCAATGAGCTTCTTCGGACACTATCCAGACTCACATTTTAAGAATAGGGACTTGTACTTGGATGAATAATGGGAACATGCATTCTCAGCAAGAGTCAGCAACTTTAGTTCATATCATAGAATCGATGAATCTTACAGCACAGAAGGAAGCCATTCGGCCCATCATTCCTTGCCGGCCATTTAAAAAACATATCCAATTTGTCTCACTCCACAGCTCCTTTCCGATTTCCCTGCAACGTTCTCCCCTTCAAGTATTTGAAAGTCACTGTTCAATCTGCTTCCAACAACCTTTCAGACAGTGTATTCCATAACAACTCGCTGTGTTAATTAAAATCCTCAACTCTCCTCTTGCTCTTTTGCCAATTAACTTAAATGCGTGTTTTGTTGGTTAGCGACCCTCCTGCCATTGGAAACAGTTTCTTCTGATTTAATCTATCAAAACCCTTCATGGTTTTGAACTCTATTACATCCGCTCTTAAACGTTCTCTGCTCTATGGAGAACAATCCCAGTTCCTTACGCGTCTCCACCTCCAGCAGGATGGAAATGGACCCTAATGTATTGAAACAGCGACTTAAAAATTGATCTGCGGAAAAGAGTTATAGATTAGTAGGGAATTATGGGAAAGGGCTGACAGAGGAAGTCTTGAAAAGCAGAGGATGAGTGGAACAGCGTTAGGAAATGTTGGACAGGACCAGTATCGATTATGATACAATCTCGGTTTGTTAGAGAGCAGCTTTAGTACCAACACCTGCAATATAGGCAGAGGGGGAGACAGTTAATACAAATCAATATCTTAAATAACTGATAAAATAAATATTCATTCAATAATCAATCAATTTCATTATTGAAACCGTATTTACTAATTGTTACATGTTCAAATCATTTTTACATAAAAGCACGGAATGCACATATTTTGCTCCAATCTGTCCAATTACACCACAAAATACTTTAACTGAACATGTCCTACTTTACAAAACTGATCACCTTTCAGAAATACCTCATTGGCTGTAAAGCGATCTGGGAGGTCCCGAGGTCATGAACGGCGCTACAAACATGTAAGTTATTTCCTTCTATTCTTTCATAAGTTTTGTAAAGTTTTATATTATAAATCGTAATTTCCAAATAACATGAGGGTTTCATAAACAAAAATATGCTCAAACATTCGGTGAGGTTTCACTCGTCTGTGAGTGATGATTGAGTTCCCAATTGATTCTGGAACATGACCTTAACATAAAAAAGTAAAAAAACTCCAGACATAACAAACTCGGATTATTCAAACTAAAATAGAGCAGGCGATAATAGAAGGTTAACGTGCAGCTCTCTGTAGTTTCAGTTAACTGTGATATATGGGCATTGGATTAAATTTAGAAGCAACGATATTAAATCAAACCTCCGATTTTTGCCGGTTAAGCATTTTGCTGAACACAAACTAACCTTGAAACCTTTTCCAAATCCCCCAGAAACACGAGACAGTAAGAAGGAGTGTTAGCGCTACACAATTGAGAAACTGACCAGAATTCAATCAGCAGTGGGTTGTGAACAAGATCTCAAAGTGTATCTGCGATCTGAACTCAATAATTCAAAGTGAAGTTGTGCCTTTTATTAAACTGAAACTATAAAAGGGAGCCCGTGTACAGTGCATCAGTGTAACAGGCTGCATTCTCAGACAGACAAGGATATTGAAAGGAACTAATGCAGGATATAGTTACATAACTCACACGGTCATCAATACTGTTAAACATAATTATTCACATAATGCATGATTATAATGACCTAAATGATTAAAAATAATGCTATTTTACAGAAATCATAATGTAACCATTGAAAAATAGTGATAATAATGCAACGTGGTTGCTAAAGGAGAGTGAGACGGCTGACTGGAGCTGGATTATTTCAAATTGAACTGACCATCTGTCTATCTGGATTCGCTCTACAATTCCCCATAACACAATATCTCAGCAGTTCAGTACAAAGTCCTGCAAGGCAGCTTTCTGTTTCGATACAAGTGCCCAATGCACAACACAAAATGTTCAACACAAAGAATCATCCAACAATTCTGATGGTGTTATAGACTCAAAGAACGTCAGATGCTCAATAATACTGTACCAAATAAAACAAATGATGAAAATTAAAGACACTGAGCTCAGAATAAGCGACTGGAGAAACAATTCCGTCAGGGAAACATGCAACATTATTATCCACACAACAGATTCAATACATTTAATACAAGTAACGACTGGCATTGTGAAAGATATAAAGTAGGAGAGAGTTTATAGAACTATTCGTTGAATATAGTGAATTACCTGGTCCATTAACAGCAGCGAACAGAGGATAACAAATGATACAAATAGTCACACAACAGAACATGGTTTACAGAATTTACAACTTGATACAGTGATTTACCGGGTTCACCAATAGCAGTGAGGATGGGATAGTGAACGGCAAGAACAGTAATACATTAAATCATGAATTACAGAAATCATATCTGGAAAGAGTGACTTACAAGGAACACCAAAAGCAGCCAGGCATGGATAGTAAATACTCTGTACATCCCGAAAAACATAATATATCCTGAGCATTGCCAAAAAAGACAACATTGACCTATCACTTTGTGTCGGAACCGAAGATCTGTGGACCTCCAGCATTTGACTCCGATCCATGTTCCCCTTTCTATGAGATCCCAGAGTCCGCTGACACTGGGAGATGATCCCTCTTAATTATAAGACGGGAAACCCTCTCCTGAGTCAATTATGGTCCATGGAGACTGACATTAGTTACACTCATTGAACAAACAGATTCAGCTATTCCCTTGCACACAGAAACTTTTTATAGAACAAAGTTAATTGAGTACATGTTATGTTAACGTTAGCGAAAAAACAGCAGAGCACAGCAGATTATTCGAATAAATGATTTTTAAAATAACAGGAAATATGAAACTGAATGCAGATGTCAAGTGAGAGGAGATCCGTTTATTTGTTTGAGATTGTGTGGTGTAATCCTGTGAAATATGGACAATTTTAGAGTGGCACTATTAAAATTGACACCTTATCTGGATCTATACTACTTCTACCGATCGAATGAGTCCCGAGTGTAAAATTCTACAGATTCTTCTCGAATTTGTATCAAATTCCACCCCCGCCTCAGTGAGCATCCGGCAAATATTGACTAAATTCCACAGACAACCTGTAAAGATTGACCCTTCAAATATTGACTCAGTCCCAGAAAAGTGAGGCAATAAAGGGCCGGTTGATGGAATTGCCCTGTGTACTAACAGCCAGCTCGGGAGGCCTGTGAGAAAGTGACATAGCTCTGGTTACCCCCTGAAAATAGTAAACGCTTTCGAGAAACGCACGTCCACTCATTCCACCACAGACCCATGTAAACATGAGCACAGTCTGACCTGCCCTGTAAATATTGACTTAATCGCAAGGACTCCACTAAATATAACAACTGATTCTCGGTCTCCCACTGGGGGCTCCTTGAAAAAGAAAGCTGACGGACAACGTAAACAAACTTCCACAAACCCTTGTAAATGCTGCCACAGTCAGGGAACTGCCGGAATGTGTAAATACCCCACTCTTCCATGTAACAAATGTCACTGACCCAGATCACTGGTAACTGTTGATACAATGCTAGGGGATATTAACGCTCCCACTGATGTCTGAACACAGAGACACATCAATGAATATTAAAAGGCTCCTGTGGAACCGACCAGTAAATTAAATCATTCCACGGATGTTCTGTAAACTCTACAATATCCCCAGTAAATTGTGCCTCACTACTATAGACACCCCAACCCCTTAAGTCTGACGGCCAGATGAATGCATGAAAGCCAGAGTAATCTGTACATATATTGCGACACATTCAATGATTCCAGTAGAGGAGCACTTGCTCGGGAGAGCCACTGAAAATAGACTCATATAGAACTGTAGAATATATAGGGACAAATAGCATCAACGATAACAACTTATATTTATGTAGCACCTTTAACAGAATAAAATGTCCCAAGGCGCTTCACATGAGTGTTATAAAAAAAAATTACACCGAGCCATATAAGGAAATATTAGGTCAGATGACCAAAAGCTTGGTCAAAAATGTAGGTTTTAACGAGCACCTTAAAGGAGGAAAGAGAAGTGGAGAGGCGGAGAGATTTAGGAAGGGAATTCCAGAGCTCAGGACCGAGGCAGCTGAAGGCACGACCGCCAATGGTGGAGCATTTAATATCGGGGATGTTCATAAGGCCAGAATGCGTGGAGCGCAGAGGCCTAGGAGGATTATAGGGCTGGAGGAGATTACAGAGAAAAGGAGGGGTGAGGCCAGGGAGGGATTGGAAAACAAGGATCAGAATTTTAAATTCGAGGCGTTGCTTAACTGGGAGACAATGTAGTTCAGCAAGCACAGGGCTGATGCCTGAGCGGGACTTGGTGTGAGTTAGCACACGGGCGGCAGAGCTTTGGATGACCTCAAGATTATGGAGGGTAGAACTAGGAATGCCGGCCAGGAGTGCATTGGAATAGTCAAATCTAGAGGTGATTAAGGCATGGATGAGGGTTTCAGCGGCTGGTCAGTTGAGGTAAGGGTGGAATACAAACAGAAAATGCTGGAGATACTCAGCAGGTCAGGCAGCATCTGTGAAGGAAGAAACCGAGTTAACGTTTCAGGTCGATAACCTTTCGTCAGAACTGGAAAAAAAAAGAAGCAATGGAACAGATTTTTAAGCAAGTTTGGGGCTGGGAAATGGGGGAGGGGATGACAGGACGATGGGAAGGTCTGTTATGGATAGAAGGCAGGAGAAGTTAAGAGATATTAACAGATATTCAAGGCAAAAGGAGATGGTAAAGGAACTGGTTAAGAAACAAAGGATGGCTCCAGATGAAGTATAAATTGCGCTGCCAGAAAGAAAGACAGCTGACATTTGGGAGAGAAAAAAAAAGGTGTGGAAACCCTTAGTGATTTGGATCCACCCAGGACTACACATATCTGCAAGATATTCAGCGTTCCTCGAACCACTGCTCTCGCCGTATCCTGTGATCCACGCTAAATGTCATGCGACGCCACTTGAACACACTCGACCTCTCTCTTCAGCTGCACCGACTCACTCTATTTGAAAGCTGTCCTGGTCCGCAGTTCCATTTCATCCTTCACCTCATCTGGCGCTTCATGAATAAACTTTTCTTCTTCCTTTCAGGTGTCAAGGATCGCAAGCTTCAACAACTCTCGGCTACCAAAGGCCTCTCTGGAACCTTCTTCCCCTTCACTTTCCTCTGACCTCACCCCTTCTCCCAATCTCACCACCTGCCGCGTTTTCACAATCCCATCTCACCCACCCCTCTCTGACTCCGAACGATCAGTCCTTAGCAAAGGCCTGAGCTTCATTCCCTTATTCCCCCACCTCAATGAACTTCGAGCTTGGCACGAAGCTGAGCTCTTTTTCCGCTATCATCGTCTCCGTGCCCACTTCTTTGGCCAGGAGTCTTCCCCCCGCACGGCTGACGCTTTCTCCCGCTTTCAGAATTATCGTTCTACCTGAACCCCTCCCTCTGGCCTCTTACCCGCTCTAGATCTTTTCATTGCAAACTGCCGGCGTGACATCGGCCATCTCCATTTCTCAGCTCCCCTCACTCACTCCAAGCTACCTGCCTCTAAACTTACAGCATTCCATTCTCTCAGATCCAACCCCGACATTGCCATTAAACCTGCTGACAAGGGTGGTGTTGTTGTTTGGCGAACTGATCTCTACCTAGCGGAAGCTGAACGCCTACTCTCCGACACCTGCTCCTACCTCTGCCTGGACCATGACCCCAATACCGAACATCAAGCCACCGTTTCCAGACTGTCACTGACCTCATCTCCTCTGGAGATCTTCCCCCCGCGGCTGCCAAACTCACAGTTTCCCAACTCTGCACAGCCCGCTTCTACCTCCTTCCCAAGATCCACAAACAGGACTCTCCTGGTAGACCAATCGTTTCAGGATATTCTTGCCCCATGGAACTTATCTCTTCCTATCTCGACTGTATTTTTTCTCCCCTTGTCCAGTCTCTTCCCACCTACATCCGCAACTCTTCCGACGCCCTCCACCACTTTAACAGTTTCCAGTTACCTGGCCCCAACCGCCTGCTTTTCACTATGGACGTAAAATCCCTCCACACCACCATCCCCCACCAGGATGGCCTCAGGGCGCTCCGCTTCTTCCTTGAACAGAGGCCCAACCAGTCCCCATCCATCTCCACCCTCCTCTGCCTGGCTGAACTTGTTCTCACATTGAACAAATTTTGCTTTTACTCCAATCACTTCCTCCTAATCAAAGCTACTGCTATGGGTACCCGCATGGGTCCCAGCTATGCCTGCCTTTTCGTGGGATATGTGGAACACTCTTTGTTCCAGTCCAACTCGGGTCCCCTCCCTCACCTCTTTTTCCGGTACATTGATGACTGTATCGGTGGCGCTTCCTGCTCTCGCCCTGAACTAGATAATTTCATTCACTTTGCTTCAAAATTCCACCCTTCCCTCACCTTCACATAGTCCATTTCCGAATCTGGCTTTCCCTTCCTCGACTTCTCTGTCTCCATCTCTGGGGATAGGTTATTGACAGACATTCACTACAAGCCCACTGACTCTCACAGCTACCTGGAGTACACTTCCTCCCACCCCGGCTCCTGTAAGGACTCTATTCTAGTCTCCCATTTTCTCCATCGCCGCCGCATCTGCTCTGAAGATGCCACCTTCCATACCAGTGCTTCTGACATGCCTTCCTTTTTCCTCAACCGAGGATTCCCCCCTACAGTGGTTGGTACGGCCCTCGACCGTGTCCCTTCTATCTCCCGCACTTCGGCCCTCACCCCCGCCCCTCCCTCCCAGAACCAAGATAGAGTTCCCCTTGTCCTCACCTTTCACCCCACCAGCCTACACTTTCAACGGATCATCCACCGCCATTTCCGTCTCCTCCAGCGTGATCCCACCACCAAACGCATCTTCCCCTCACCTCCCCTTTCAGCATTCCCGCGCTTCCGGTCGCCTGTCACTTTTATTCACCGCTCCACTGCCCTTCAGACCTCACCGTTCTCAGCCTCTTACATTGTTCCTCGGAAGCTCAGCGTAAGCTCGAAGAACAGCACCTCATCTTTCGATTAGGCGCTCACAGCCTTCTGGACTCAATATAGAGTTCAACAATTTCAGATCATAACCTCGGCCACCATCATATATGGTTTTTTTTCCAAAGTTTTTTTTCTTCTCTCCACATGGCAGCTGCTGCAGGCTGCTTTGTCTTTGATGGTGTAGAGTTTCTTGATTGTTGGAGTTGTACTCATCCGGGCAAGTAGAGTATTCCATCAAACTCCCGACTTGTGCTTTGTTGATGTTGGAAAAGTTTTGGGGAGTCATGAGGTGAGTCGTTCCGGCAGAATACCCAGCCTCTGACCTGCTCTTGTAGCCACAATATTTATGTGATTTATCCAGTTAAGTTTCTGCTCAATGATGAAGCCTCGGGTATCGTTGGTGAGGGATTCAACGATGGTAATGCAATTGAATGGCATGTGGAAGTGATTAGATCGCTATAGTAATTTCCTAGCACTTGTGTGGCGCGAATGTTACTTGCCACTTATCGGCCCAAACCAAAGTGTTGTCCTGGCCTTGCTGCATCTGGGAACGGACTACTTCATTATCTGAGAGCTGCGAATGTAACTGAACACTGTGCAGTCATCAGCGAGCATCACTACTTCTGACTTTATGTTGGAGTGAAGGTCATTCATGAAGCAGCTGAAGATGGTTGGGCCTAGGACACTGCGATGTGGAACTCCTGCAGTGATGTCCTGGGGTTGAGATGATTTGCCTCCAACAACCACAGCCATCTTCCTTTGTGTTAAGTATGACTCCAGCCAGTGGAGTGTTTACCCCCTGAATCCCATTGTCTTCAAATTTACTCCGGCTCCATGATGCCAAATGTTGCCTTGAAGTAAAAGGCAGTCACTCTCTCCTCACCTCTGGAGTTCAGCTCTTTTGTCAATGTTTGGACCAAGACTGTAAAGTGGTCTGCAGCCGGTTCCTTTTGGAACCGAAACTGAGCATTTTTGAGTCTGTTATTGGTGAGTAAGTACCGCTTGACAGCAGTGTCTATGACCTCTTCCATCACGTTGCTGATGATTGAGAGTAGACTGATGGGATGGTGATTTTATGGATAGGATCGGTCCTGCTCTGGGCAATTTTCCACATTGTCGGGTGGATGCCAGTGTTGTAGCTTTACTGGAACAGGTTGGCTAGAGGTGCGGCCTGTTCTGGAGCACAAGTCTTCAGCACGATAGCCGGGATGCTGTTAGGGCCCAAAGCCTTTGCTGTATCTACTGCGCTCAGCCGTTTCTTGATATCACGTGGAGTAATCGAATTGGCTGAAGACTGGCATCTGTGATGGTGGGGACATCAAGTGCAGACCAAGATGGATCATCCATTGCATTAAAAGTGCAGACAATAACGCTGGCAAATAAAAATGTGATGCATTAGAGTATTCTGCCGTTACTGCAGCTGGTTGTTGCAAATTATACCAGATGAGAATGAAAACATTGCAATGCATATATAATGGCTCCAGAAATTAAATTCATGCAAATGAGAGAATTTAATGTACCTTCCGTGCATTTTTAAACAATTAATGCAGGAAAAAATATTAATTCATTAATTAAGTTACAAAATGCATCACTGGCACCATCTAGTTATGAGGAATCAATCTACAGACTTGTTAATTTGTATATGATGCGAAATACAAAATTACTCGGGAAGTTCTAGAAATGGTTACTTTCAAAAATTAAATTAATACAACATTCAATTGCTGGAAATGCAATCATGGAGCAATGATTGAAACAACAGAACTAAAACAACAGATTAATGGATCACATTTTATTGAGACGTTTCAATATTTCTGAAAATTTTGCCTAGTATTAATATCGAAGTCATCTAAACGGAAATGTTGCAACTAAATTAACTTCAACAGACGATGAGCTGACTCCGCAAAGCACAGAAGCTATCTTACAAAGTGTATTCGACCCAGTAGCTGAGACTAGAGGATTTGTCTGTCAGAATTGTTTGTCTTGCATTGATATCACCTTGAAACGAATTACATAGAATGTGCAGCGCTCAATCGGACCATTTGGCACAACCGGTCAATGCCGGTCTTTAAGCTCCACACGAGCCTCCTTCCGCAGCCCTTCATTTCACTCTATCAACATATCATAAAAACATATGAACATAAGAATTAGGAGCAGGAATAAGCCACCTGGCCCCTCGAGCCTACTCCGGCATTCAATTAGAGCATGACTGATCTTGGGCTCAAAGCCACTTCCCGCCCTCTCCCCATAACCCTTCATTGCCTTATCTTGCAAAAATGTGTTACATTGATATTGCCAAACTGTAGCATTTTGTAATCTCTCTCCATTTAATAATAATTTGCTTTTCTATTTTTCCTGCCAAAGCTTATAACCTCGCATTTTTCCACATTATACTCCATCTGCCAAATGTTTGCCCACTCACTTAGCCTGTCTATATCCCTTTGCAGGTTATTTGAGTCCTCTGCTCAAATTGCTTTCCCACCCATCATTGTATCATCCGCAAACTTGGCTACATTACACTCGGTCCCTTCATCCAAATCATTAATGTAGATTGTAAATCGTTGAGACCACAGCACCGATCCCTGTGGCACCCCACTAGTTACCGCTTGCCATCCGTAAAATGACCCATTTATCCAGCCTCTCTGCTTTCTTTTAGTTATCATGATGCGGAGATGCCGGTGTTGGACTGGGGTGGACAAAATTGAGAGGTCGCACAACGATAATTTCAAATAAAACTGTTGGACTATAACCTGGTGTTGTGCGACCTCTCAATTTTCTTTTAGTTAGCCATTTCTCTATCCATGCTAATATATTACCCCCAACTCCGCGAGCTCTTATCTTATGCAGTAACCTTTTATGTGGCACCTTATCGAAAGTCTTCTGGAAATCCAAATACACCACATCCACTTTTTCACCTTTGACCACCCTGCTCGTTACCTCCTCAAAGAACTCCAGCAAGTATGTTAAACATGATTTTTCTTTCATAAACCATGCTGACTCCCCTTGACTGCATTATGATTTTCCAAATGCCCTGCTGCTGCTTCCTTAATGAAGGACTCTAGCATTTTCCAAACGACAGATTTTCGGCTAACTGCTCTATAGTTTCCTGCTTTCTGTCTCCCTCCTTTCTTAAATAGGGGTGTTACTTTTGCGGTTTCCCAATCCGCTTGCACCTCTCCAGAGTCCAGGGAATTTTGGTATATTGCAACCAATGCATCCGATATCTCTGCAGCCACTTCTTTTAAGACCCTGGGATGCAGGCCATCTGATCCAGGGGACTGATCATCTTTTAGTCCCATTATTTTACCAGGTACTATTTCCTAAGTGATATTGATTGTCTATTCCCCCCTCCCTGTGGCCCCTTGATTATCCATTATTGGGTTGTTGTTAGTGTCTTCTACCCCTTTCTCCCTTATGACTTTATCTAGCTTCCCCTTAAATACATCTCTGCTATTTAGCTCACTCGCTCCACGTGCTAACGTGTTCCCCATTCTTACCACTCTCTGAGAATCGAGTTGCTCCTGAAGCCCTTACTGGATATATTAGGATTTATTGATCAATTCTAATGACATCCTCACCTAACACGGTGAAATAGGAAGTAGTTTCCAGAGAACCCGTATTAAAGAGGACAGTACGATGTTTCCTTGAATTCTGTGAGTTTATCGTGTATATCCCTTGATGGCCCTATCCACATCCTGATTATTCTTTTGTTAGTTATGGTCTGTAGAATACTTTACCCACTCTCTGGGTAAAGAAGTTTCACCTGAATTCCATATTTGATTTTTAGTGACTATCTTATATTGATCGCCCCCTAGATCTCGCCTCACCAGTGGTGTTCTGCAGGGGTCGGTGCTGGGTCCCCAAATCTTTAAAATCTATATTAACGATTTGGAGGAGGGGACCGAGTGTAACATATCAAAGTTTAAAGATGATACAAAGATGGGACGGAAAGTAGAAAGTGAGGAGGACATAAAAAACCTACAAGGGGATATAGACAGGCTGGGTGAGTGGGCGGAGATTTGGCAGATGCAATACAATATTGGAAAATGTGAGGTTATGCACTTTGGCAGGAAAAATCAGAGAGCAAGTTATTATCTTAATGGCGAGAAACTGGAAACTGCTGCAGTACAAAGGGATCTGGGCGTCCTAGTTCAAGAAAATCAAAAAGTTAGTATGCAGGTGCAGCAGGTGATCAAGAAGGCCAACGGAATGTTGGCTTTTATTGCTAGGTGGATATATTATAAAAACAGGGAGGTATTGCTGCAGTTATATAAGGTATTGGTGAGACCGCACCTGGAATACTGCATATAGTTTTGGTGTCCATACTTAAGAAAAGACATACTTGCTCTCGAGGCAGTACAAAGAAGCTTCACTCGGTTAATCCCGGGATGAGGCGGTGGACATATGAGGAGAGGTGGAGTATATTGGGACTCTACTCATTGGAGTTCAGAAGAATGAGAGGTTATCTGATTGAAGCATATAAGATTGTGAAGGTCTTGATCGGGTGGATGTGGTAAGGTTGTTCCCAAGGATGGGTGAAACTAGAACTAGGGGGCATAATCTTAGAATAAGGGGCTGCTCTTTCAAAACTGAGATGAGGAGAAACTTCTTCACTCAGAGGGTAGTAGGTCTGTGGAATTTGCTGCCCCAGGAAGCTGTGGAAGCAACATCACTAAATAAATTTAAAACAGAAATAGATAGTTTCCTAGAGGTAAAGGGAATTACGGGTTACGGTGAGCGGGCAGGAAATTGGACATGAGGCTGAGTTCGGAACGGTCAGGGCCCTGTGGGTGGCGCAGCGGGCCCAGGGGCTGAGTGGCCGGGTCCTGCTCCTACTTCTTGTGTTCTTTAGATTTGAGGTTAGGATCAGATCAGCCATGATCTTATTGAATGGCGGAGCAGGCTCGAGGGGCCGATTGGCCTACTCCTGCTCCTATTTCTTATGTTCTTAAGTTATGTTACTATTTCTCTTCATATTTCTTAATTTAATTTCGAACTCCCTATTTCGTTTCAATTTTATTTGGTAGCCATTTTAATATTCCCTCTTGTCATCCTCTCTTTTGTTACCTATGTAGTTAGTGTGTGCATTTTACTTTAGTTTCAATTCTGCACTTATTTCTTTATTTATCCATTGTGTATGGTTACTGGCTCGCTTGTTCTTCGTTAGTGGGATATATTTCACCTGGTATCTATTGATCATCGTTTGTAATTGTTTCCTACTGCTGTTCTATATCTTTGTTTGTCAGTAAAATTTTCATGTTTTTATCCCTGGTTCCATTCTCGGCCCCTTAAAATCATCTATTTTCCAATTTATTAGACTGGCCTGTGTCTTGCGTATGTCCTTCTCAATCTTTAACTTAAACGTTATTATGTTTTAATCGATATTGCCAATGTTCACCTGCAATTACTTATCTTATCTGTCCTGGTTAATTTCCCTTTACTAGATCCAGTATTGATACCTCGCATGTTGGACTTTTTACATTCGGGTAAGAAAGGAATCCTACATGTATTGTTAAAAACTACATTCCCTGCATCACTTTCGCTACCTCTTCTTTCCAGTTTACTTGGGGGACGTAAAATCTTGCATGTTAATTATTCTATGTCCTTTACTCATTTCACATAATAGCTTAAGTACGACTTCCCACGCCTTCTTTCTACTATAGTTAGCCTGTAGTACAGCCCTATTAGTTTGATCGATATCTTTGTATGCTTTATTTCAATCCACAAAAATGTAGTTTCTATTCTTCTGTTGACTATTTCAAGTGGAGTTGAGGTCGAAGATCAGCTCTGATTTTATTGAAAATCAGAGCAGGCTCAAGGCGGCCGTACGGCCTAATCCTGCTCTTAATTCGTGTGTTCTTATGTTCTTTTACCGCGAGGTTGCCTCGTGTCATCAGACATTCTTCGTACTCACATGGATAGAATGTTCTTGTTTTGACCAGCTGTTAACCGGATTGCTTCCATTTTTTGATTTTTCTGTTGAACGCACTCGCCGTCAAGCGGATTGTAATGGCCTTTCAAGCCCGAAAGAACTATTGAATATGAAACGACCCTGAGATGAAAAATCGCAGAAGGTCAATTATTTTATTGTTGCTAAATCCAGCAGTTTCTCCTGCTTTGGATGTCCACTGTCGGGCATTTCTTATTTTATCGAATTACAAGCACCTTTAACCATAGGTCTATCTATAGTCCATTTGCAAGCTAAGAACAAGCGGGGATTATGCTGCAGCTCCTGAGTTGCAGCACCAACACGGTCATTTACACAGTAACCCAGAGTAATTGAGAGAGGAGCTACTCAATCCGCCCAAATATCCCTTTACTCTAATTGGTAAATTAATTAAATTAGGAAAATGGATGAAATGAAGCCAGAACTGACTCCCAAATATCAGAAGTCAACTCCACAGCACAATTCACCTAAGCTTATTAAATGAACTGAGCCTCGGGGAACAGCGTACATTCGGCAAACCTGTATATTATCAAACGTTGGGATAGATATTCAATGTTTGGGCCCGTGTAAGACAGGCGTTGTGGATCCTTTACTAGTTACAGATTTTCCATTTCAATTTCAATCAGTGTTAAAGAAAATTGGGCGGTTTTTATGAGTGCGATGGACCCACAATGTCAGTTTTAGATGCATGCTTCAAGTGGAGAATTTAATTCCTTGGGAATGAGAACCGGACGATAGTGACACGTTTTAAAATCGGACTGAATTTATTTTCCATTGATGTTAGTGAAGGTAATTTCAAATTTACACAATAGTGTAACACAGGCGATGTTCGATGGATCGTCCATTATATGACATGCTCGACTCTCCTTTCTATCATTGCCATAAGATAAAATTACTCCGACTGTACTCAATCACACCTTTATCTATCTCCCTCTGTTGATGTCTCTCTGTATCACTGTACTCAGTCACACTGATTTCCTTAATCCCTCTTTTGGTGTCGCTCTGTATCATCCGTTGTACTCTGCTGCTTCGCTATCTTTATCTGCTGATGTTTCTCTCTATCACTTTAATAAGTACGTCTCACTGAATCTCCCTCTGCTGGTGTCATTTTCTTTCTCTCACATCATGTGCTCAATTAGACCTATCTCTATCTCCCTCTATTGATGCCTCTCTGTATCACTCACTGTTTTCGGCAACACGTTTTTCTGTAGCCCTCTGCTGGTTTATCTCTGTGTCAGTCACTGTACTCAGTTACATCTTTATCTACCTCCCTCTGCTGGTGCCTCTCTACATCACTTTCAATCTTCATTCAAAGAACCAGCACAGGCAGGATGAGCCGAATAGATTTTTTCTGTGCTTTACGATTCTATGATTTACTCTAATCAGTCACACCTTTCTCTATCTATCTCTGCTGGTTTCTAACTGGATCGCTCATGTACTCAGTTGCAACTCACTCTATATCCCTGTGCTGGTGTCTCACTGTAGCAGTCAATGAACACTGGGCAACAGTGAAGAGGTTTATCTGGATGTCAAGAGCCTCCGTGTTGAAACTTATCCAATATCAGTATGTTAATGATACCCAGGGAGAACATGTCAATCAGGAATAACGGTAGTGTCGGTGGTGACCGTGCAGGATGGGAATTAAACTCTAGATGAAGTTTCAAAACTGGCTCGGAGAGAGGAAGTAGAGGGTAATGGTTGATGTGTGTTTTTGTGACTGGAAGGCTGTTTCCAGTGGGGTTCGGTAGGGCTCAGTACTAGGTCTCTTGCTTTTTTGTGGTATATATCAATGATCCAGACTTGCATATAGGGAGTATGATTAAGAAGTTTGCAGATGATACTAAAATCGGCTGTGTGGTTGATACTGAAGAAGGAAGCTGTAGACTGCAGGAAGATAACAATAAATTGGTCAGGTGGGCAGAACAGTGGCAAATGGAATTCAATCCGGAGAAGTGTGAGCTAATGCACTTGGGGAGGGCTAACAAGGAAAGGGAATACATTAAACGTTAGGACACTGAGTAGTGTAGAGGAACAAAGGGACCTTGGAGTGTATGTCCACAAATCCCTGAAGGTAGCAGGCCAGGTAGATAAGGTGGTTAAGAAGGCATACGGAAAGCTTGCCTTTATTAGCCGTGGCATAGAATACAAGAGCAGGGGGGTTAAGCTTCAAATGTGTAACACACTAGTTTAGGTCTCAGCTAGAGTACTGCGTGCAGTTCTGGTCTCCACATTACAGGAAATATGTAATTGCACTAGAGAGGGTACAGAGGAGATTTACAAGGATGTTGCCGGGAGTAGAGAATCTTAGCTATGAGAAAAGACTGGATAGTCTGGGTCTGTTTTCCTTGGAACAGAGGAGGCATAGGGTAGGCCTCATTGATGTGTATAAAATTATGAGGGGTTTGGAAAATGTGACTAGAAATTAACTATTTCCCTTAGCAGAGAAGTCAAAAATCAGGGGGCACAGATTTAATGTAATTGGTGGAAGGTTTAGAGGGGATTTGAGGGGTCATTTTTTCACCCAGATGGTTATGGGGGTCTGGAACTCACTCACTGAAAGGGTGGTAGAGGCAGAAACCCTAACCACATTTAAAAAGTACTTGGATGTGCTCTTGGGATGTTCTAACCTGCAGAGCTACGGACCAAGTGCTGGGAAGTGGGATTAGGCTGGATAGCTCTTTGTTGGCCGGCGCGGACATGATGGGCCGAAGTGGCCTCCTTCTGTGCTATAATTTTCTATGATTCTATGATTCTATGCTGTGCTGGATGAACCTTTTCGAGTAGGAATGTTATTGAAGAATGATGGTGTGATCATCTAGATAGAATATCACAAAGAGGTCACGGAGGACAAGACGTATCGTGCACCATGTTCTCGGTTAGAGAAGGATATTGTTGCTAACGTTGAGCTCAGAGGGTCTGGGTGCTGCACTCATTGGATCTTACACAGGAAGGCGAGAATAAAGATGGGACACTGGAACATGGCGTTGAATGACGTGGGATCTGTGTTTATCAAATGGAGCCAGGTTCATAATAAACTGATACTACATCTCACCAACTAGAGCAACTACCCTACAGTTGCGGCACAAATCCAGATCCGGCACTCTGTAGCAGGCACGCTGTAAATATCTTTGTGTTTGGTGCAGAAATACCACAGACACACTGCACAGAAACTTCTGTGTCTGCCACAGCAACAGACACGGTGCTCCAGACCCACGTCACTGCCACACTTAGCGCTCTGTTAGATGGCCAATTATTTAGCAATAACACAAGACAATCCATTATGTCTACGGTTCACAGATCTTTATTCTCAGGTAGACGTCTGTCTCCTAAAAATCCATCAAGGTCCTCAAGAATCAGCAGCGGAGGTGATTAAGAAATCCATATTGATTCTTACAGATTGGATGAATTGTGAGCAAAATCTCTTCTTTAATCAGAAGCGTTACAATTTCGCAGTTCCGGGGCATTGTCACCACACAATGGATTCATTATTAAGATTAATTAATTGATTTTAATTCATTCACTTTTGTCGCGGTTAGTGGGGTTAGAGCTGCTCCCTGAGATGATTTTAAACGATTTCAGCTTCAATGTGATACTAGGGTTACCGTATTATTTTGTGAACATTTAACATTTCACTCTTGCTCTCCCTCTCGACAAATTACATAAAACACTACAATGACCTTGATTTTCTGGGGCCTATGACGTGCGTACCCGGTCGTAATTGCCCCGCGAGTTCGGGGTTTCCGAAATGCAATGCGCAGGCGTGAAAACCCGGAACTTGCAATCTGTCGAGTTTCAGCTTTACACATCGTACGAAACCAAAGGAAATGGACATTCGCTGATGGATAGTTGGGCTATTTGCCCCACACTCTGCCCATCGAATGCCCACAAAACTCTTACGCCTGGTAAAAACAAACCTAAGGACGTCTTTTACCAGCGTAAGTGTTTAAATAAATAATCAAATAAACATTTTTACGTCATTTAAACATTTAAAATCTTTAAGATTTGTTTAGGATTTTTTGGCCCCTTTAAAAATGTATAATTTATTTTTCAAAAAAGTAATTGCTATTCTAAACGTTTAATTAAATTGTATTTTAATTAATTTTAAAGATGCGATGATTTATTTTTAATTAGGTTGTATGAAAATATATTTTTTATGTGATTCCTTTTATGCTTATGGGGATTCCGTACTTTAATGGAATCCAAAAAAGCATAATGGGAATTCGCCATTTTGATTGTTTGGGCCGGCCCACGTGATCCCAGGGGCATTTGTGAACCACCTGCGCCCATGGGATACGTTGGTCATTACGCAGGCCGACGCCTGTAGGCCCAGGAGCGCATGTCTTCGCAGGCCCGGGAGCCTCAGGTAAGTAGGAATTTTACTTGCTTTCCCCCGTGGAAAGCTTTCGACCGCAATTCCAGGTACAACATCGTTCACATTCATCTCTGCAAGATTCAAGTTTCTCATGGAGTTTAGGAAGAGATATCTGTCGGAAACATGCTATCAACGCTCGAATTAAGGAAGTTGCACAGCTGAAGCTGATGCAAAGGCCTTTGCGATTGGTTGATTTGCTAAAATTTGAGTTGTTTAAAATTGATTGTTTGGCTGTTTGGTTACCCATTTAAGGTTGAATTATACTGAAATAAAATACAGCATTTGTTTTGCGGTGTTTATTTTTAATTCACTCCAGCCATCGATGAAAATTCACTCTGGTCGCATTTGCTTGACATTGACCAGGAAATCGGGTTCAGTGATATTGGTTGAGCGGTAACTGTTGACAAGGACAGAGAGAGAACTCCCCTGCTCTTCTACGAAATGCCATGGGATCTTTTACGTCCACTTGAGAGGGCAACAGGGATTCAGTTTAATGTCTAAATCGAAATATGGTGCAGCACTTCCTCAGTACTCGACTGAAATATCATCCTAAAGTATGTTTTGAAGTCCCCGGGTGCACAACAACAACAAAAACAACAACTACTTGTATTTATATAGCGACTGCAATGTAGTAAAACGTCCCAAGGCGCTTCACAGGAGCGATTATCAAACACAATTTGACACCGATCACCATAAGGATAAATTAGGGCAGAAGACCAAAAGCTTGGTCTAAGAGGTAGGTTCTATGAGCGTCTGAAAGGAGGAAAGAGAGGTAGAGAGGTACAGATTCTTATGGAGGTAATTCCCGGGCTTAGGACCGAGGCAATTGAAAGCACGGCATCCAGTGGCGGAGCGAAATAGTCCCGGATGCTCAAGAGGCCGGAATTAGAGGACCGCAGATATCGCAGGGTGTTGTGGGACTGCAGGAGTTTACAGAGATAGGGAGGGCGGGTCCATGGAGTGATGTGTGAACAAGGATGAGAATTTTTTTAAAAGACGTTGCTTAACCGGGATCCAATGTAAGTCAGCGAGCCCAGGGATGATGGGTGAAGGTGTCTTGGCGAGAGATCGGACACGGGCAGCCGAGTTTTGGATTATCTCAGGTTTATGTAGAGTAGAACATGGAAAGCCAGCCAGGAGTGTGTTGGAATAGTCAAGTCTGCAGGTAACAAAGGCATGGATGAGGGTTTCAGCAGCAGATGAGCTGAGGCAGGGGCGGGGGGCGGGCAATGTTACGGAGGTGGAAGTCGGTGGTCTTATTTATGCTGCGGCTATGTGGTCGGAAGCTCATTTCAGGTAAGAATATGACACCAAGGTTGCAAACATTGTGGTTCAGCCTCAGACAGATCGTAGGAAAAGGGATGGAGTCAGTGGCTAGGAAACAGAGTTTGTTGCGGGGACCGAAGACATAGAAACATAGAAGATAGGAGCAGGAGTATGCCATTCGGCCCCTCGAGCCTGCTCCGCCATTCGATGAGATCATGGCTGATCATCTAAACTCAGTACCCTGTACCTGCCTTCTCCCCATATCCCTTGATACCTTTAGCTTGAAGAAATATATCTAACTCAACCTTGAATATATTTAATGACATCGCCTCAACTACCTTCTGTGGTAGAGAATTCCACAGGTTCACCACTCACTGGGTGAAGAAATTCTTCCTCATTTCTGTCCTAATTGGTTTACCCCTTATCTGTAGATTATGACCCCTGGTTCTGGACTCTCCGACCATCGGGAACATTCTTCCTGCATCTAGTTTGTCCAGACCTGTCAGAATTTTATATGTTTCGATGGGATCCCCTCTCATTCTTCTATACTCCAGTGAGTATAAGCCCAATCGACCCAATCTCTTCTCATATGTCATTCCTGCCATCCAAGGTATCAGCCTTGTGAATCTTCGCTGAACTCCTTCCATGGCAAGAACATCCTTCCTCAGATAAGGCGACCAAAACTGCACACAGTACTCAAGGTGTGGTCTCACCAAGGACCTGTACAACTGCAGCAGGACATCCCTGTTCCTATACTCAAACACTTTCGCTATGAAGGCCAACATACCATTTGCCTTCTTCACCGCCTGCTGCACCTGCATGCTTACTTTCAGCGACTGGTGCAAAAGGACACCCAGGTCTCGTTGCGCTTCCCCTTCTCCCAATCTATTGCCATTCAGATAATAGTCTGCCTTTCTGTTTTTGACACCAAAGTGGATAACCTCGCACTTATTCCACGTTATATTGCATCTGCCACGCTTCTGCCCACTCACCCAACCTGTCCAGATCATCCTGGAGTTTCTCGGTATCCTCCTCGCAGCACACACGCCCACCTAGCTTTGTGTCATCTGCAAACTTGGAGATATTACATTTAATTCCCTTATCTAGATCATTAATGTATATTGTGAATAGCTGGGGTCCAAGGACCGATCCCTGTTATACCCCACTAGTCACTGCTTGCCACTCGGAAAAAGACTCATTAATTCCTACACTCTGCTTTCTGTCCGCCAACCAGTTCTCTATCCAAGTCAATACCTTGCCCCCAATCCCATGTGCCTTAACTTTACCCGCTAATCTCTTATGCGGAACCTTATCGAAAGCCTTTTGAAAGTCCAAATACACCACATCTACTGGTTCTCCCTTATCTATTTTGCCAGTTACATCCTCAAAAAATTCCAGTAGTCAAGCACGATTTACCTTTTGTAAATCCATGTTGACTGTTTTTCAAATGCTCAGCTATTACATACTTCATAATGGACTCTAGCATTTTCCCCACTACCGATGTCAGGCTTACCGGTCTGCAATTCCCCTTTTTCTGTCTCCCACCTTTTTTGAATAGTGGGGTTACTTTAGCTACTCTCCAATCCATGGGTACAGTTCCAGATTACATCGAATGTTGGAAGATGATCAGCAATGCATCTACTATTTCTGGGGCCACTTCCTTAAGTACCCTAGGATGTAGATTATCAGGCCCTGGGGATTTATCAGCCTTCAATACCGTCAATTTCCCTAACACCATTTCCCTGCAAATACTGATTTCTTTCAGTTCCTCCCTTTCATTAGACCGTATGTTCTCCAACATCTCTGGGAGCTTATTTGTGTCCTCCTTTGTGAAGAAAGAACCAAAATATGCATTTAATTGGGCTGCCATTTCTTTGTTCCCCATTATAACTTCCCCCGCTTCTGACTGCAAGGGACCTACACATGATTTCACTAATCTTTTTCTCTTCACATATCTATAAAAGCTCTTACAGTCAGTTTTTATGTTCCCAGCAAGCTTACTTTCATATTCGATTTTCCCCTTCTTAATTAATCCCTTTGTCCTTCTTTGTTGAATCCTAAACTGCTCCCAATCGTCAGGGCTACCACTTTTTCTGGAAAATTTATATGCCCTCTCCTTGGATCTTATGCTATCCCTAACTTCCCTTGTTAGCCACGGTTGAGTCACCCTTTTTGTTTTATTCTTATGCCACACTGGGATTTACAAATTCTGTAGTTCATCCATGCATTCTTTGAATGTTTGCCATTGCCTATCCACAGTCAACACCTTGAGTGACATTCCCCAATCAATCCTACCCAATTCGCGCCTCATACCATCGTAGTTTCCTTTATTTAAATTCAGGTCCCTAGTCTCTGATTCAACTACTTCACGCTCCATCCTAATGAAGAATTCTATCATATTATGATCACTCTGACCCAAGGGGCCTCGTACAACAAGATTGCTAATGTATCCTTTCTCGTTACATAATACCCAGTCTAAGATGGCCTGATCTCTGGTTGGTTCCTCGTCATATTGTTCCAGAAAACCATCTCGTAAACATTCTAGGAATTCCTCCTCCACAGTATTTTTACTAATTTAGTTAGCCCAATCTCTATGTAAATTAAAGTCTCCCATTATGACTGCTGTGCCCTTACTGCATGCTTCTATAATTTCCCTTTTAATGCCGTCCCCAACCTCCGTATTACTGTTTGGAGGTCTGTATGCCACTCCCACTAACGTTTTCTGACCCTTGTTATTTCTCAGTTCTACCCATACAGATTCCGCATCATCAGAGCTAATATCCTTCCTTTCAATTGTGTTAATCCCCTCTTTAACCAGCAATGCTACCCCACCTCCCTTTCTTTTTTGCCTATCTTTCCTAAATATTGAATAACCCTGGATGTTGAGTTCCCAGCCTTGGCCACCCTGGAACCATGTTTATGTAATCCCAATCAAATCGTATTAATTTACCTCTATTTGCGCAGCTAATTCAACGACCTTGTTCCGAATGCTCCTTGCATTAAGACACAAAGCCTTCAGGCTTGCTTTTTAACGCTTTCAGACCTATATGAATTATTATTTACAATGACCATCTTTGATTTAAACCGTTGAGTTCTTTGCCTTCTACTTTTGTTTTTCTCCTTCCTGTCTTTAGCTTTTATCCTTATTTCCCTATCCTCTGTCTCCCTGCTCAGGTTCTTTACCCCCTGCCACTTTAGTTTAAACCCTCCCCAACAGCACTAGCAAACACTCCACCTGGGACATCGGTCCCGGCCCTGCCCAGGTGCAGACCGTCCCGTTTGTACTGGTCCCACCTCCCCCAGAACCGGTTCCAATGTCCAAGGAATTTGAATCCCTCCCCCTTGCACCATTCCTCTAGCCACGTATTCATTTGAAATATCCTCCTATTTCTACTCTGACTAGCACGTGGCACTGGTAGCAATCCTGAGATTACTACCTTTGAGGTCCTCTTTTTTAATTTACCTCCTAACTCCCTATATTCTGCTTTTAGGACCTCACCCCGTTTTTTACCTATATCTTTGATGCCTATGTGCACCACGACAACTGGCTGTTCTTTCTCCCCCTCCAAAGTGTTCGTAGCCGCTCCGAGACGTCCTTGACCCTTGCACCAGGGAGGCAACACACCATCCTGGAGTCTCGATTGCAGCCGCAGAAACGCCTATCTATTCCCCTTACAATTGAATCCCCTATCACTATAGCTCTTCCACACTTTTTCCTCCCAGCCTGTGCAGCAGAGCCACCCATGGTGCCAGGAAGTTGGCTGCTGCCGCCTTCCCCTGATAATCATCCCCCCCAACAGCATCCAAAGTGGTATATCTGTTTGAGAGGGGGATGGCCACAGGGGACCCCTGCACTACCTGTCTACACCTCTTACTCTGCCTGGTGGTCACCCATTCACATCTTGCCTGTACACCCTTTACCTGCGGTGTGACCAACTCGCTAAACTTGTTATTCACGACGTTCTCAGCGTCGCGAATGCTCCAATATGCATCCAACCGCAGCTCCAGCGCCGCAATGCGGTCTGTCATTAGCTGCAGCTGGATACATTTCCCACACACATGGTCGTCAGGGACACAGGAAGTCTCCCTGATTTCCTACATATTGCAGGAGGAGCACACCACGGCGCCGAGCTCTCCTGACATGACTTACCCTTTAATTAATTAATTAAAATTAAACTAATTGAATCCCACCAATTTCACTTCAATTAAATGATATAATCAAGGGCCATTGCTTAACAGCAGTCCCCGCTACACCACAGATACTCTAGAAACTATAAACCACGGAATTTAAGCATGGAAAAAAGGAGAAAAATAGAAATACTCACCAACCAATCACTTACCTGCTTTCTGGTGACGTCACACTTTGATTATTTTCTACTTCTCTCTCTCCCGCTCTCGGGGCACTGATTAGTAAGCCTACCTGTTCGCCGCCGCCTTTTCTCAGCACCGCCTCGCCGCAGCCGCGATACCCAGGTCCGCAGCCTCTCTGGGCCTACCTGTTTGCCGACGCCTTTTCTCAGCTCCGCCTCGCCGCAGCCGCTCCACCCAGGTCCGCAGCCTGTGTGGGCCTACCTGTTCGCCGCCACCTTTTCTCAGCTCCGCCTCGCCGCAGCTGCTCCACCCAGGTCCGCAGCCTCTGACAATGGCTTTAGTCTTCCCAAATTGGAGAGAATTTTGGCTCATCCAGTACAGGAAGTCGGACAAGCAATCTGACAATTTATAGACAGTGGGCGGTTCGAGAGAGGTGGTGGTGAGGTAGAGTTCGAGTTGTCAGAATATATTTGGAAACTGACGCTGTGATTTCAGATGATGTCGCTAAACGGGCAACATGTAGATGAGGAATACGAGGGGTCCATGGATAGGTCCTTGGGAGATATAGATGCGGTAGGGGGAAGAGAAGCCGTTGCAAGTGATTCGCTGTCTACGATTAGATAGTTAAAAATGGAACCAGGTGAGCGCAATCCCACCCAGCTTGTCGACGGTGGAGAAGCCTTGGAGGTGAATGGAGTCGTCAACCGTGTCATAGATTGCAGACAGATCACAGAAGGATGAGGAAGGATAGTTTACCTTTATCACAGTCCCATGTCATTTCTGACTTTGATGAGAGCCGTTTCACTACTGTGGCAGGGGCGGAAACCTGATTGGAGGGATTCAAACAAAAAGTTCAGGGAAAGATTGGTACGGTTTTGGGTGGTGAGATTTACGGATTCAGAAGCACTGCGAGTCCTCATTTATCTTCCTACCTGATTGTAAGATTTCACACCTAACTATATTCAATTAATTTGCCTATTACACGACCGTTCTGCAAGTTGAGTTACGTGATCTTGCTTTTTGTTGCAGATTGTCACCGTATTATGGACTTCCATCTCACGGGAGCAGAGTGTGGTCGCTGTGTCGCGTTTAGCGAGTAGGTGACGAGCTTGACGTTGATCGGCTTTGAAATTTCACCAATTGCCAGAGAAAAGAAAGGGTGAATGGAACTGTCCCTGTGAGCGATGGATTGAAGGGAACGGCGCTCCAAGCACAGATGGAAAACGCGCTGTGTATTCATAGAGTTCGCAACATTAAATGTCAGAGTTATTAAGCACACAATAATTAAACATACACTTAACAGCCGTACTTACGACAAATTTTGGCTGCAATAGGGTCCGGTTTAGCTCAACCTGTAAAGTTTGACTCTTAATTTCAGATTCGTGTGTTCGAGCTCACAGTGGGAGAAATTTCTTTTTAAAATTTGTATTTTAATATCACGGGAAGCATCATTAATTAACGGATAAACTTATTTTGCAGACTTAAAGAAATGGTAACTGACAAAGAGCAGATACTTCAATCATTTGTGTTGTGCTTTGTATGTTAACTGTTAGACCATATCCCATTTTACTGTATTTTAGGAGTCTGTTTAAAAATGTTCATTGCTGATAACACCAGGAATCTGGGGTAACGTTTGTTCAAGTTCACAGGACCGGCTCTTTCACAGAAATGAATATTTTTTAACATAATGTTCTCGCAAGAGCTCGAATCGGGGAGTTTTCGCGTGTGAGGCGAACGTGACAACCGGTACACGACAGAAACCACCGCTTCACTGATAATAGAATATATAATCAGCATTGAACATAAAGTCTCATGCTGCTCATTTTCAGATTCAACACATTCAGCTTTTAAATAAGGTGAAAGACTTTTACAGTGAAAAGTTTTTGAAAATATATATGTTGTGTGTGTGTACAGATAGGGGTGTGGTGCTTATATATAAAGTGGATGCTTTGTACGTGTGTGAGTTATAAATAGTGGTGTTCAACATGGAGTTATACTTATTGATCAGTTGAGGGAAGGTCGGAAGGAGTCTTCCTTGTCCATGTTTGACCTGATGCCATGAGACCGGGGTCTGGAGTCAATGTTGAGGACTCCCAAGGTCACTGCTTCCCCACTGAATACCGATGTGGAGGCATTTCTGGTGGGTCTGCCGTGCCGGTGGGACAGGAAAAACCAGCGATGTTGATGGAGGAGTCTGGGACTTTGGGGGAAATGTATAATTCTGTGAGTATGACAATGACAGGCTGATAGCTTTTCCAATTTTGGCACAAGTCCCAAGATGTTAGTGGTGAAGACTTTGCAGAGCCTTTTTTTTTGCCGAATCTGGTACCTAGATCAATGCAGGGGGATCAATTCAGTTTTATTCTTATTAATGTTTTTCGGAGTGGTTTGCTGCAACTGGGTATCTTGCTAGGCCATTTCAGAGGACAATTAAGAGTTAGCATGTTGCTTTTTGTCTGGAGTCACAAATAGGCCAGACTGGGTAAGGACGGCAGATTTCCATCCCTAAAGGGCATTCGTGAACCAGATGTGTTTTTTCATCATTCCGGTAGTTTCATGTTCAGCACTCCTGATTCATTTAATTGAATTTAAATTCCCCAGCTGCCGTGGTGAGATTTGAACTCACATGTCTTACATTATTAATAGATTACTAATAGTCGAGTAACATAACCATTATGATGCCATACCATATTAGTTCGGAGAACGAATTCAGTGTCAAACCAGGTGCGGAAAGCAAAATAAAGAATGGAAAAGAAAGATTGGATTAAGGGAGGGAGAAAGAAAAAACAGAAAAAAATGTAAGAACAACATGTTTTATGTTAAAAATCTCGAACCACAATTAAAATCTGAAAGAATGAGACTCCGCGCTTATAAACGTTAATTTTCAGTGCCAGAGAGGTTGTTTGGCAATAATTGTGACTTATTAAGACAGTGAAAAAGAGGACTTCGACTGAAATGGATGGGGTTTCTACCATGGATGAAATATGGTGACGATCTATCGTTATTATCCCAGGCGACGCTCCAGGATCCTTTAACGATCTCCCACGGATCTACTGAAATCAGTCGATTGTGCAGCTTTGAGTGGGGATTTCTGCACCGTCATGACAGGAAACGGGAGTGAGGAAGCGACTGTGTTGGTATCTGTGTAGAACTTGAGTCTGGGCAGAGTATACAGAGAAAATATACGGGTCCTTTGAGATTTTTGACTTTATTCATATTTAAACACAAAATCAATTCTTCCATCTACTTAACATTAATTAAATTTTAATGGGGAAGGTGCTCAAAACATTTCCGCCCGGTTTCGAACCGGGGATCTTATAACCACTACACTACGGAAACCTTGTTATGTAACTTGCTGCAAGAACATCACAGAAGAGAACCGCGTTCTGCAAATGCAGGTCCGGGATTAAAATTTGTATCAATACACTTTATTATCTGAATTTCACGAAAATCATTAAACTATGCGAAAAGATGAGAAATTGTTCTAATTGATGAATCAGCGTTCTGTTGCAGACTGAAGGAAATCCTAACATGGTCACCGAGTGACAAGCTACACTTTCATAAGGGTTTTGTCTTTTGTTTGTGATAAATTTTCATCAGTTCTCATTTTACAGGCGTTACTTGAGGAGTTGGTTAAAAATGTCCAGTGTTTATCACACGAAGAATCTGGTGCAGCCGTTGTTCAGTTTAACAGGAACCGACAATTTTCGCCGCTTTTACACAGGGGAAGAAACTCGTTCCTGGAGGTTCACCTGGAGCAAGTTCCAGAATCTTTCATTCCGCCCGGGATCCGAACCCGCGAACGTTCGCGTGTAAGGCCAGCGTGATAATTGCTACAGAACCGAAACCTCTGCTCAGTTTGTCAGCCGCAAGTCAGAAGGATGTGTTAAGGGAGAAGGTGACCCGCTGACTCACCTCTCTCTGCACTGATTGAGATTGTGTCGCTTCTCCGTCTATAATCATCACTTCTGTCGCACACCAAATGCTCTCAATCCTTCTCCTCCGCTCTCTTTCTATTCAAGTAATTGGCAAACGAATCAGTAATAAGGTTCCCCCGGGCTTTTGCTGGTGGATTTACTGATAAACCGGGGAATTGAGAGGAAACTGGAGCACAGGCAGGGTCCATGCGACAGACCAGTCCGGCTTGCCCAGTCTTTGGAGTTTAGGATACTTCATCCCCACGTTGGGAAGTTTGCGTTTTAAATTTTTGGGCTGATTTTAAAGGCGATTCCCAGCTCGGTCAATGAATGTTTCATTTTAATGCGGTTCAACAAAATAAGAGAATCTCTCCTTCATTCCGGAATATTGTATCACTCTCCAACCGCTCGCTTCTAAAGATTGGGCTGCATTTCATTTCAGCTTGGCTCGGGGTCATTGCGGCTCAGTGGGGCTTGCGCCCGTCTCTCCCTTAACATCAGCTCCGACGAAACAAGGGGGAATTTTGCACACCAGTTGTGTTCTGCAACTTTTTATAAACACTTCATTGTATTTCCTTCTGTGTCCAATAATTTGAGGTGCCCCCTGCCGTGTCAGCTTCCGGTCTTTATAAACACTTCAGATTTCCTTATACTGTTGTTGAATCGCATTTTTTGAAAGAGTCATTGACCGAGAGGTGCCGGGGGATTTAGAGCTCGGGATCGCCTGCGAAACCAGCCCAAAAATTTGAAACACAAACCGCCGTTGAGATTAAGAGTCTCAGGCTCTACCGACTGAGCTAGCTGGGCCGGTCTGACCCCGCGAACTGCTTGTGTTACAAACGATGAACCAGTGTCCCCTCAATTCCCAGGTTTACCAATAAATCGACCGCCAAAAGCCCGAGAGAACCTTATCACTGATACTTTTCCCAATCTCATTTCTGGTAATCCACACTTCTGCCACTCGAAAAATGTTGTACTTATTTACTTTATTAAAACTCTTCCTGATATTGAACAGCTCTACAAAATCTCCCCTTATTTTCTCTGCTCTGAGGAGTACAAACTCTTCTTCTCTACTACTCCACTTAACTGAAATCTCGCATCCTTCCTAAAGCGTAGTGCCCGAATTGCATACAGTACTCCAAAGGTTCAGCATAACTTCCTTTTTTTTGCCCTCTATGCCTCTGTTTATAAGCCAAAGATCCCGCTTGCTTTTATAACACAAGACAAAATGCTGCGGATGCTGGAAGTTTGAAATAAAAACAACATTTGCTGGAAATACTCAGCAGCTGTGAATGGTAGGTGAGCTGGAGAAATTTGAATTTGCTTCAAAGTAGCTTATAAGGGTTCCATGGTGTAATGTTGAGCAATCTGGACTCTGAGTTCAGCGATCCGAATTCAGATTTCGGTTGGAACCTGATTCCTTCTTGTCCCAGCTGTTGTACAATTTAGGGCAAGTAATAGTAATTTTGATAGCAGCTGTATGATTGGCTGTTTCAGCCGCGGGTAAGTGTCGAAGCTGAAGGTATGGATGAGAAAAGGCCGGCCAAAATTGAATGGTGGTGTTAAAATTGTCCAGTTCTTCCAATATTGCTGCCGAGCGAGGTTTGTAAGTAGCCTGGAAGGGGCACCGATGTATCGCCATTAAGTGCTGGTCCCCGCCATAAACTCGGTTCCCGAGCAACCGACTTCATCCCTATCCCTGACCACTGAGGCTGAACCAGACAGCTTGCAACCTTGGTGCCGTATTTGACCACGAGATGAGCTTCCGACCAAGACTTTCTACTTGAACCTCCGTAAAAACGCCCGAGTCCGCCTCTGCCTCAGCTGATCTGCTGCTGAAACCCCCATCCTTCCCTTTGTCACCTCTAGACTTGACGATTCTAATGTACTCCTGGAAGGCCTCCTATCTTTCTCCTCCATAAACTTGAGCTCATCCAATCCTCTGCTGCACGTATCCTAACTCGCACCATGTCCCGTTCACCCATCATTGCGGTTCTCACTCGCCTACATTGGCTCCCAATCAGGCGTCAACTCAATTTCAAATTTTCTTCCTTGTATTCAAATCCCTCCATGCACTCGCCACTCCCTATCTCTGTAACCTTCTCCAGCCCTACACCCTCTGAGATCATCTGTGCTCCTCCAATTCTGGGCTCTTGCACATCCCTGATTTTAATCATTCCACCCTCTGTCGTGGTGGGATTGTGAACTCAGGTTTCCAGATCATCATGGTTGAGGAACAGAGCTTATGGCTGGGACCAGCACTGCAATGTCGATTCATCGCTGCCCCCTCAGGGCAAACCTCTCCCACCAGCGAGCACTGGACAATTTTATCTAAACCATTGCACTTTTACTCTGGATTGCTGGTCGAGTAACATAACCACTATGCTGTCAAAACTCACAATTAATTGGTTGTATTATCGTTAGTGAGCAGCGCATAGTCTGAACCAGGAAACATCAGTTAGAACAGTGAATGCAATATCAAATCAAGAACAGAACGGGAAATAAAGAGAGGAAAAAGAAAGAAGAAAAGTAAAAATATTTGTGTTATTTAAAAAATCTTCAACAACAATTAAAATTTGAAGAAATGAGATTCCACACGTATAAAAGTTAATTTTCAGTGCCAGTTTGTCAATAATTAAAACTTATTAAGACAGTTAAAAAGGGTGATTCGACTGAAATGGACGGGGTTGCTGCGGTGGGTGAAATATGCTGACGATCTATCGTTATTATCCGAGGCGAGGCTGCAGGATCCTTTAAAGATCTCCCGCGGATCCACTGAAACCAGTTGAATGTGCAGTTCTGAGAGGGGCTTTCGGCACCGTCAGGGCAGGAAACGGGAGTGAGGGAGGGACACTGTCGGTAACTGCGTTGTGTTTGAGTCTGGGCAGAATTGTACAGAGAAAATATACGGGTTTTGTGAGATATTTTATTTTATTTATGTTTAATCACAACAAGAATTCTTCTATTGTTCATATTTATTCAATTTTAATGTGTAAGGTTTTCAAAATATTTCGGCGTGGTTTCGAATCGGGGACCATTTACGTTTGGGAGGCGAACTTGATAACCACTGCACTACGGAATGTCTGCTCGGTGAATTACGGTAAGAACAGCACAGAAGAGAACTGCTGTATATAACTACAGTTCCGGGATGATAGTTTGTATTAATACACTTTATTATCTGAATTGCACAAAACTCATTAAACTCTGTTAAAAGATGAACAATTGTTCCAATTGATGAATCTCTTTGGAACTTTCTGTTTCAGACTGAAGGAAATCCTAACATGGTCACCGAGTGACAGGCACAACTTCCAGAATTCATTTGTTTGTGTTGAAATTACAGCAGTTCTCATGTTACAGATGGTATTTCAGCAGTTGGTTAAAAATGTTCAGTTTTTATCACAAGAGGAATCTGGTGCATGATAATTGCTGCAGTCCCGAAACCTCTGCTCAGTTTGTCAGCCGCAAGTAGAGAGGGATGTGTTAAGGGAGTAGGTGACCCGCTGACTCATCTTTCTGCACTGATTGTGATTGAGTTGCTCCTCGTCAAACATCTATGACGTGTGACCAAAAGACTCCTCAAAGCTTCCGGCTTTAAGGAGAGTCTTAAAGGAGGACACGGAAGATTTTGGGCCCGAAATTCCAGAGAGTGAGGCACAGGTTATGTCAGACTATTTGTAATGTGAAGACCATGGGAGATGCACAAGAGGTCGGAGTCATAGAAAAATAGAATCTTAGGATCATAGCATCTTACAGCACAGAAGGAGGCACTTCGATCCATCCTGCCTGCGCCGACTCTTTGAAGGAACTGTCATTTAGCCCAACACCCCAGCTTTGGCCCTAACAACCCTGCAAATTAGTTCTCTTCAATCACATGTCCAATTGCCTTTTCAATGATCCCATGGAATCTGCTTCCACCATGCGTTCAGGCAGTGCTTTCCAGATCACAACAACTGGCTATGTAAGAATCTGTTATCTCATATCGCCACTGGTTGTTTTTCGACCAGGACCAGCCGCTATCAGTCCCCAGGCCGTGGCCATCCTAATTCTGGGACTCGAGCTCTTTCTGTTCAGACAGGGCAGTGAAGAAGTGGAGGTTGTAATCTCTGACACAATCTCACCCCCGTCAGAAATGTTTGAGTCTCAGACCGTTTCTGTTCTTTCAATGTTTTACCATTCATTGTACAGTTCTTGAAGGGGAAACTGCTGGCTACGGGGAAAGAGCAGGGCAGAGGGGCTAATTAGATAGCTCTTTCAAAGAGCCGGCACAGGCACGATGGGCCAAATGGCCTCCTTCTGTGCTGTGTCAGTGTGCGATTCTTACCTATGTTTCCAAGCCAGATAGGCTGGCGATATTTTCTTTGGAAAGAGGAGGCCAAGGGGAGAATTAATTGAGGTGTATAACGTTATGAGGAGCCTAGATAGAGTGGATTGGAAGGACCTATTTATTTCAATGTTTAATGTTTGTGCTCTCTATATTTCATTAGATTCTGTGTAACCGGTAACTCCTTCAAGTGGACACTGTATACCCTATGAATTGGAGCGTACCTTTCCAGTCCAAAATCTAGTTAAAGGATCACGTGACGTGGGACTATCAGTTATAAGACCAATCGTTGCATAAACTGCATATTGCGATTGCACACACACAACCAACTACCATGAACTTAATTGTCAGCTTTTAGTTTTCAAACTAAGGATGAAAAATTATGTGTTGAATGTACTTGGTGATGGACATTGCTGCTTCATCATTTGGACAAGAGTCGGCATCCAGCTCAGGCAGGCTGAAGATCATTCAAATGTTTCTGAGTCACCAACTGTGGGCTCTGGCTTCGGATGGCAGTTTATTTTCCCGTAGTTCAAGACCGGATAAAGCAACGTTACTCAAAACAGACTAACGCCCCTAATCTTGTCGTGTACGAGGAAATGAAAAGATTGGCACCCCATCCATCACCTTAACGATTCGATCCCTCTACCATCAGTGCACCATATTTGCAGTGTGCACCATCAAAAAGATGCAATGCAGCAACTCGCCAAGGCTTCTTAAAATCCGCGATCTCTGCCAACTAGAAGGACAAGCGCAGCAGGTGCTAGGGAACACCACCAACTCCGAGTTACCGTCCAAGTCACACACAATCCTGGGTTGGAAAGATATCGCTGTTCCTTCATCGTCAGTGGGTCAAAATCGTGGAACCCCATACCAAACAGCACTGTGGGAGTAACTTAACTACACAGTCTGCAGAGGTTCAAGAAGGCGGCTCACCACAACCTTCTCAAGGGCAATTAGAGATGTGCAATAAATGTAGGCCTTGCTTGAGACAACATCCCATGAATGAATACAAAGACGGAAATTATGGAGCAGTCACATTCAGAGGGATCACATCTATTGGAGCTACTTCCAAATTTCCATGGGAAATATTAATAAGAAGATACCAACATGTTTGATTATAGATTCACAAAGTAATACGTCAGACCCGATCCCACAAGCAATGTGAAGGACACTGCACTGCGTAACTTGCTTTTGATGATGCGATTATTTTATCTAATTTTTGGTGCTTCGGGCAAATCCGAAATAAAATGTCTTCAAACAGCTTCTGACCGAAGAAGCAGACAGTGTTCAGGTTAGTCAGTGGCTGAATAACTCTGTAATTTGGTGCATGAAATCCCTCATCGTTATTGTAGGAAATAGGACGTTTCTGTCTGAAATCGGTTTTCATTGTGGTTTTCTTCCTTGTAAAGCAGACAACAGACTCTTTCTGAATCACAGCTGGGATTACTGGGTAATATTAACCTAAGCCGCCTGGCGGGTAACTGACGGGATTGGGTCGAATGCTGGTTTTACAGCTCTCCAGATTTTACTTTCTACTAACTGCTCCAGTGATGGAAAATCGAGCAGGCTGTAAACCCATCGTTCAGCCGATCCCGTTATCTTACCGCAGTCTACTTAGGTTAAAATTAACTGTATCATCCAATGAGTAATGTTATTGCCCATATGTGAATTGTCATTTCAGTCAGGTGTCAAAAACCATAGTAATGTCTGATTCCAACTGATCTTGTAATACGTAGGTGATGCAGAACTATTGCTTTAAACGCGAATTTAATCAAAGTCACTACGCTTTTATCTGACAGAAAGAACATTGCAGCATTCTATGACGCCACTTTTTGCTCCAGATCTCTATTAGATTGTAGATTCAGTTCTCTCTTAGCCCCGCTTGGTGTTGTACATCATGATATTCTGTACAAATCTCAAAGCCCCGATTTAAGTAAAACCAGCTGGCGTGAACAGTGCTTAGGTTAGGACGCCCATTACACACAAGGCCCGGTTTTATTTCCAATTGGTCATTGCGAGTGAAAGTCTCCTTGGGCGGCAGCACAATACGGGCGGTAACAAATCGACAACCCGTTCTAAACTCCCTCATAAAATTTTACATTGACTTAAATGGAATAGAGAATCACGTGGAATTTAAAACGGGCTCCCGATTTGCTACCGCCGTTTTGCGCTTGTGACTCGGGGATTTTCAATCCCAGTGAGGAGTGAAATCAGGCCTGTTGTAAAACGGGCGATCAAGAAGGTTCCACACTGTTTCAGCCAGGCGATGTAGTTTAAATCGGTGCTTTTAAAAGGTTTCAACACTTAGAAACCTTTCTCCCTGCATTATGCGTAATTTACCATCCAGAAATTGTGTTGCCAATAAATTGCTGAAACCAACTGAAAGTATTTTGAAGCATCTCTTTTTAATAATCTATCCGATTAGTTAATATAATATAAATGAGTCGTTGTTATTCAAAAATAGAAACCTTAAAATATGTTATTCACTTCAATATATTAATTTGTATGTAATAAATCAGACTCAGTAGTTTAACCAGTCAATGAAGTGCAGTAACTTCCTTCTGGGGTACAGAAAAGTGGTACACATCCGGGGTACTCCCCAGAAAACGATTCAGGGTGATTTGTGTTAGCAAATATAAAGCTGTCCTGATAGCTGACAGGAACCTATGAGTTAGTTCTTCACCAGTAAGTGATGCTTCTAAATTGTAAATATTGCCTTTTGAAAATTAATAATTAACCTGCGTCCACTATTATTTCACCAGCCCATTTTATATCCACAACTCAGCTCTCTGGCAATTTTCCCAATTACATTAAAATAGTGTCCGCTGGTTACCGGCAGTCCTGCCAGTGCAAAGAGTTTCTCCTTACTTAATCTGTCAAAAAATTAACAATTTTGACCGCATCTATCAAATATTACCTTAACTTTCTCTGATCTAAGGAAATGAATGCTAGCTTCAGTATGCTCTCCACTTCACTGAAGTCCCTGATCCACCTACCATTCTTGTGAAACTCTTCTGCAACCTTACCAAGGCCTCGATATCCTTCCTAAAGTAAAGTGAATAGAATTGAACACAATACGCCAGTTGAGGCCTAACCAATGATTTATAAATATTTAGCATAATTTCCTTGATTATTTACACTATGGATCTATTTATCAAACGAAGGATAGCGTATGACTTGTTATCAACGTTCTGTACTTGCCCTGGCACCTTGAAAGACTTTTGTACGGACACCCCAGGTCTCTCTGTTCCTGCGCCCCTTGAACATTGTACCATTTAGTACATATTGCCTCCACTCATTCTTCTTTCCAAAATGCATCACGTTACACTTTTCTACGTTAACGTTCATCTGCCATGTTTCGACCCCTTTCACCAGTCTATCTATTACCCCCTGAAGTCTGAAATATTTCGCATTGTTTATTACTTGTTCACGTTTTGTGTCATCTGCAAGCTTTGAAATTGTGTATAGCCAAACCCAGCTAATAGTCCTCTAAATGTGGACATGTCCAGACGAAGACTGTGGATCACTGGGTCAGTGTTCAACCTTGTGAGCTCTGAGTCCTGTTTGTGGACACACATCAGGCTGGTGGGTGATAAATTCTTCTCTCTGCTGACTGTGAAGTTCTGTTGTGAAACATACTTCAGTCCCACACTGGGTTCGACAGTGAAACGGCGCAGTGGGAACACCCCAACATCCCCGACCTCCACCAATGCCATCGCCCCTCCACCGGCCACACACTGATCCCTCTGTTAGACAATCGTTGATTTCTCCGGAGCTTTGCTTATTTAGGGAATGTAGGATTGAAGATTGTGGGTTGAACAGAACACAATAAACCCAGCATTACACGTTCTCACCATGGGAGAAAATTGCTCTGGTCCATGTGCATTGGCATCAAAATAAACCTTAAGGGAAGATTGCCTTTATTCCCAATTTCAAAAGGATTCTTAACAGGCTCTGAAACAATGGGTTTTTAATACGCTGTCTAGATCTATGGTTGAAGGTGCCGTAATTCGAGTTACACCTGTTACAACACAGTTACATCTTTCTCTATCTTCACCTTTAGTCGTCTCTCTGTATCACTCATTATACTCAGTTATACCGCCTCTATCTCGCTCTGTTGTTGTCCCTCTGTACTCACTGTACTCTGTTTCTTTTCTCTATATCTCCCTCAGTTAGCATGGGCGTCATGTTAACCCTACTCGCTCAGCAGTAACTTGGCGGGTGGGCAGTTAAAATTCATCTGCCCCTTAACTGTCGGACAGCCACCATGATCGCTACAGCTGCAATGCTAACCTGCTTTCCTGAGCAGGCAGTAACGACAGGTTCCGGATCAAACAGGGTCCTTTAGATATGCATGTTGCGGCCCGATGACATAATTGAGATCCGACTGTAACATTAACTCACGCCTGAGCGGCGAATCCATCTGGAGTTAAAATCGGGCCACGGGTGTATCTACTCTACTCAATTATAACTCTCTTTCTCTCGCTGTTAATTTCTATCTGTATCGCAAGCTCTACTCAGTTATACCTCTCGCTATTACCCTCTGCTGCTGTCTCTCTCTATTACTCACTGTGCTCAGTTATTTCTACCTCAATCTCCATCTGTCGGTGTCTCTCTGCATCAGGTACTGTATGAAGTAAACATATTCACAATCGACAGTATTAATCAACCAGCTTCTGAATTAAATATTCTCTGGAAATGTGACGGATGAGCCATTTACAGAAGAATATTAACGGGTTTTTCGGACATTCTTACACCGCGTTTGCAGAAAGTAATCAATATTTTATTGGACAGCAAGCTTCACATTATGCTTCTTAAATATACAAACTTCTCAGCTTTAAATAATAAATGAAGATTTATTGTAACTCTGTCACTGCTATGTTATTGTGAAAATACAACTTAAATCTTTTAAAGAAGTGAGGCTGAGACACTTTGCTGAAGATTAATCAATAAAGCGAACTCAATCAATATTAATTATCTAGGGTTTTATTAAAGCTTATGTTAAATACAACATTATCGGATAAATCCTTCGCAACAACTCTATATTCAAATAATAAGGAGCGGTGATCTCGTTTGGGCCAATCAGGTTCAATAACCCGGTAAATTTATAGGGACTAAAATAAACGATCGAAAGGAAAGCTTCGGAACTGTGGAATCATAACATAAAAAGAGCGTCTTGGGAATGTAGATTTAATCAGTCGGTGTCTGCGGGAGACAGTGACTGACTCAGGATGTTGTGGAAGGGTCTCTCCAGGAACATTCCGCTCCCTGATTGACCTGCTGTAGATTTCTTGAAGTTTCGGGATTGATGCAGAAAAGTACAAAAATCATCAGGTGACTCGGGCACTTCCGCTGTTCTTCACTTTGTCTGATTCTGTTCAAATCACAGCGACGGCCTCCAAACTAACGCGGCGCAACAAAAGGCGATTGATTTTCGTTCACAAATCCACTGCAGATCCAGGGCACAGCAAACGTCATTCCATCCGTGAGAATTCACGGTTGCGCAGTTCTCAGCATGACATTGTGCAGGGGGGCGATTGTTCGGTTCGTTGTGGCGCCAAAATCTGTACATACCAAGCACATATCAGCGAACATATGCGTGGGAAATGCTCCTTTTAGTTAAATAGAAGTTAATACTTTGTTTTCTCCGATAGGTATCCGGGTAATCAGCATTCCTTAGTTATAGCATTTTCTCTCCTCCTGAACCCGGTCATTCGGCGCTATAGGTGGCCCAAGGGGTTAGGCAATAATAACCTGCACAGGCATAGACTCCCTGGGTTTCTTTGACGGCTTGTCCGGAGTTAGTGGATTCGAAAGTGTAGGTGGCGGGTGAGGGATTTGGCCTCAGTCATCCCTGAGCACAGGATAGATTCAGACCTTTGACCCAACCCTAACTGTTGAACAGTGATCTCTGCTGCAAACCATTGAGGTGGCTGTTCTAGGGTACCGGCTTGAAAGGGGTAAGGGGGGGAAGCGGGGGGGATCCAGACGTTGTGGTCCATGTTGGGACCAACAAGATAGGGGAGATTAGGCAAGAATACCTGTTTTGGCAGCAGCAAGAACTAAATTAAAGAACAAGACCTCAAGGGTTCTAATATCTGGATTATTACCTGAGCCACGTGCAAATTGGCGATGCGATAAGAAGATTAGTGCTGAAGGAGTGGTGTGGGAAAGAGGAGTTCATTTTCATCGAGCACTGGCACCAGTATTGGTACCTCATGGATCTGCACCATTGGGACGAGCTCCACCTGAACCGGGCTGGGATGAGGATCCTAGTGGAAACGATAAATAGGGTGCTCACAAGGACTTTGAACTGGTAAATGTTGGGAGGGTTCAGGTGGAAAATATAGTATAAATAATAGCTCCAAAATAAACGAAAAGGGAGAGAGTAGAGCAAAATTCAGAAAATGTGCTTTAGGCATGACGGAAAGGGAAAACTAAAATATGTGAAGTGATGAAACCAGGAGAGAGACATAAGAAACATGTGAGTAAAACATTAGAGCTGAAGGACAGGTTAGGGTGTGTGGGCCAAATAAGCGTTCTTTATAAAACACAAGGATTATAATGAATGTATTGAATGAACTGCAGGCGCGAATTCAACGTGAAATATATGACATGGTATCCGTTTCTGAGAGATGGTTGCAAGATAGTCATGACTGGGAGCTAAATATACCAGGTTATAAGGTCTACAGGAAAGAAGGGTGGCATGGTAGAGGGGAGGAGTAGCCTTAATGTTAAAGGATGAAATCACTTCAATGATATGTGTCGATATAACGAGAGGTAAGCAGGCAGTGTAGACTTTATTGGTAGAATTAAGAAATAGGAAAGGATTTGAGACTGTAGTGGGAGTTGTGTATCGCCCATAGGTAGCAGCTGGAAAGTGCTAGATTGGACAAATATAGAGATTAGACAAGCGTGTAGTAAAGGCAGTGTATTTTTAATGGGGGATTTGAACTTTTTTTAGATTGGGATAAGCAGACGAGCACATATCAGAAAGATAGTGAATTTCCTGAGTGTGTGCGGGATAGTTTTCTGCAACAATATGTCCTAGAACCAGTAAAGGGGCATGCCGTATTAGATTAAATAATGAGTAATGAGCCAGATTTAGTTAGCAGACTAACTGTGCGTGAACATTTATCTAATAGCGATCATAAGATGATCGAGTTCAGTGTAGTGTTTCAAAGGGAGAAACGCGAAACAGCTACTAAGATTCTTGATTTAGTTATGGCTGACTTCAATACATTGAAACAGAGATAGTTCTCAGTAAACTTGGCAAATCTGTTAATGGGTAAAACGATAGAATATCAGTGGGACGTGTTCAAAAACGAATTTAACGTGATAGAAAACCAGTTTATTCCACTAAGGGGCAAGAGCACTACAAATAAAAACAGCGATGAACGACTAAAGAGGTAAGAGACAACATAAACCTTAAAGAAAAAGCGTACAAAATGCAATAATTAGCACAGATCCTGGCAAGTGGCTGAGCTACAAAACAGCAACGGCTGAAAAACAGATAGTAAGAGCTACAAATAGGGAGTATGAAAATAAACTTGCAATGGCTATCAAAATCAAAACACATTTCTTTTACAATTATATGAGGATAAAAAGGATTGTCAGGAGCAATGTTAACCCCGTGAAAACTGATAACAGTGATATTGTCAATGATAATAGGAAATGGCGGACATGTTGAATGATGACTTTGTGTCAGTATTTACAGTAGGGGAAAAGGATAGCATGACAGAAATCCCAAGGAAACTAATAATGAATCAGGGACAGGGACTCAACAAAATTAAAGTTAACAAAATAATACTAATGAAGAGAATAATGGCGCTAAAGAGTGACAAATCCCCAGGACAAGATGACGTCCATCCCAGGGTGTTAAATGATATAGGTAAGCACATTTCAGATGCCTTAATTACAAACTTCCAAAGTTCTGCCGATTCAGGAACCATTTGTTTAAATCGGAAAATTCTGCATGTCACTCGGCTTTTTAAGAATGGTGAATGAGGGAAACCAAGGAATTATAGACCAGTTAGCCTAACATCTGTTGTCGGGAAATTACTAGAGTCTATAAGTAAGAATTTTCAGATGTTCAAAGGGGGCCGGCAAGGATTTATAAATGGTAGGTCATGCCTGCCGAAACTGATTGAACTTTTGAAGAGCTGACTAAAGTAGTGGACGGGGGAATGTCTATGGATGTCACTTATATGGACTTCCGGAAGGCATTTGATAAAGTCCCTCGTAAGAGACTGTTAAGTAGGGTTGAAGCCCTTGGAACTTAATGCAAATTATTGACTTGTTTAGGAAATTGGCTGAGCGGCAGGGAGACAGAGAAGGGACAGTTGGCAGGTACTCTAATTGGCAGTATGTGACTTGTGGTGTCCCATAGGAATCTATGTTGGGACCTCAAATATTCACCGTATTTATTAGATGATGGGATAGAAAGCCACATATCCAAATTTGCCGATGAAAGACAAATTTAGGCGGCATTGTAGGCAGTGTAGATGAAAGCATAAAATTGCATACGGATATTGATAGATTAAGTGAATGGGCAAAAATTTGGCAAATGGATTTCAATGTAGGCAAATCAGAGGCCATCCACTTCGTACCTAAAATGTGCGGGTTAGGTTGATTTGGCTATGATAAAATTGACCCTTAGTGTTAGGGGGGGATTAAATATGTGGGGTTATGGGGATAGGATGGGATATGTTAGGGGGAATTAAATACGTGTGGTTACGGGGGTAGGGTGGGATATGTGTACTGTGGGGATTAAAGCAGCGACAGGGTACTGGATTTGAATGATCAGCCATGATCGTATTGAATGGTGGAGGCAGGCTCGACGGGCCGAATGGCCTAATCCTGCTCCTAGATTCTATGGGGGAAAAATTCAGCTGCTTGCGCCTCCCGTTAGCGCCTTAAGAGGGCGCTAATGGGGCGTAAAGCAGCTAACGCCAGGGCGCAGCGCCGCCCACGCCTCCCGAAAAATTTAGTGGGAGGTTAGCGGCGGCGGCAGCCGGTAGCGCCCTGTGGCGCTGCGCCGCCGGCGATGACGTCATCGCCGTGCGCAGCACCCCGCTCGCGCCCCGGCCGTGATCTTCAGTCGCGCCCCCTGATTTACTGCCAGACGCTATGTCCGACGGGTTCAGGGAGGCGTACGTGCGGCCGGGGCGGCGATATTTAAAGCGGAGGTGGCAGGCGGCCATTTTTGTTGCTGGCCGCCTGCCAGCACCTGCCCCCGGCCCCCGTGAAGCCCCCCCACCGTGAAGTGCCGGCTGCGCTCCATGAGCCCGGCACTTCTCTTGAGTGCCTGGCTCTTTTGCCGGCACTCCCGATCCCTGGGAGCCCAGCTGGGCCCCGGTTCGCGCTGCGCAGGGTCCCTCCACTTTAAGAAGGGGAGGAATGCCTGCAATACCACGGCGCGACGTGCCGCAGCGCGTGGCGCTGCGGCACGTAGCGCCAGGATATTCACTCGCAGCGCCCCAAGAGGGATGCGGGCTGCTTCCAGTTGCGCCCCGCTTCCCTCTTGGGGCGCAACCACTGAAGTTCCGGCGCGGGGCCGCTAATTTTTTCGGGGCGCTAAAAGTCGCGCCCCGGCGAGGTTAGCGCCCCAAATGGGGCGCGACTCAATTTTTACCCCTATGTTTCTATGTTTCTAAAAAGGATAGAACAGGGTTCTTTCTAAATGGTGAAAAGCTAAAAACAGTGGAGGTCCATAGAGTCTTGGGACTTGTGCACATAGTCTTTGCTGACACTTCATTGCAGCACATAAGCCTGTACGGTCTGAGGTGATGTGTCATTTTTGCATAGGATTATATAGGATATACTGCACAGAAACAGGCCATGCCGCCCAACCAGTCCATGCCGTCATGTATGCTCCACACGAGCCTCCTCCCATCTTTTGTCATCTAAATCTATCCGCATAACTCTCTATTCCCTTCTCCCTCATATTCTTATCTAGCCTCTCCTTAAATGCATCTATACTATTAGCTCCAACCGCTCCCTGTGGTGGCGTGTTCCACATTCTCACCACTCTCTGGGTAAATAAGTTTCTTCTGAATTCCCTATTTGATGTCTTGGTGTCTCTCTTATTTAGCTGGCCTCTAGTTTTACTCTTCGCCACAAGTGGAAACATTGGGTCTGTGTCTACTCTATCAAAATCTTTCATAATTTTAAATACCTCTTTTAGGTTACCCCTCAGCTTTCGCTTTTCAAGAGAAAGGAGACCCAGCCCGTTACATAGAAACATAGAAAAATAGGAGCAGGAGCAGGCAATTCGGCCCTTCGAGCCTGCTCCGCCATTCAATATGATCATGGCTGATCCTCTATCTCAATACCATATTCCCGCTCTCTCCACATACCCCTTTATGCATTTTGTGTTCATCCTTTCCTGATAGGTATAACCTCGCATTTCCATTATCATCCTTTTTTGCACCCTCTCCAGTGCCTCTATATCAATTTTATAATATGGCGGTCTGAACTGTACACAGTACTTCAAATGTGGACCATCCAACATTCGATGCAAGTTTAGCATAACTTCTCTATTTTTCAATTCTATCCCTCTGGAAAGAAACCCCAGTGCTTTGTTTGCTACTTTATTTCCTTATCAACCTGCGTTGCTACTTTACGTGATTTTCTGCATTTTTACTCCGACATCTCTTTGCTCTTCTACCCAATTTAGATTCTTATTTTCCAAGTAATATGTGAGCTCCTTATCTTTCTTACCAAATGTAATACCTCACATTTATCTGTGTTGAAATTGATTTGCCAATTAGATGCCCATTCTTCAAGTTTATTCATCTCTTCTTGTAATTTGTTACAGTCCTCCTCAGCATTGACTACCCCCCAATTTGGTATCATCGCTAAATTAGAAATTGTGTTTTTCATTCCAAAGTCTTAATCGTTAATTAAATTGTGAACAACATTGCTCCCAGCATTGATCCTTGTGGGACCCCACTTTCAACCTTTCGCCATTCTGAATAACTACTCTTTACCCCTACTCTCTGCTTTCTGTCTAGTAGCCAGCCAGCTATCCATTATACTACTTGTGCCCAGACTTCGCATTCTCTGAACTTATTCATTAGTCTATTATGTGGTACCTCATCGAAGGCCTTTGCCATATCTAGTTATATTACATCTATTAATTTATCCTTGTCCAGTCTCTTTTTTACCGCTTCGAAAATTCAGTGAGGTTGGTCAAGCATGACTTTCCCTTTTGAAATCCATGCTGACTATTCATTAATATATTTTTGGTTTCTAGATGTTCTTCTATTTTCTTCTTTTAGTAGGGATTCCTTTATTTTTCCTGCCAGCAATGTTAAGCTGACTGGTCTATAGTTCCGTGGACATGCTCTATCTCCCTTCTTAAATATCGGCATTACGTTAGCTATCCACCTGTCCTCTGGCACCACACATTTTTGTAACAAATTACTAATATGTGCAATAGTGCCTCTGCTCTGTCTTGCCAATATTCTTTTAAAATGCGCAGATGTAATCCGTCTGAACTTGGAGTTGTTGGGTTTATACAGTACGGTAGTTAACGGGTAATTGGTTACAATAGTGTATGGATTATAAGGTAAACAAGTGCAGAATTATAGGCTATGGTAGTGTATGTTATATAGAGAATGGTACTGTTGGAGTTGCAGTTTACGTGTTATATGTTACGTTAGTATCGGCGTTAAAGGTACGGTAGTGTAGGGGTTATATTTAACGGTCGTGTAGGAGCTATATGGTAAGGTAGTGTGCAGGTGTAGAATACGGTGCTGCAAGTGTTATATGCTGCGGCAGTTTGTAGGCTTAAGGCCTAGATCGGTAATGCAGAGAACCTGAGTTCAGATTCACCGTGACTGTTTCAGAATTTTAATTCAGTGAAAAAATCTGCTGAGCAAAGGCTGTTATTAGTAACAGTGAACATAAAGCTGTTGGATTCTGGTAATTACCCAACAGGTTCACTGATGACCTTTATGGTAGAAAACACGCTGCCCTTACCCTGGCTCGTGTATATCTGACTCCAGTGCTACAATGTCCTGGTTGGTTCTTAACTGTCTTCTGAAGCAGCCTAGCAAGATACTGAGATGTATCAAACCGCTACCATTAGAAGATGAATGGTCCCCACCTTCTCAGGGTAACTGGGATGGGGGAATACACACCGATCTTCTCAGCAATGCCCACATCCAGAGATTTAATAATTTATTTTTAGATATCCGTTTAGGCTTTCCCACTGCAGTTGCTAATTCAGTATGGAACTACACGCAGTGCAGTTAATTCCCTTCTTCCAGACCGACGGAAGACGGGCGCTCGTATATCGGCCGCTGCCTTACATCCCGATATTGGTTAACATTGAAGTCAGTGGAAATGGAAACCGTGCAGAATCTAAAACCACCGCCTGATCCGCGGCGCCCGTTTTATCCCGGCGGTAAAAGTCAATATTCACCTGAGAAAACTTGTTAAGGCCACACCCCCATCCCAGAGGTTAATTGTAACGGTTTTGCAATGGCAACAGGAAAGGAAAATTGTGCGAGATTTAGAATGCGCGAACGATCTGATATCGCCCGTTTTACGCTACCGATATGAGTTAAAATTATCTCCATAGTGTTTCTTGTATAGTCAGACTGTGCAGACTAACGCGATTTTATTCCGGGAATCTGATCTGAGCCGAGGTCACTGCACCACCCAGATTCCTTGGAATATTGTTCTGCGTCCCCTCCATTCACTCACACCTCTCGGTACTCACTTAGGTTCAGAGAGCTGGCCTGAACCATGCACCCATTGCCAGGTGTCTTCCTCTTCCTCGTCCGTCATTCCAATCCAGTGTTGATCATCTCCGCCCTTAACAAAATCCTTCAGGGAATAAAAAATATTACACAGTTTATAAGATTATTATTTTACTATAACTAATTGGGAACAAAACTGGGTGCAGGGCGGGCGCTGATTCTGTATCTCTGCACATTGGTTATAAACAGTAAGGAAGGAGACAAGGCAATATAATGAGCAGTGACGTTTAACTAGTGTTTTAAAGTATGATGTTTGTTAGGAGGAAGATAAAGAAAGGAAAAAGAAGGATACAAACACAGATTTAAAGAAAGATACGAAGAAACAACAAATGAAAGAGCAACGGCTTTGCATTTTGTTGCGTACTTCACGACCTCAGGACGTCCCAAAGTGCTTCACAGACAATGAAGAACTTTAATAACTGATGTAATGAGCGGAAACGCAGCAGCCAGTTTGAGCACAGCGGGATCTCACTGTAAGAACATTCGGCCCTTCAAGCCTGCTCTGCCACTCAATAAGATTATGGTTGATCTTCTACCTAAACTCTATCTTTCCGCCCACATCGATTGACTCCCTGAGTATCAAAACACTTACCATTCTCTGCCTTGAATACACTCAGCGACTAACTATCCATAGCTCTCTGCTGTAGAGAATTGTAAAGATTCACAACCATTTGAGTGAATACATTTTTCCTCATTTCAGTCCGAAATGGCTGACCATTTATTCTGAGACTGTGACCCTTATTTCTGGACTCTCCGGCCAGGGGAAACAACCTCACAGCTTCTACTCCGTCAAGCCCCTGAAGTATTTTATATGTATCAATGAGACCACCTCTAATTCTTCTATACTCTAGGGAATATAGACATAGCATACGCAATCTCTCCTGGTAGGAGAATTCCGTCCATCCCAGGAATGAATGCAATGAACCTTCGTTGCACTCTCTCTAAGGCAAGTATATCCTTCCTTAGGTCTGAAGACATACTTTATCAGCTCTAGCTCAGTTGGTAGCACTGTTACACTTTAATTCAGAAGAGGTTGTGGATTCAAATCCCACGACAGAGACGTGAGCACAAAATCTAGGCTGACACTCGAGTGCAGTAATGAGGGAATGCTCAACTGTCGGAGGTTCCGTCTTCCGGATGTGATGTTGAACTGAGACCCCGCCTACTCTCTCAGGTGGATGTAAACAATCCCATAGCACGATTTCGAGCAAGAGCAGGATTCTTATCCCTGGTGTCGTATCCAATATCTATCTCCCAATTAACAGATATAAAAATATCTGGGCATTACCACATTGCTGTTTGTGGGAGTTTTCAGGGTGCAAATTGGCTGCCATGTTTCCTACATTAAAGCAGTGACGATACTTCCAAAGTGATTAATTGGCTGTAAAGCGCTTTGGGACATGCGGTGTTCATGAAAGGCGCTTTATAAGTGCAAGTCTTTCTTTATTTTTCTTCCAAAATTGCACAACATACACCAGGTGTGGTCTCACCAAGGCCTTAACTAATTGCAGTAAGACTTATTTACTCTTATACTCCAATCCTTTCTAATAAAGGCTAACATAACATTTGCTTTCTCAATTGCTCGCTGTACCTGCGTGTTAACTATGTGATTAATGTACAAGGACACCCAGGTTCCTCTGAATAACAACATTTCCCAATCTCTCACTGTTTAAAAAAATTCTGATTTTCTATTTTACTAACAAAGTGGATAACTTCACATTTGTCCACCTTATATCCCATCTGTCATGTTCTTGCCCAATTATTTAATCTGTCTGTATCCCTTTGCAGCCTCTTTTCGTCCTCCTCAGCACTTCCATACCGACGTAGATTTGCATCGTCAGCAAACTTGGATACATTACACTCAGTCCCCTCTTCTAAGTCATTGATACTGATTGTTAATAGCTGAGGCCCAAAACTGATACTTGCGCTACCACAGCACTTACAACCTGCTAACTCCAAAATGATGCGTTTGTTCCTACTCTCAGTTTCCTGCCGGTTAACTAATCCTCAATCCATTCTAATATATTACCCCCAATCCCATGAGTCGTAATTTTGTGTAATAACTACTTGTTATTACACAAAACCTTATCAAATGCTTTCTAAAAATCCAAATACACTACATCCACTGGCTCCCCTATCTACCCTGCTAGTTACAACCTCAAAAAACTCTAACAGATTTACTAAATATGATTGCCGTTTCATAAATCCTTGTTGACTCTGATCAATCATATTATGATATTCTAAGTGCCCTGTTATCGTTTCCCTAATAATAGATTCCAGCATTTCCCCTACTGGTGATGTCAGGCTAATTGGTTGATAATTCTGTACTATCACTCCCTCCTTTCTTGAATATCAAGTTTACATTTGCTACCTTCAAACGCGCGGGGACTGTTCTAGAATGTATTGAAATCTGTAAGATGAAAACCAACTCTTCCACTATCTCTGTTGCCACCTCTTTTTAAAGTCACCGATGTAGGTCATCAGGTCCAGGGGATTTGTCCGATTTAGTCCTATTAATCTCTCCAGTATTTTTTTTTGTAATACTAATTTCTTTAAATTCCTCATTCACACTAGCACCTTGGTTCCCCATTAATTCCGGAATGTTTTCTGTGTCCTGTTCCATGATAACAGATACAATGTATTTATTTAATGACTCTGCAACCTCGTTGTTCACCATTATAATTTATCTTGTCTTTGCCTGTAAGGGACCCACGTTTATTTTCGCAAATCTCTTTCCTTTTAGATACCTATAGAAGCTTCTATAATCTATTTTTATGTCTCTTGCATGTTTACTCTCATATTTTATTTTCTCTCTCTTTATCAATTTCTTGGCCATCCTTTGCTGAATTCTAAAATCCTCCCAATCCTTGGACATACTATTCATTTTGGCAACATTATAAGTCTCTTCCTTTAATCGAATACTATCGTTAACTTCTCCTGTTTGCTATGATTGACCACTTTTCCCGTGGGATTTTTATTCCTTAAGGGAATGTACAATGGTAATTAGATATTAACGAGACAATCTGTATGTGAGTGTTTGCGACTGTGTGTGTAAGTGTGTGTGTATCTGTGTACTTCTCTGTATGTGTCTGTATATGTGTGTGGGTGATTGTTTTACTTTGCTCATTCTCGGGATGAGGGCTTCGCTGGCAAGGCCGAAATTTATTTTCCAACGCTAGATTCCTTGAGAAGGCGGTGGTTAGCTGCCTTTTTGAACTGCTGCGGTTCTTGCGGTGAAGATGCTCCTACAATTCTTTTAGATAGGAAGTTCCAGGATTTTCTCCCAGAGACAATGAAGGAATAGCGAATTATGTCCAATTCAGCATGACATGTAACTTAAAGGGAGGATTAGAGCTGATGGTGTTTCCATGCGCCTGCTGCCCCGGTCCTTATCGGTGATAGACGTCGCGGGTACAGGAGGTGCTTCTGACGATACATTGGTGACCTGCTGCAATGCCTCCTGTAGATAGTACACACTGCAGGCACGGTGGGCTGGTGGAGGAGGGAGTTGATGTATAAGCCAATGGATGGGGTGCCGGTCAAGTGGACTACTTTGACCAGGATAGTTTCGAGCTTTAGAAACGTAGTTGGAGCTACACCCATCCCGGAAAGTGGAGAGAATTCCAACACATTCCTGACTTGTGCCTTGTAGTTTGTATGCAGTCTCGTGAAGTAAGGAAGTGAGCCACTCGCCGCAGAATACCTAGTTTATGTCCTACTCTAATCGACACGGCACTTATATGGCTTGTTCAGCAGAGTTTCTGGTCAATGGTGACACTAAGATTTTGAAGGTGGGGGATTCGGTAAAGGTTATGCCATTGAATGTCAAGCGAAAGTGGTTACACGCTTTGTAGTTGAATATGAACATTACCGGGCACTTATGACACACGAATTTATTGCACCTGACTGTCCAGGCTTGACACTTGCGCTTTTGTCTGTGACTGTATGTGTGTGTGTGTGTGTCTGTGTGTGTGTTTCTGTGTGTGCCTGTGTCTGTGCATGTCTCTGTAACTTGGATATTAACTGGCGTTGGTTACATATCGCGGGGAGTTAATCGGTCGGGAAATCCGGACGACAGGGTTTCCCTGCATGCTGTTGTGTTTTAACTCCACAGCGTGAGTTTTTTGTATTTGACAGGTTCCCACCAGGAGGTCAGCCTGATTGACCTAATTGGCTTGCAGTCGGGCGGGCAGGACTCCGTCGCAGGCGGCAGGACCAGCTAGGATCTCGATTGGGTGACTTAGATCGCTTAGGGGGATTCGATTCCAGACCCCGGGGGTGTCACATCTCGTGGGTCTTTTATGGGGGGTCTGATGCTGGTGCAGACTGGGTTCCGGGCAAGCACTCCTGCTCCTCTTGGCCCACAAGCAGTGCAGTAAAGGCACTTAACTCTCTGAATCTCTCCTCGCCTGCTCAACTGTTGGGTTTACAGAGGCCTGGGAAACCCGGCTAGCCACTTATAAAACCTACAAGTAGGTTACAACAGAGGCTGCCAGTCTCATTAATATATTTAAATTGCCAACCCATCTCCTGGCAGCGGGTTGACCCACCGCCCCTTGCCCCGCCTCCGATAAGCACAGAAGTGGGTGGGTTTGAGGTGGGATGCGGTGGGGTTTCAGATATTAAATTTTTTAATTCTGACCAGACTCTAACGCAGGGGGGCAGTATATAGTCAGCCATCTGTGCCTGTGTGTATGCGTGTTTGCATCTGTGACATTGTTTCTAACCATGTGTGTGTGTGTGTGACTGTGTCTGTGCATCTATGTCTGTGCATGTCTGTGTGAGACTGCGAGGGTGTGTGTGTGACTGTGACTATGTTGGAGGCCAATGATCACAGCCCCAGGATATCGCTGCTGTAGATCCTAAGGACAGTGTCTTAGGCACAAACAACTTCAGCTGCTTCATTAAAGACCTACCCTCCATCATAAGGGCAGACCTGGGGATGTTCGCTGATGATTGGACAGTGTTCAGTTCCATTTGCAATTCCTCAGATAATGATGCAGTCCATGTCCGAATGCAGCAAAACCTGGACAACATCCAGGCATTGGCTGATAAGTGGCAAGTAACTTTCGTGCCACAGAATTGCCAGTCAATGAATTTTTCCCACAACAGAGTCCAACCACCGCCCTTGTCATTGAACGGAATTACCATCACCGAATCCCGCACAATCAGCAGCCTGGGGGTCAACATTGACGAGAAACTTAACTGGACCAGTCACATAAATAATGTGGCTACAAGAGCAGGTCAGATGCTGGGTATTCTGTGGCAGGTGTCTCACCTCCTGACTCACCACAGACTTTCCACCATCTACAAGGCACAAGTTAGGAGTTTGATGGAATACTCCTCACTTGCCTGGATGAGTGTAGCTCCAACAACACTCAAGAAGCTCGACACCATCCAGGACAAAGCAGCCCACTTGGTGGCGCCCTATAAACCAACTTAAACATTCACTACCGACACCATCAACGCACTGTGGCTGCACTGTGTACCATGTACAAGATGCACTGCATAAACTCGCCAAGGCTTCTTCGACAGCACCTCCCAAACCCGCGAGCTAGACAAACAAGGGAAGCAGGCGCCTGGGAACACTGTCACCTCCAAATCACACACCATCCTGACTTGGAAATTAATCGCCGTTCTTTAATCGTCGATGTTTCAAAATCCTGGGACTCCCTCCCTAACAGCATTGTAGGAGTACCTTCACTACAGGGAATTTAACGGTTCAGGAAGGCAGCTCACCACCACCTTCTCAAGGGCAATTAGGGATGGGCAGTAAATGCTGGCTTGCCAGCGACGCCCACACCCCATGAACGAATAAAAACATGCCGAGGGATTCTATGGTGTAGAGCGAACACGCCTTACAGACACTACTTTGCTCCGCTGCGAAAAATGCTTCATCCATTTATTTAATGGGAGCAAAAATCACTGAATGGCGAGTGCAGGTTGGGAATTTCGTCGCCATACTCATTGCTCTTATAAAATTGATAGAGTTTATATCATGACACTACTATGAAATCTCACCTCTTCATGTTTACTAGTGATCACCACAAGATGGGATTCGTTCCCAGTGCAATAGTTCGCACTTGAAGTCCAGTTCCGTTTATCAGTTGAAAAAAAGTAACAACTTCCATTAAAAAACTTCCATTCGTTTGGACACATTATAGCATCGCACTCTGAAAGACAAAAGGGATTGTTCACATGTTTCAGTAGAAACACACAAATAAATTGATTGTATAGATCGATGGATAGATAGATAAATAGATGCTCAGCTAGAAAGATAACAGAGAGAATAATAAATTACTGGGTTAATGGATGGAGACATAAATGGTAAACTGGATAGAAAACCTTTGAATTAGAGAGATAGAATATAGATACATATGGTTTAAAACTCAAATTTGGCGGGTCTGGAAAACTGGCGGCAGCTGATCGGCCGCCGGTTGAAAACACGCGCCCGATTGTCCTTCAATGCACGTCAACAAGGGGCGGGCGGTCAATCAGCTACAGCCGGTTTATCTGATAGATCGATCGATGTATCGTACAATCGATCCTTCGATCGATAGGTAGATAGATAGATAGATAGATAGCTAGATAGATAGATAGATAGATAGATAGATAGAGATGTGTACGAATGGATCTTCGAATTAATCGGCTGGGGCATGGATGAGTGGTTGGCTCTGTTAACAGGTGGAAGGATCGATACATTCATGAAATATGAATGTTTATTATACACACCAGGAGCGAAGCTTTGATCACGAAATCTTCTCCAGAATTCCATGTTTTGTTCCTGGAGGTGTGTAAAAGAGCGATTCAGTTTCTCCAGGGTCGTAAGATGCTCATCAATTTCCATGCGAAGAAAATATCCTTAAAATAAGTGAAACTTTTACAACCTCAGTAGAATAAGACACAATTAATCTGATAATTTGGACAAACTATAAATCACGACTGAAGATATATTGCTTCACTGCCTCTGAAATCCTTTGAAAATTATATAAAATCACAAATATTGATAGTTGTTTCAGAATATCAATAATGCGATAGCAATGCAGTTGGAAAGTGTTGTGGGGGCGACGGACATCTGAAGACTTTACGTTGCATCCAACCTGTTTTATGGGATACTGTAATGAAGATGAAAAAAATTCATCTAACCCGTTCTCTACATAATTAGCAACGATTGTTGAGGAATTTATTCCAGGTTGAATCAGAATTGTATCAATCCGGAACGCACTCCAATGGGAACGTTTGCATCTCAAGTGTGCTGTAGCTAAAGTAGGGGTGTTTGATGGAACGGTGTATGGGGAGCGTTACACTGTATCTCACCCGTGCTGTACTTGCCCCGGGAGTGTTTCAGGGTACAGCTTATTCTCTACCTAACGTTTGCTGTACCTGCCTTGGGAGAGTTTGATGGGTCTGTTCACAAGAGGTTTTACTCAGTACCTAATCCGTGTTGTACCTACCTGAGCATTTTTGATGTGTCATTGTGGAGCAGCTTTACTCTCTGACTACGAGTCAGGATGGTATGGGGAGCCAAGATGTAGTGATGGAGGAGACTCAGCCCTGGATTTTGAACAACAGGTACGAGGTACTTTATACCTGTATGAATGCGGAAAAGGACTGCAGGAAGGAGGGCCAAAATGTCAACGGCACTGTGTTACGGGGGCCATCCAAGTAGGGGGAGAAGGAAGGAATGTTGTAGGAGTAGGGAGCAGTATAGTCGTGGGGATAGATACTGTTCTCTGCAGACGCGAAAGAGAGACCCGAAGGCTGTGTTGCCTGCCTGGTACCAGGGTTAAGGATATCTCCTCGCGGCTGTAAAAGAACTTTGAGTGGGAGGGGGAGGATCCAGTTGTCCTGCTCCATGTAGGAACCAACGACATAGGTAGAACTAATAATGAGTTTCTCCTGAGGGAGTTTGAGGAGCTAGGGTATAAATTAATAAGCAGAACCACAAGGGTAATAATCTTTGGTTTACTACCTGAGCCACGTGCAAATTGGCATAGCGTCAAGCAGATCAGAGAGTTAAATGCGTGGCTCAAAGAGTGGTGTGTGAAAGAGGTGTCAATTCATGGGGCACTGGCAACATGACTGGGGAAAGAGGGAGCTGTTCCATCGGGACGGGCTCCACTTAAACCGAGCTGGGAAAGCAACCTGGTGAATCGAATAACTAGGGCTGCAGAGAGGGAATTTAACTAAAAAAGTGGGGGGGAAGGCGGGAAGAGTCAGGTGAAGCTAAATGTAGAAATCTGAAGAGAAAGTGCAAGGCAATAGAGCAGTGTAGTTATTTGGATTAAAATAAGAAGAGTGTGACGGGAAGGGACAGAGAGTTTAATGGTAGCAGTGCAACAGAGAATAACGTCAAAGCAGCGAAAAGTGGTAAAAATGTAAATTAAAGGCCCTTTATCTAAATGCACGAAACATTTGTAACAAGATAGACGAACTCGTGGCACAAATAGAGATAAATGGGTTTGATCTAATAGCCATTACAGAGACATGGTTGCAAGGTGGCCAAGGTTGGGAAATAAATGTTCCAGGGTACTTGACGTTTCGAAAAGACAGGCAGAATGGAATAGGAGGGGGAATAGCCCTGATAACAAAGGATGTTATAAGTACAGTAGCAAGAAAGGATCTCGGCTCGGAAGATCAGGAAGTAGAATCAGTATGGGTGGAGATAAGTAATAACGAGGGGCAGAACACACTGGTACGAGTAGTATAAAAGCCTCCTAACAGTAGCTGTACCGTTGGACAGAATATTCAGCAAGAAATAGTAGGAGCTTGCAGCAAAGGTAATACAATAATCTTGGGGGACTTTAAACTTCATATAGACTCGACAAATCAAAATGGCAAAGGTAGTCTGGAGGACGAGTTCATGGAATGCATTCGGGACAGTTTCCTAAAACAATATGTCATGGAACCAACCAGGGAACAGGCTATTTTAGATCTTTTATCGTGTAATGAGACAGGGTTTATTCGCAATCTCATAGTAAAGGATCTTCTTTGGCAGAGTGATCATAATATAATAGAATTTCACGTTAACTTTGTGTGTGAGATTGAGAGTTAAGTCCGAAACTAGACTCTAAAACTTAAGTAACGCCAATTATATAGTTATGAGGGGAAAGTTGGATAAGGCCGATTGGAAAAATAGATTAAAAGGTGAAATGGTGGTAGATAAGCAGTGGCTACCGTTTAAATAAATATTTCATAATTCTCAATAAAAATATATTCCATTGAGAAACAAAAACTTCACGGGAAAAGTGAGCCAACCGTGGCTAACTAAAGAAGTAAAGAAAAGCATTAGATTGAAAGAAGAAGCTTATAATGTTGCAAAGAATAATAGTAAGCCTGAGAATTAGGAGAGTTTCAGAAAGAAGCAAAGTTTGACCAAACAACTGATTAAAAGGGGAAAAAATAGAATATGAGAGAAAACCATCAGGAAATATAAAAGCAGTTTGTAAGAGCTTCAAAAAGAATGTAAAAAAGGAGAGAGTAGCAAAAGTAAACGTTGATCCCTTACAGGCTGAGACAGGAGAATTTATTATGGGGAATAAGTTAATGGCAGAAACGTTAACAAATATTTTGTATTTGTCTTCACAGTAGAAGACACAAAAAGCGTACCAAAAATGGTGGGGAATCAAGGATCTAATGAGGGTGAGGAACTTAATGTAATAATAGAGAAAAAGTACTAGGGAAGCTAATAGGACTAAAAGCCAATAAAACCCCTGGACATGACGGCATACATCCTAGGCTTCTAAAAGAAGTCGCTGAAGAGATAGTGGTTGCATTGGTTTTGATCTTCCAAATTTCCCAAGATTCTGGAATGATCCCAACGGATTGGAAGGTCGGAAATGTAACACCTCTATTCAAAACAGAAGAGAGAAAAAACAGAGAACGACAGGCCAGTTAGCCTGACATCAGTCGTCGGCAAAATGCTGGAATGCATTGTTAAGGAAGTGGTATCAAGTCACTTAGAATATCATAACATGATTAGGCAGAGTCAACATGGTTTTATGAAAGGGAAATCGTGTTTCAAAAATTTATTAGTGTTTTTTGAGGATGTAATTATGCAGGGTAGATAAAAGGGGAACAGTGGATCTGGTATATTTGGATTTCCAAAAGACATTCGATAAGGTGTCACATAAAAGGTTATTGCATAAGATTTGGGCTCATGGGGTTGGGGGCAACATAGTAGCATGGATAGTGGATTGGTTAACGGACCGAAAACAGAGATAAACGGACATTTTTCAGGTTGGCAGGCTGTTACTAGTGGGGTGCCGCAAGGATCAGTGTTGTGGCCTCAGCTATTGACAATCTATATTAATGACCTAGATGAAAGGACCGTCTGTAATGTATCCAAGTTTGCTGATGATACAAAGTTAGGTGGGACAGTATGCAGAGAGGAGAACACAAAGAGTCTGCAAGATATATAGATAGACTATGTGAGTGAGCAGTAAGGTGGCAGATGAATTATAATGTAGGGAAATGTGAGGTTATTCACTTTGGTAGGATGAATAGCAAAACAGAATATTTTTAAATGGTGAGAAACTTTCAAATGTTGGTGTTCAGAGAGATTTGGGTGTCCTCGTGCAAGAAGCACAGAAAGCTAGCATGCAGGTACAGCAAGCAACAAGGAAGGCAAATGGCTTGTTGGCCTTTATTGCAAGGGGGTTTATGTGTAAAAGGAAGGAAGTCTTGCTACAATTGTACAGAGCCTTGGTGAGATCACACCTGGAGTAATGTGCGCAGTTTTGGTCTCCTTATCTAAGGAAGGATATACTTGCCTTGGAGGCGGTGCAACGAAGGCGCACTAGATTGATTCTGGGGATGAGAGGGCTGTCCTATGATGATATATTGTGTAGAATAGGACTATACTCTCTGGCGTTTAGAAGAATGAGAGGTGATCTCATTGAACCATACACGATTCTGAATGGGATTGACAGAGTAGATGCTGGGAGGTTGTTTCCCTTGGCTGGAGTGTCTAAACCGACGGGGCCTACACTCAGGATAAGGGTTAGATCATTTGAGACTGAGATGAGGAGGAATTTCTTCAATCAGAGGTTTGTGAATCTTTGCAATTCTCTGCCCCAGAGTGCTGTGCATGCTGAGTCTTTGAATATAGTCAAGGCTGAGATAAAAATATTTTTGGACTCCAGGGGAATCACGGGATATGGAGATGTGGCGGGAAAGTCGAGTTGTGGTCGATGATGAGCCATGATCTTATTGAATGGCGGAGCAGCCTCGAGGGGCCGTATGGCTTACTTCTGCTCTTATTTCTTATGTTCTTATGTTCTATCTACCCTGTGCTGCAACATCCCTGATTGTGTTTAATGTGCCAGTGTGGAGGTGCTTTACTCTCTATATAACCTGTGCTGTACATTACCTCTGATTATTTTGATTGGATGAAGAAAGCACTGATAATTCCCCCTGCCCGTTGGGTCTCCAACATGAACCAGGACGAGACAGAAAGAAGTGATCAAGAGGAAAATAATCAAATTAATTTTACTGACCAGTTATTATTTGCGAAACAAGTGCTGCAATTAGAACACAACAGCTGAGCAGAGGGACTATTGCCAGCAATTTCCAGGCGACAGGTTTCTTGATATCTGCAATGAGAAATTGTTTGGCGAATTAAAGAAAATGAAACAAAATGAATAGAATGTATATGGCTCTGGGTTAAGCGTTGAAATCATAGGAGTTTGGGATACATTCAAGAGTAATTGAAATAATTTGCAACAAATTTAATTAGATGGTGATGTGCATCACGTAACATCTGTATAAGGAAGGAAGAGAGCAATGCATTTATAATTTTAAGAACATTGGATGGTAATCAGGAAATGTTTGTTAACCATTTCATGATAGACTGCAAAAGTGTTTGCCTGTGAAGTGTTTATGTTTTAGGGAGTGCTGGGGATACTGGGATTGCTCTCATTAGAAAGAAAATCACAGAGGGATGAGTTTACATTTGTTTAGTTTAAAACAGTGGTGATATTGGATATACACCCGTCCGTTTTACATCATTGTTGGATTTTAAAATTACCGGCCAGATATCGGGAAAAGAGATGAGGAGAATTATTTTTCTCACAGCGGCTCGTGCGTCTTTGGAACTCTCTTCCTCAGAGGGCGGTGGAAGCAGAGTATTTGAATATTTTTAAGGCAGAGGTAGATAGATTCTTGATAAGCAAAGAGATGAAATATTATGGGGGGTAGGCGGGAATTTGGAGTAATCAGATTTGCCATGATCTTTTTGAAAGGCGGAGCAGGCTCGTGCGATCGAGTGGCCTACTCCTGCTCCTAATTCGTATGTTGGTAACATTTTCAATGCGCCATTCGGGTGTAAATCTGAATTCATTGGATTGAAAATCGGGCGGTTTCTATGATTGATAGCTGCAGGTGATATTGTGTTTGAAAATCAGGAAACGGCAGACTTACTAAATAATTAATCTGTATCTGTCATCACAGTGCAGGTTGCGGATAAAATACCAGAGATACATGAAAAACCAAAAATAGATCAAGGGGAAGAACTAACTAGATTCAATATAAGTTTAAAAAATGGGGATGGAGAAATTAACGAGATTAAGGACAGACAAATTTCGAGGACTCAATGGTTTCCAAGCCAATGCATTGTAAGAAGTAGGTTGAGAATTGTTGGTGCGTTAGTCAGATCTTCCAACACCCTCTCATTCAGGAAGTGGCCACTTGCTTTGGAAATTTGCCAATGTCACTCCAATATTTAGGAAGGGTAAAAAAAATATATTCGGAAAGTATAGGGCCATGACTCTAAAATCAGCTGTGGGGAAGTATCTAGATTTTGTTACTGGGAGCAGAGTGACTGAGCATTAACATTAGTAAACGGTAAGTCATGTCTAACGAAACTAGCTGAATTATTTGAGGCGCTAACTGACGTTGTTGGTAAGGGACTGTCTTTGGAGGTTATGAATATGGACTTCCAAAAGTCATTCGAAAAGGTTGCTCTTAATAGATTGTTAACAAAAATTAAAGTGCATGGAATTGGAAGCAACCTATTGGCTTGGACAAGTTAGGTGGTAGGAAACAGAGAGTAGGGATAATGGATATTTTGCAAAAAATTGCCAAGATGAGACAAGTGGTGCCCTCAGGGATCCGTACTGTGGTGCAGGTTTACATTATTTTTATAATTGACTTGGATGAAGGAATAGAGAACCGTATATCTAAGCTTTTCGACGATGCTAAGTTAGGTGGCGCTGGAAATATTGTAGATGGGAGCAGAACCTTGCAAAGGGACATTGTTAGAGCAGTGAGTTGGAAAAACTGCGGCAGATGGAGATTAACATGAGATAGTGTGAAGTCATCTACATTGGGCTGAACAAAGATAGATCAGAGAATTTACCAAATGGCGAGAAGCTAGGATCTGTGGAAGAGCAGCTCGATTAAAGGGTCCAAGTACAGAAATCACTAAAACATTGTGGCAGGTATCAAAAAATAATTTAAAAGGCAAACGGAATGTTGGCCTCTATCTCAAGAGGGCTGGAATACAAAGGGATGGAAGTTATGTTACAGCTGTGGAGAGCTCTGGTGAGACACCATCTGGAGTATCGCATTGAACTCTGGGCACAGCACCTCAGGAAGGATATATTAGAATTGGAGTGGGCACAGCGCAGATTCATTAGAATTCTCCCGGGCGTAACAGGTTTAAATTACGTGGACAGATTGCACATACTAGGCTTGTATTCCTTTGATTAGAGGAGGTTACCGGATGAACTATTTGTGCTGTTTAAGATCAGTAATGTATTTGTTAGGGCAGATAGAGAGAAACAAATCTCTCTGGTGGAAAGATACAGAACAAGGGGGCATAACATTACAAGTAGAACGAGGCCGTTCAGGATTGATGTCAGAAAGGACTTCTTCAAACAAAGGGTAGTTCACATCTGGAACTCTCTCCCCCGAAAAGCTTTTGAGGCTAATTCAGTTAAAAATGTGAAAACTTAGTTCAACAGATTTTTGTTCGGCAATAGTATTAAGCGTTAGAGAAATAATCCGGTTGATAGAGTTAAGATACAGAGCATACATGATGTAATTGACTCGCGCAAAGACTCGAGAGGTCTATTATTGTCCTATATTCCTATAATCCTTCCTATGTTCCTAGGTTCACGTTATGCGACTGGGCAGCAAATAGATTTGGGGTGGTTTTAATCCACACATTCTCTCCTCTTCGCTTAACCTCCGTAACTGCCTCGGTCATATTCTCCCCTTACTAGTTCACCATCTTAACTTTCTATTTCAATCCGAAATCTGCCAATTTCATGCTCTCCCTTTTCTGGTTCACCTTCCCAGCTGTGCACACCTGCTTATCTGCATACCTTTCGACTTCACAACCTCAATCGTCTAGTTCAGTTTCTCATCTGCCAAAGACCATTGTCACTTGACCAGTTCATCTTGTCTAGGTTACGTTCTCTCTTGTATTAGTTGACCTTCAGAGATGTATATTTCACCTTCTAATCAGTTCAGCGCACCTTCTTCATTGTCTGTTTCACATTCTCCTCTGTCCATTTCACTTTCACATCTGTGAAGTTCAATTTTCAGCCTCTAAAGTTCACCTTCTGTCCTGGCCATTCACTTTCTCATCTGTCTCGTTCATATTCTCTCTTGTCTATTTCATCTTCTGAACATTTATGGCTCACTTCATCAGCTAAGCAGTTCATCTTCTCACTTATCTACGTCACCGTTCACGTAACTTTTCACTTGTATACTTCCATCTTCTCATCTGTGTATCTCACATTCTCACTTGTCTAAGTAACTCGCCTGCTCTCTTGTCTATATCTGCTGCCCAACTAGGTAATTCACTTTCTCACCTGTTTTGCTCAGGTACCGGCCTCTCAAATTCCACTACTCACTTACATAGTTCAATATCTCAATAGGCCTCCTTCTGCAATGTCTACTTCACATATTTTGAAGCATTTTTTAACAAGCTGGAAGCTTTCCCGATTTGTTCTGGACCTATTGCATAAATAACTACCTGGATTTAATTGAGCTTAAACAGATTATCCTGGTGGTATTTCAATTCATGGTCTCTGGGCTGCTGGCTGAGTGCTATAACCGCAGCACTGCCGTTTGCTTTCTCAACTGCCCTGTTCACTATCGCACTTATCTTCTTCACCTTCTCACCTGATAATTCATCTATTACCCGTTCAGATATCCTCTTACCTCAACAGGTCACAAACTCAACTATTAGTTCACCACCTCACCTGCTTAGTTTCTCTTTCAACTTGCCTCTTTCACCTTTCACTTGTTTTCTTCATCTTTTTCACTTGCCTATTTAATCTTATCACTTGTGTAGTCCAGCATCTTATCTGACAAGTCCACGTTCTCAGTTGTCTATTTAAACTTTTGACTCATGTAGTTGACTTTATAATTGGCCCTTTAGTCATGCCAGATAATTGAAAGAAGACAATGATCCATTCACTCCGTAGCTTTCTCTCGCATCCGTCTATATCGCTGTGTCACAGAGCTCGTACACAGTGTCATCTGTCTAGGTCAATTTGTCACACCTCCAGGTCACTGTGTCAACAGTTTAGGTCACTGTGTCACCAGTTTAGTCACTGTGTTACCAGTCTATGTCACTGTGGCACCTTTCTAAATCACTGTGTCATAGGTCTACGTCACAATCTTACCTGTCCAGGTTACCGTATCCGCTGTCTGGTTCTCTATGTGAAGAGATCGCAAAGTCTCTGTTTGAAGAATGGACTCAGTCGAGAATATTTTGTGGACTTTATGGGATTTTTCTGAGGGTGTTTTCCCTGTGATGGGATCACCCTGTGCAGATATGTGAACAATTGGTTTGTTAAAACTCCAGAGAACGCATGGCTGTGACAAAAGAACTGTCAGTCATCCAGAAAGAATGTGTTCGCCCGACAGTCCTGGAAAAAGGAAGGGGGGTGGGGCATTGACAAAGGGGCTGAGGACCCTGAGGCACCCGTTGCACCTGAACCTATTAGACAACCACTCTAATATGCAAAAGCACTTCTCACTCCATCTCAGAAGAGAAGCAGAACAATGAACCCACTGGCCTAGCCAAACGGAGAGGAGCCAGTTTTTCCCAACACCAAGACCGAAATATGTACGAGAATTAGGGCCATTAGCCCAATCACGGAGTACACATGGGTTTAATCATGACCCATCACTGATTAAGCACCGGAGTGCTTCGAAACAAAAGGATTTTAAAGATTGGCGGGAAAGATAGGGGTAGCGAGACTCCTATAAAGATAGACCCTTTCCCAACATTCTCTCTCTCTCTCTCGCTCACGCCCCACCAAGATCGACCTAACAAGAAGACCAGAGGAAGAAGCAGCTAAGCGGAGCGATCGAGACCGACTGTGTGTGTGTGGGTAAGCAGGGTCTCGAGTGTCCCAAGCCGGTAACCAGACGGCTCAGAGTTTTTATCAGAAGTGAAGCTTTTGGGCTATTCCGAGGGTGGGAGCTTCGTTTCGTTCAGCCAGGCAAAGGGGCTTATGCGACTGGGCAATTCGTTGGTAGGTGTAGAATTCGAATCCACCATAGCAACAAAGGAAATTACTGCTTGTCATAGTCCTCCGTTTTGTACTGTATATATGTTGCTTTTAACCTGGATTTTATTCTCCACAGAGACAGTGATTTCGTTTAGAAGTGCATGTTTTAGCCAGTGTATGTTAGACCAAATAAATATAAGTTTGATTTTTCACCGAAGCATTCCTGTCCGTGACTTATTTCATTTACACTCTGAATAATAATTCCCGGATAGAGAACTTTCGTAAGTCGGGGGCGATCCGATCCGTCCGTCTAGCAATTGGACTCGGATCAAAAACCGCTTCCAATGTCACTTGTCCAGGTCACTGTATCACTTCTCCAGTTCTCTATGTAACCTTTCTAGGTTACTGTTACCCAGTCTAGGTCACTGTGTCTCCTGTCTGGGTCACCGTGTCAGCTGTCTATGTCACTGTTCCTCCTGTCTGGATCATTCTTTCTGTTCAGTTTGCCTTCTGATCGGTTTACTTCATCTATACCCCTTTCTTCCTGACCTGTTATTTTAGCTTCTCTTATGACTAGTTCACCTTCTGACCATTGTAGTAACCCTTCATAAGAATACAAGAACAAAAGAAATAAGAGCAGGTGTAGTCCATCTGTCTATGGCACCTAATTGTTTGTCTAGTTCATTTTTGTGTCCTGTGAGGTTCAATTTGTAACCTGTATTTTTCAGTATAATTTTGGACAGTGCATTTACTGGATAATAATGGGGCAGCAATACTTTTAATTCTTATTGGAAAAAATATGTTTTTTATGAGCCAGTTGTGAAATAAACAGTTGTTAGGGGGAAAAAACTTTAATGTAATTATGTTGCCACTTCCCTTTGGTCTCCCGATGCACAGGAAACATCTGTTCAAAACATGAACAATGTAATCAAATCAGGAAGAAACTGTAGGCCATAACGGTTAAGGGAAACACCAATGGCCGCAATAGCTTGGTTCTGTACATAAATACCGATGAACAACGAGATGTTCAACAAGATATGATTTACTTCGACACCACAGGTTCCTGCTGCTGTTCCTGGCAGTGCAGAAATGAACAACTGATATTGAAGGCTGCAGGAGGACAGCAGTGTACTTCGGCTCACTGAGAATTTACATTGCTTGAAATGTAGCGTCAGATTGAGTTACACACACAAACTCACACACACATACACACACACAGATATAACTGGAGAGAGAGAGTGTACACATCTATATATACATAGAGAGATTGCCAGATTGAGTTACAACATATGTAAACACATTTGCGTAGAGAAATAGCCATGATTTTTAATCCTCCACCCCAGTCCCTCCTTCAGAAGAAAACTCCTTTAGCCTCAGCCGAATAAGATCTAAACATTGTTTTATTGATATCGGTCACGTTTCTGGTCGCTGGTCCGAGCCCTCATTCTTTGTGTAGGAGCCGGCCAGTTCACAGGATATTTCAACACCGGGGGATCCCGTCCAATGCAGCTCCCATTAGAACCGCTCACCCACTGTTACCGGCCAGAGTAACTGGATGGCAATCGTCAGCTCGAATTCTCACTAACCCTCCTCCCTAAAATGAGAATCCTCGGATCCTTGATATGCCGCTGTCAGCACCGTGTTCCGGATCAGCATACCTTGAACAGAACAGGCTTCCTATCTGGAACACCTGTGGGCTGTATGGCTTAGGTGCCACTCCGAAGCGTTCAAGTATCTAAGAGTTAAATTAACACAAATTTCAATGGTGATTATTAAAATGGGACGTACCTGTCGGCACAACGTCACAGAGCGACTACATTAACTGCCTGGTTTCCTTAAAGCTGCGTTGTTATTTACTGAACAAACGGCTCATGTACCTGCATTGCTGGACGGAGGTGTTGGAAGTTGTTGCTGTCGAGAATTTTGTGAGAACTTCAGTTCTGCATAAGTGATATCAGCTTCCATTCCGCCGATCAGTGTGCAGCGTCTGTGAAGCTGTGTTGTTCAGGGGCGGTGTAAAAGGGAACAGTGCCGTTTTTCGGAGACGGGGTTTGCTACTTCTGCTTTCCTCCCCTATGCTGAGGATGTGATGCGGTTGTTGGAGCTTTTGCAAGCGCCTCGCTCATCTGTTGCAAAACATGTTTGTTTTACTTTAATTGAACCGAAAATAAATACCAGTTTTACCTCAGTATATCCATGATGGGTTAGCAATTCGCTGCACCGGTAGTTCGAAACAGTCAGACTCGATTATCTGGCCCGTTATGTGCACTGCTCGATATTCAGTTCCAATTCCCTCGATGTTCACTCCCCAACGACGGGCGGGAGAGGGTCTGGGGTGGGGGTGGGGGCTGGGGACGACGGGAGGAATAGAAAAAGAAAAAAAGGCGACCATTGCTGTTTTTGCGGTGGCGGGTGCTGTGACATCCCAGCCGCGTAGAGAGGCGGGACCTTTAATTAACATATTTAAATCCGGCTTTCACAATGCAATTGGGAGCGCGATTTAAAGGTTACTAATGCCGGGCGGGTTTCCCGGGGTGGAGAATCCCAGCAGTGTAAGGGAGGTGGGATCCAAAATGTAATGGCCTTCTTCATCACTTCTTGTGGGCCAGCAGTACCAGGAGTGATCCCGTAGGCCCATCAAAGAAGCCTTCAGACTCCCCTCTACCGTTCGCAACCTCTCTCTCCACCTGCCGCGATCAGCGACCCTCCCCCCACTCCGGCCCCGATGGCATCTCTCCCCCTCCAGCCGATGGCGACCTTGCTATCAATCCACCGCCAACCCACGAGCACTGATTACCGAACAACACCTCCCACTTTGGCCTCCCTCTGTCAATAGAAAGACAACATCTGGGTTGCTACCTTGGAAAATGCATTTGCAATGGGCATTGAATGCCTGTCTTGCCGGCAATGGTTACATCCCACGAATGAATAAAGAACACTTTGTGCTCTAGAATAATTCCAATTTACCTACCGAAATATTCTTGGGAGAGTCAAGAAACCTTTAGTAATACTAGAAGCCAAAATATATTTGACTTGCAAACTTTTAAGGGCTCTTTGATTTTGATGGGGATTAACAGGGTAGATGCTGAGAGGATGTTTCCCCTTGCTGGAGAGTGTAGGACTAGGGTGCATATTCTCAGGATAAGGGGACGGACAATTAGGACAGAGTTGAGGATGACTTTCTTCACTCAGAGGGTTGTGAATCTTTGGAATTCTCTACCCCAAACGGCTGTGGATGCTGAGTCGCTGATTATATTTAAGGCTGAGATAGATAGATTTTTGGACTCTGGGCGAATCAAGGGACATGGGGATCGGACGTGAAAGTGGAGTTGAGGTTGAAGATCGGCCATGATCTTATTCAATGACGGAGCAGGCTGGAAGGGATGTATGGCCCACTCCTGCTCCTAATTATCATGTTCTTGCATTGAACTGATCTTATAATACTTAGGTGATGTATAACTTGCGTTAAACGGGAATTTCATCAAAGTCGCTCATTCTCCTCTGCTGCGGTTTCAACTCATAGTAATAACATTGCAGCATTCCACTTCTAGCTTCAGTTCTCTATTAGCCCTGCTTGGAGTTCTACATCACGGTATTTTGGCAAACTCTCAAAGCTCCGATTTAAATAAATCCAGTTGGCGTGAACGGGGCTGCTTAGGCTCGGACGCCCATTTGACACCAGGCCCGTTTTAATTTCCAATTGATCAATGGGGGTGACAGTCTCCTTGGGCAGCAGCACAATACGGGCGGTAACAAATCGACAACCCGTTTTACACTCCCCCATAAAATTTTACATTGACTTCAATGGAATAGAGACCCCCGATTTGCTACCGCCCGTTTTGCGCTTATGACTCGGGGATTCCCCCCACCCCTCGCCCACCCAAGTGAAGAGTAAAATTAGGCCTGGTGTAAAACGGGCGATCACGAAGGCACCAATCTGTTCCAAACAGGCCCTGCAGTTTAAATCCGTGATTTTTAACGATTCAACACTTAAAAACCTTTCTCCCTGCATCGTGCAGAATTTACTATCCGGCAACAGTATTCCCAATTACTGGGCGAATTTTGAACCAGTTTTTTAAATTTATTATCTGTCCGACTAGTTAATATAATAAATATGATTCTTTATTATACTACAATGGAAACCTTAAGATATTTTATTTACGTCAATATATCAATTTGTCTGTAAATAAATCAGAGTCAGTAGTTTAACCAGTCAATGAAGTGCAGTAACTGCCTTCTGGAGTACAGAAAAAGCGAAGAGACACCGCAGACACACTCACTGGAAGGAGACGCCGCGGGACACATTCACTGGAAGGAGACACGCTATAAGGAGGTCGGGACCCAGAAGCGAGGACGGGACCCAGGGGTGAAGACGGGACCCAGGAGCGAGGTCGAGGCCCAGGAGCGAGGACGGGGCCCAGAGGCAAGGACGAGGCCCAGGAGCGAGGACGAGTCCAGCAGCGAGGTCGAGGCCCAGGAGTGGCACAGCGTGGACCAGCAGCGGGTTCGGGAGAACCACAGTGCAGCCTATTAAACCCAGGCAGAGAGGAGCTGCGGGATGGAGGGAGGAGGACAGTAGGCGTATGTTTTTGTGTTTGTCCTAGGCCGATGTAGCAGAGCATGGTCTCCAATCATCTAGGATCCCCTTGCCATTGGAACAAGACCTTGCTCTGTCAAGCCCGTGTGGTAGCTGCTGTGCAACCGCCACCCCACATTAAATGAATTCACGCACAGGCATCTTCCTCCCTAAGAAGAAGAAGAATAAAACGTGGTAAACATCCGGGGTTTTACACCAGAAAACCATTCAGGCTGACTTGTGTTAGTAAATATAAAGTTCTCCTGATAGCTGACAGAAACCTGTGAGTTAGTTCTTCATCAGTAAATGATGCCTCTAAATTGTAACCGTAGAATCAAATAATATCAAAACACAGTACGAAGTAATTCTGCCCATCGTGCCTGTGAGGGCACTTTGAAAAAGCTATCCCTGCTATAATAGATGAATTTGAGAGGTCGCACAACACCAGGTTAGAGTCCAACAGTTTTATTTGAAATCACAAGCTTTCGGAGCTATCGATTTGCTCCTTCACCTGAGGAAGGAGCAAATCGATAGCTCCGAAAGCTTGTGATTTCAAATAAAACTGTTGGACTATAACCTGGTGTTGTGCGACCTCTCAATTTTGTCCACCCCAGTCCAACACCGGCATCTCCGCATCATAATAGATGAATGCCAGCTTCACTAGTCACTCCACGTAACTGAAGTCCCTGATCCCTCGAACTATTTTAGTGAATCACCTCTGCAACCTCTCCAAGTCTTTGATATCCATCCGAAAGTACGGCGCCCAGAATTGAACGCAATGTTCCAGTTGAGGCCTAACCAATGATTTGTAAATATTTTGCATAATTTCCTTGTTTTCTTCGCCTATGCCTCCATTTGTTCAAGCCAGGGATCGCGTATGACAGCGTTCTCAACCTGTCCTACCACCTTCAAAGATTTTCGTATGTACACCCCAGGTCTCTCTGTGCCTGCACCACTTTAATATTGTACCATTTAGTATATATTCTGTCCCCTCAATCTTCTTTCCAAAATGCATCACTTCACACTTCTCAACGTTAAAATACAACGCCATGTGCCTGCCCATTTCACCAAACTGTCTATTTCCATCTGATCTTTCCTGTTGCTTATTATTTGTTCGTGTTCCGTTTCATTTGCAAAATTTGAAATTGTATAAACGCAGGTATTGGCTCTCTAAATGCGTTGATATGCTGACGGAGACTGTGTTTGTCCCCCCGGAGTCGCTTCAGTGTACAATCTTGTGAAATGTGTGTCCTATTTGTGGACACACATCAGGCTGGTGCGGTGATGAATTTCTCTCTCTCGTGACTGCCCAGATCTGCTGTGACACAATCTTCAGTCCCAAACTGGGTTCTACAGTGAAACGGCTCAGTGGAAAGACCCAAACATCGCCGACCTCCACCTCTGCCACCTCCCCTCCGCCCCCAAGCACTGTTCCATCCGTTAGTAAATCGTCAGTTTCTCCCGAGCTTTGCCGAAACTTGAAAGTTAAAATTGAAGATTGGGGGTTAAACAGAATAAAATAACTCGAGTATTGCATTTTCTTACCATGGGAGTAAATTCCTCTGGGCCGTGTGTGTTGGCGTCATGATAAAAATAGAGGGAAGATTGCCTTTATTACCAATTTTGAAAATATTCTTAACAACCTCTTAAACAATCGGTTCGTATTGAGCTAAATAGATCTGTGGATAATGATACCAGTAATTTAGTTACACCTGTTACAACTCAGTTACATCTTTATCCTCATCCTGACTGACCTCCCACGCTCTACCCTCAATAAACTTGAGGTAATCCAAAACTCTGCTGCCTGTGTCCTAACTCGCACCAAGTCCCGTTCACCCATCACGCCTGTGCTCGCTGACATACATTGGCTCCAGGTTAAGCAATGCCTCCATTTTAAAATTCGCATCCTTCTTTTCAAATCCCTTTTTGCCCTCGAGCTCCGTATCTCTGAAATGTCTGACAGAACCAAGACCCCCCGAGATAGCAGCGCTGCTAAAATCCGGCCTCTTGGGCTTCCCTGATTTTAATCGCTTAGCAATTGGTGACCGTGCCTTTAGCTGCCAAGGACTAAGTTGTCGAACTCCCTCCAAACCTCTCCGCCTCTTTACCTCTCTTTCCTCCTTTAAGTTTCGCCTTGAAACCTATCACTTGACCAAGCCTTTGATCATCTGCCCCAATATCGCCCTGTGTTTCTCAGTGTCAAATTTTGTTTTATAACGCTCTTGTGAACCGCGTTGGGACGTTTTACTACGTTGACGGCTCTGTATAAATACAATGTTGTTGTTGTTGTTTACACGTCGCTCTGTCTCACTCGTTACACTCGGTTGGACCACTCTCTATCTCTCTCTGTTAGTGTGTCTCCGTACTCACTCGACTCTGTTACTTTTCTCTACACGCATTCACAATCGGCAGCATTAATTAACCGGCTCATGGATTAAATATTCTCTCGTAATTTGACGGATGAACCTTTTGCAGAAGAACTTTAACGGGTGTTTAGGACATTCTTGCACGGCGTTTGCAGAAAGTAACCAGTATTTTATTGGACAGCGCCTCGACAGCGGAGCGTGCTGTCCCGGGACCAGGGAGTGCGCTGTTCCTGCACCCGGGAATATATTGTACCAGTACTGGGGAGTGTGCGGTACCGGGTTCAGGAAGTGTGGTAGATCGGAAACAGGGAGTTTGATTTACCGGGAATGTTGAGATTGCTGTTCCGGTACCCGGGAATGTACTGTACCTGAACTGGGTGCGTGCGGTACTGGGTTCAGGAAGTGTGTTGTACCGGAAACAGGAGTGCGCTGTAACGGGAATGGTGAGATTGCTGTACCGGTACCCGGGAATGTACTGTACCTCGACTAGGGAGTGTGCGGTACTGGGTCCAGGAAGGGTGCTGGACCGGATCCAGGGACTGAACTGTACCAGCATCCGGGAGTGTGCAGTACCGGGAATGGTGAGATTGCTATACTGGGACCAGGAAATGTGCTTTACCAGTACCTGGGAGTGTGCTGTACCTGCACAAGGGATTGTGCTGTACCGGGACCCGGGAGTGTGTTACACCGGGACCAGGGATTGTGCCGTACCGGGACCAGGGAGTGTGCTGTACCTGGACATGGGATTTTGCTGCACTGGGACCAGGGAGTGTGCAGTACCGGGACCAGGGATTGTGCTGTACCGGGACCCAGGAGTGTGTTGTACCGGGTCCAGGGAGTGTGCTGTACCTGGACAATGCATTGTGCTATACCGGGACCAGGGAGTGTGTTGCACCGGGACCAGGGAGTGTGTTGTACCTTGGCAGGGGATTGTGCTGTACCTGGGCAGGGGATTGTGCTGTACAGGGACCAGGAAGTGCGCTGTAACGGGACCAGGGAGTGTGCTGCTTCTGGGAACAGGGAATGTGCTGTACCGTGACCCGGGAGTGTTATATCTCGCGACGGGAGAGTGTGCTATACCAGGGGCTGGAATCTTAGCATGACATTCTCTTATGATATCGTCCCGATTTCTTTGTGTCCTCTTATAATCTCTCAAAATGTGGATCGTGTTATCATTGGGCAAAGTGCCTTGTAGTTCAATTCTCAATCTGTTTATTCAACAACATGTAAATCATCCAGAACATTGAGTGCAATGTAATCTGGCCGGTGTAATTCGTTCAACATCTGCCCGTAAACTGTTCAAGATTAAAGAACAAACTTAGACTGACGCACGTGTTTGATTGGAATTAATGCACAACAATTGATTCATTTTCTCTATGTGTTCCAGTGACGGTTTAGAGATTAATATCCTTCACAGTCTCCCTGCAGCCTTGACTGTTTTCTGGTGTCTGTCCTGATTTTCCAAAGGTCTTCCTTCAAAGACTAGCAGAGATCAGATAAACTTGTCAAAACTGAGGTACTAAACACCGCCTGACTTACGAAACATTGTGAACTAACGGTGTATTGTTGGGTAATAATCACCACAAGGGCTCATTTCCCCAAAAAACCCTGGACTGCGAACTCAGCACGGGACTGTCTAAAGCAGCTAACCGCTCTTGTGCAAGTATCTGCTCAAACCTCATCTGTATATAACGCGTGTCTGGGCCCTATCCTTGATAAAAAAATAGCCGTATTCCCGAACTAGCATAATAACATATTTTAATATTGAACCCGATTCTGATTTGTGTCAGAAGATATTAAGAATTAAATAAACACGGGAGTGGATTCTGCAGGATACGACACTGAAATCATAGTCAAAGAAGTATAGAATGACACAGCACAGAATGAAGACATTCGCACCAACGTGCCTGTGGTAGAGCTATCCAATTAATCCCAGTCGCCTCGAATTGGAAAATGCCATCAGCTTGGCGTCCAATTTCCACCCTTCCCTCGCCTTCACATGGTCCATCACCGACTTTTACTTCTCTTCCTCGAATTCTCTATCTCCATATCTGGGAATAGGCTACCGACCAATATCGACTTTCTGCCCACTGATTCCCACAGCCATCTGGCCTACACTTCCTCCCATCTGCTTCATGTATGAACTCTATAGCATTCTCCGAATTTCTCCACCTCCATCGCATCTGTTCTGACGATACCATCTTCCACACGAATGCTTCTGACATGTCTTCATTATTCCTTCTCCGAGGATTCCCCTCCATCGTGGTTGACAGGACCTCCGACAATGTCCATCCCATTTACTGCACTTCTGCTCTCACACTTCCCCTTCATCCCAGAACCAAGATAGCGTTCTCCTTGTGCTCACCTTCCACCCCACAAGACTTTACATTCAACTGATCACCCTCCACCATTTACACCACTTCCAGTGTGATGCCACCACCAAATATATCTGCCCCACCCCTTTCATGATTCCGAAGTGAACGTTCCCTCCACGGCACCTTGGTCCACTCGTCAATCATCCCCAACAACCCCAACGCATCCAACGGCATCTTCCCATGCAAGCGCAAGGGATGAATCACTTCCCTTTTTACCTGCAGCCTCCGTCCAGGGTCCCAAACACTCCATCCAGGTGAAACCGTTATATACTTGTACGTCTTACATTTTAGGATACAGTATTCGCTTCTCAAGATTTTGTCTCCTCTACATTGGGGAGACCAAACGCTGATTGCGTGATCACTTTGAGAGATTGCAAGCATGACCTGGAGCTAACGGTTGCTACTCATTTTATTTCTCCACCGAAAAAAAAGTACGAACGTATCTGGTGTCTCCGGCGCGTCCGACTTTTCTGGTCCTGGGCCTGCACGCATACGCGTGCATAAGGGCCCTCGGATCCCAGGGGCACATGCGCGTCGCGAGTGTCCCTGGGAGCACGTGGACCAGGCCACCCAATCAAAAAGTGGGATTCCTGTCATGCTTCTGGGGATTCCGTTTACACTCGAAATCTCTATAGCATCTTAAAAACACCGAATTAAAAAAATTCACAGCACTTAAATAAAACATAAATGATCACATGTTCAAAATTACTTAAAATACACTTTAATCAAATATCTAAAATAAAATAAAAAATTTTGTAAAATACATTTAAACATTTTAAGACGGGAGAAAATTACTTATACAAATTAATAAAAATTGCGTATGTTTAAGATATTTAAAAATGTTATTTTACCATTTCTTTTAACACCTACGCTGGTAAAAGAAGCCCTCATGCCTGCTTTAAACAGGCGTAAGGGTTTTGTTGGTGTTCACTGGGCAGTAGTTGGCAAATAGCCCCATTCTGCACCAGTGAAAGTGATATAGGGTGAAGATTTGCTCTTCAGCGTTGCAGATTTCTGCACCGTCTATGACGTCAGGAAGGCCAGGGGCGCAGCGTGCAGCCCAGGCATAAGGGAAGCCATGCCCACAAATGCTGTCATAACTAAGCCACGCCCAAATACGTTTATCTCAGGCTTTTACTTTGAAATTACATTCAAAATATAGGAAATCAGCATGTGTTCTTTGTTTGTGAAGACATAACATGATGGAAGTCAGCAGCGGGTCCTATTCCTGACGGTCAGTTTGTGTTATTTGTTTGAGAGGCCACGTGGACAAGAGGAAGGACATGATTGACAAGGAGGTCCCGCCCCTATTACATCACACAGGACCAGGAACGTGTCATGCGGAAGGAACTCCAATAGGGGAAGGTTTGGAGTGAAACTGACCGATCAGCGTTAGGCAGTGAATAAGATAACAGATGTTACCCAGGGGCGGGAGATTCAAGATTCAGAAGGAACACCGAAGGAACCAAGAGGGATTCAGAAGAAGCTTAAAGATAGAGCAGGAGGAAGAATGAGCTGAGAAAGCTGGCCAGTCTATGTTTCGACTTACAATTTCCCTGGACTGATCACCTAGCGATAAAGGACTATGTATGAAAGTCGGACATAATAAGCTTAGATGTTGTTAAAGGGGTGCTTTATGTACACTTTCAATTATTAAGCGTGTACTTTTATTTACGTTTGAATTAATAAGATGCAGGTATATTCATTGCCGAGAATTCTTTGAAATTAGCACCAAAGCTGCTTCTATGCACACTCGAATTTTGAACTGTTGTGAGAATAAAGACCAATTTTATTGCTCACATCCTTGTTTTTCATTGTTAAGCTAATTCGTAATTCTCGAGGTCCGAACAGCAGTAAGAGAAATACATACAATAACGACTCATTTACATAGAAGGAAACTAAAGCATACCAAAGCAATTGTGACTAAGGACAATATAAAAACGTGTAATGTTATGTTTGTTTCTACAAATGTATATACGCATAACATCCCTGAGGCGTGTTAGATGTAGTCACATTCTGATATTCAGTAAAGGCTAATGTATTCTTGCTGTAAAAAGGCCTATGTTCTTTAAACCATATGCAGCATGTAAACACATAATTTCTTATCAAGGAGTCACCTTGCCCAGCTTGTGAGGTAGAGATGTACTGAAAGTTAACAGGAAATCAGGTTCCTACGCTGAGGTCAACAACCATAACATTTTCCTCCTTAATTGCTGGGCAGTTATTGAGCAAATAGCGCAAATCTGCGGCAGCAGTTGATAGTTTCTCGAAAGTTCAGAACCTGGACAGATTGCAAGTTCTGGATTCAGCACATGCACAAGCTCATGTGGAAATCCCAAGCTTGTGTATTTCAAAGGTTGTATGACAGCATACTGTCAGAGTACGCCATCATACCCACAATAAAATCGGGGCCATTGTTTCTGAAAGTTTTCCCACCACTGACGTTTGGTTGACAGGCCTATAGTTGCCAGGTTTATCTCTCCCCCATTATTGAACAGAGGTGTAACATTTGCAATCTTTCTGTCCTCTGGCAGCACCCCCATATCCAAAGAAGTTTGGAGGACTGCGGACAGAGGCTCCCCGATTTCCACCCTTAATTCCCACAGTAACCTAGCATGCTTTCCATTCGAACCGTGTGGCTTTTCAACATTGAGGACTGCGAACATTTTAAGTACATGCTCTGTTTCTGCTTTTTATCCTAACCAATATATCTACAGGCTCCTCCTTTACAAGTGCATTGGTAGCATCCTCTTCTCTCGTGATGACAGATGCAAAGTACTCATTTAATCCCTCATCCCAGCTCTTCCTACTATTTTTATGTTTATAAGAGACGTTTGGTTCCTTTTTATGTTAGCCGCTAATCTAATCTTATATGCTGTCTTTGCCACTCGTATTTCCTTTTTGAGATCTCCTCTATACTTTCGATATACATAATAGTATTATAAAGTGTGAGGTCTTCTCATTTAATTAACTTGATCATCATCGCAAGGGTATTTTTCACTCCGTTACACACCTCCTCTCTGAATTTCCTCTGGGTCACTGCATAAATAAAAGTGTTCGTGCAGCAACTCAGGAGCTGGAGCATGAAGCCGATTTCGGGTACAAATGTGGGCAGAGGGACAGGATATCCCAAGTAATCCATTCGTTTCAATATAGAACAGACCATGAACACCACCCATAGCAACATGAAATTCCTCGATATAACAAACAGCAAAATCATGGACTTCTTTCGATTCCCCATCTCAGGGTCAGAAGGCTCTCCACATTGCTCTGAGCCCGGAGTCTCCTGCGGGCTCTGCTGGACATTAAAATGTGTCGGACTGTTAAAGCATTTAACAATAGAATCAAAAGAAAAGGAATAAATGGTGTTAAAATGTAATGCTTTAATTCAACCACGGTCCAGCCCAGCGAACGAGCTACACGGAGTATCACGAAGCAAAACCAGGGACTGTTAGTAAGCCAATATTTACCTGTGTACAGAAAATACCAGAAAATGTTCTTTAAACAGCTCAGCACAGTCACTGTTCCGAGAACCATGACGGCCGTTTTCTCTGTGCAGTATTTAACTTTCAGCTTCTGACAGCAAATGGCTACAAATCGATCAAAAGTGAAGGTGACGGTAAACCAGACAGAGCAGTCTGTGGCAGCATACAGCAGAACAGCGTGGATATTGCACACGTGAATGGACCGCACAAATCTAAATTGTTCCCGGTAAATAATAGGAATCTGCCTTAGTACCAGATCAATGATAATGGCCAGTAGATCTGTCGCTGCCATGGCCACCAGGTTATGAGTAATACATTTGGAGAGACTGTACTTCCCACGAGAAAGGATCACAATCGTCACCACGTTAACTGCAAGCAGGAGGAAAATAGGGAAATTATTCACCAGACACTTGGTAATAACAGAAGTTTGATGCGTTCCCAGTGAAGTAACCGAGTAGCTTGTAGACTATCTATCTCAAAGTTTTTTGAAATAAATTGAAATTCGCCAACACATGTCAGCATGGCATTGCTTCCAGTGATGGATTCTAATTATTTTACCTGTGAGAGGCCGTCCTGGATATAATTTTTTTTTATATCAGTGTAAGCAGTAATGAATCGGCATATAAGACATGAAGTGGCAACAAATGGAACATGGTTACAAACAGAAACTGAATTTACAATAAATACTAAAGTAACCAATCAGGAAATGTGAGCCGCACTTACATAAGAACACAGATCAGGAATAGGCAATTAAGATCCTTGGGACTTTCCCAAATTTCAATTAGATCATAGCTGATCTATAACTTAACTCTATCTGCACGCCTTGGTGATGTAACCCTTAATAGTCTTGCCTATGAAACAAATAGCATTTTCAGTTTTGACAATTTCAATTCTCCTTGGCGCTAAAGCTTTTTTCGGGAGATAGTTCCAGATTTCCACCGGTGTATACCAAGTTAGATGACTTTGCCAAAGCTTTGATAAACGAGGATGTTATCGGGATTACGGTATGAGATAAAAAAAATAGATAAAGTGGAGGTACTATAAAAACTGACAGTTATAAAAGTGGATAAGCCACCCGGTTTGGATGGGATGAATACTAGGATGCTGAGAGAAGTAAGGGTAGAAATATACGGAAGTACTGACAACAGCCTCCCAATCGCTTCAGATACAAGATTGGTGGCAGAGTACTGTTGAATTGAAAAAGTTATATCCTTGTTCGAAAAAGGGGAGCAGGATAAACCTGGTAATTACAACTGGTTATTTTTATTTCAGTGGTGAGGAAGCTTTTCGAAGCAATAACACGGGAGACAACAGCCACTTGGACAAGCATGGACTAACAAAGGAGAGAGAAGCAGCACGGGTTTGCTAAGGTTAAAACGTGTTTGACTGTCTTGATTGAGTTTTTTGATGACGTAACATGCAGTTTTGTTGAAGGCAGTGTAGTTGATGTTGTGTATCTGGACATTTAGAGGACGTTTTATAAATTAACACAGCAAAATTAAAGACCATGAGCTGAAATGGGCCGTAGTAGCATTGAGACAAAAAATTGGCTAAGGGTTAAAAAAAGAGTTCGGTGAATGGCGTTTTTTTGGACTGGAGGACGGTATACAATGGCGTTCCCCAAGATTCAGTACGAAGACCAGTGCTGTTGTTGATATACATTAATGATTAGAATTGTGAATAAAGGGCAACACACGCCCCGATATTTTGAATAGTAGTTAACAGTGAGGAAGATATTAATAGACTCAATAGGACATAGACAGGCGGGTGGAATGGGCCGAAACATGGCAGATGAAATTCACCGCCAGAAAGTGTGAGGTGAAGCATTTTGTTAGGAAGAATGAAAAGAGGCAATATTAGCTAAATGGTACAATTTTGAAGAGGGTGCAAGAATAGAGACACCTGGCGGCGTGCTTCCACAAATCTTTGAAAGTGGCAAAACAGATTAACAAATCAGTTTAATAAAGCATATGGTATCCAGGGCTTTATCAATAGAGGCATAGAATACACATGCTAGGAAGTTATGCTAAATATATGTATAACAAATAGATCGGCCCCAGCTGGAGGATTATGTACAATTCTGGAACACCAGACTTTAGGAAGGACGTGAAGACGTTGGAGAGGATACGGAAGAGAATTACTAGAATAGTTCCAGGGATGAAGGTTTATAGTTCCATGGATTGACTGGAGAAGATGGAGTTTTCATTAGAACAGCGAAGCATAAGAGGAGATTAGTCAGAAGTGTTTAAAATAAAGAAGTGTTTAGATAGAGAATATAAATCGAACTGTTGCCAATGGCTGACGGTTCGATAACCAAAGGGCACAAATTTAGGTATATTGGCAAAAGAACCAGAGGCGACATGAGAAAAAAAAATTCTATGGAGCGAGTGTTTAGAATTTGGAATGCACTGCCTGATAGGGTGGAGCATACAGAATCAATAGCAGCCTGCAAAAAGGGAATTGGATAGATACTTGAAGGAGTAAAATTTAATGGATATGGGAGAAGAGCGGGGAGTGAAACTAACTTCGAAGGAGCCGGCTCAGGCTCGATGGGACGAATGGCCTCCTCCTGTACTTTACTATTCTATGTGTCTTTGTTTCTATTCCCACTGCCGTTTGTGTGAACAATACTCAGTGAAATCATCCCCGAATGTCTTAGCTGTAAATGTAAGGATTTATCCACTTTTTCTGGAAAGTTCCACCAGAGGAAATAATTCCTCTCTACCGACCCTATCAAATCCTTCAATCATCTTAAGCACCTCAATTATATCACCACTTAAGCTTTTATATTCAGGGAAATACAAACTTCGTCTATGAAACCCGTCCTCCAATTAAACACGTTTAGCCCCAGTATCATTCTGGTGAATCTGCGCTGCGTCCTCTCGAAGACCAATATATCCTTCATTAGGTGCGGTGCCAAGGACTGAATGCAGTTCTCCAGGTGGGGTGTCAGCAGAGCTCCGGACCGCTTCAACCTGACTTCCACCGCTTTATATCCCAGCTCTCTGGAGATAAATGACAGCATTCCAGCGGCCTTTTTAATTATTTCCATGTGAGCCAGTGTTAGAAGGAAAAGGTGGGACGTTTCCAAGGTTGAATTGCAGCGTGTGTGAGTTTGCTGTTGGGGGCATACAACTGACCTTAATGTCCCGATGTTGGGAGGTGATAATGGAAGCCTGGGAGTAAAAGCAATTGGAGAGTCGATGGTGCTCTCTGAATGGGGCTGTTAGTTAACAATAGGCTTTCTCTCTGCTCATATTTTGACTATGGTCACTTATGAAATTAATTGAACGCGTCTGTACAATGACAGAAATAAGTCCTTCCCATCCAACGCTCGTAATGTAATTGTTACACTTTTCGGCTCCTGTGTCGAAATATTAAATATTGAATCCCAGTTTGTTTTGGACACTAGAAATGAGATACAGTCTGATCCTCTGCCCTTGGATTCCGAATGGTCAACAATTCGATGCGTCGATTTACAGAAATGTACGCTCCCAGCTCGGCAATTGGTTATTCCCGATCATGTACAAATTAATTATTAGAAATAAAACAATTAAATCAGCTAAATAATAATAAACATTAACTCAAACTAAGAATTCTAATACCCCAATTATGAAACAGTGGTACTACCGTTCCACAGAAAACGATAGAAATCGAGTCATCTGAACCAGATTGGATCCATCGCTCTCTTATTCATTTATTTTTAGGACTGATTTATACAAGTAAATAATTAAATGTATCCTGCAGAAATTGAAGACTGTGTGAGGTCCTACAACATTTTCTCATCTGACACACGGACTCCGTATTGACATCCAAGTGCAGAGTTTTAATTAAGAGAATGATAGAGTAACATGGCTTATTCTGTAGTCTTAGTAAGATTTGCTGACATGTTACTAATAATGGCAATGAAGGAAACACTAATGATTGAGCTGGCACCAGTGAATGGGAATTCACATCATTCTGTTAGATTCCTGTTCCTGAAGTACCAGCCCCAGGGAGCAACTTACCCAGGATACCGACCGCAGCCAAGATGGGGAAGGAAATCTTATGTACATCATAAATCACCCAGAGAATCTGGAGTTTGATCAGGAAACCAAGAGACATTGGCCCAGAAATTAAACACTGAGTGTTCACGCGGGGGTAAGGCTTCCCCGCTATATCTCACTCCGCGCCTACCTTTATCCTCCGGGCCCACACGAACTTTAGTTTCAAGGCTGCAGCTGTGCAGTGCTTGCATTACCCGGAGATGCAATTAGTTCGTGCGAGCTCTGGGATCACGTGATTCAGTTAGAGCCAATGGCAGCACACCATCTTTCATTCATAGTTTTGACAGGAAGACCTGTCAAAGCTATGAAGCTATACCCCCCAAAAGAACAGCTAAACCTCAATTAAATTAAAAAAGCCATCACGTTAATAAAATAAGTATAGTTAAATAAATTAACCACCTTAAACAAAAAATTAAATTGTGAAAATTTTTAAAATCTTTTTAAAAGTTACAAAAATAAACTTACCTTTCTTTAAAGTCTCTAAAAAAGATAAACCGGTTGAAATGTTTTTACAATAATACTTAATGAACTTCTTACCTTGTTAAAAGTGGGTCTTACGCCTCCTTTCTTTATGTGTAAAATCTTCCATGCTTACCTGCGCGTTCAAAGCACTAAGTGCGCTGCGTGCGCGCAGCCTGCAGCGCGCACGCGGTTCACTTAGGAACCGCCCCCTTTTGAATTCACGAAGTCCCGTTTTCCCGCGCATGCGCAGTGCATGCAGGAAACCGGCAATTGGAGACCTAAAACGCGAGAGTACACAGTGCGTACTCTCGCGTATCAGGTCTAATTTTCGGGCCATAATTTCCCTTTCGGCATGAATCGATGGTTCAGTGGTTGGTGTAGATGCTGGCAGCAGTTCGCCGATTAAGACATTCAGAGGATTCCCTTTATTTATAGGAGAGTAAAACCATCAGGTCAGAATATCGGGTCCCATGTTGACTGGGCTAAATTACAGCCAGAGAACAAACAGATGAAGTCAATAACTTTCACAACAAGACTGTTAACGAGAAACGCCAAGTTTCCAATTAGCCAAAGCCCCGAAGACCAATCCCACAAGTCTAAAAAGAACTTTCCTAGATGCATTTGCTCAATCAAACTATAAGGAAACACGGGGTTTTCCTATTGTCATCTAAGAAAAACTCTAATAAAGTGCCCACTTTTAGAGATGCACGTATGATAAAGAATTTACGCAGTAAAACTAAACAAAGGAATTTTATGAACTGAAATAATAATCTTATTCCCTGTATCCAACACGCCCTCGAGTGCCTGCGGTGCTTGTTCAACAGATGCTAACTGGCCTGCTCACTGTTTCAAGTGTTTACTTATTTTATTGAAGACTTCCCGCATCCAAAATATTTTTCTATTGTTCTAAGAATTTAGAAAACATAGGCTGACCAATTACTCTGGTTTCCTGTTTAATAAAGTAAATTTGCCGCCGACAACATCTATTCCAGTTGATGATACCGGTCAGCATGTGTATGTTATGCAGTAACAAACAACGGACGAAGTAAAGAAAGAATGAAAGAAAGAAATAAGGAAAGAAAGGACTGTCGAAACTGTTGTGATGTAGGCAATATTGTAACAACCACTGGCCACAATTAACAGCAGTCTCCGAGAGACTGGGCTACTTTAATCTACATATAGACTGGGCAAAACAAATTACCACTAATGGTGTGGAGGACGATTTCTTGGAATGCATGCGAGATGGTTTCTTGGATCAGAATGTGGAGGAACCAATCAGGGTACAGGCTATTCTGGATCTGGTACTGTGTAATGAGAAAGGGCTAATCAATAATCTTGTGGTAAAGGGGCCTTTAGGGACAAGTGAGCATATCATGATTGCATTTTACAATGGGACAAAAATTCAGCTCTTCCCGGGTGAGTACACAAAGCTGGGTAATTAACAAGGAGGCGCAGGAGCTGTTTTCAACAAGATAAGTGGTTAGTTAAGTATAATTATTTTTTTTCTTCCACTGGTTTATCTTTTTTAGATACATTAAAGAAAGGTAAGTTTATTTTTATCACTTTTAAAAAGTATTTTAATTTTTTCAAAAATTTAAATTTTTCTTTAAAGTGTTTAATTTATTTAACTATAGTTATTTTATAAATGTGAGAGGTTTTTTTTAAATTTATTTTAAGTTTAGCTGTTCTTTTGGGGCCGATTTCAATTCACAGATTTGACGGATCTTCCTGTCAAATCTATGAATGAAAAATGGTCTGCTGCCATTGGCTCTCCATGGCCCACCTGATCCCAGGGGACACATCGCAATAACTACGCCCCTGGGACACGCAAGTTCTGCGCGCCGGCTCTTGGAGCAGGACCAGGAGCTGAAGTTCCGGTGGGCCCAAAATACAATGGCAGGCGCAGTAGGTAAGTGCGCGCGCGATCCTTACCCCCACGGCAAGCCGTAGAGGCGAATTTCTGTGCCATTCAGTTTGAGATTATTGTAGTCCAATCTGAAACTAAGGTCTTCGATCTAAACAGAGGAAACTGCAAGGGTATGTGGGACAAGTTGGCCATGGTAGGTTGGGAGTCTAGACTAAAATGTATAAAGGTGGATAAACAATAGCTAACATTCAAGGAAATAATGCATAATTTGAAACAAACATATATTCCTCTAGGGCATAAAAATCCGAAAGGAAAAGTGATCCAACCATGGCTAACAAAAGAATTTAATGCCAGTATTAAGTCAAAGGAGTAAGCTTATAAAGTTGACAGAAAAAGCGGTCAGTCTGAGGATTGAGATGATGTTCGAGATCAGCAAAGGGGGACCAAGGAATCGATAAAGAAAGGGAGAATGGAATATGAGCAAAAATTGGCTAAAAATATAAAAACGGATTGTAAAATCTTCTCTCGGTATGTGAAAAGGAAAAGACTGGCGTAGGCAAATGTAAGTCCTTTACAATCAGAGACAGGTGAATTTATAATGGGGAATGAGGAAATGGCTTACAAATTAAATACATGCTTTGTTTCTGTCTTCACGGAGGAAGACACAGAAAAACTCCCAGAATTACGAGAAAACCAAGGGAGTGGAGAGAATGAGGAACTGAAAGAAATTATTATTATTAAAAAAACAAAACTAGCAGAATTAATGGGACTAAAAGTCGATAAATTCCAAGGACCGGATGACCTACATCGTAGCATTTTGAAAGAGGTGGCCGTTGGGATAGTGGACGCATTGTTTGTCATCTTCAAAAGTTCTATATTTTCTGGCACGGTTCCTGCAGGTTGGAGGATAGCTAATGTAAACCCGCTATTTAAGAAAGGAGGGGGAGAGAAAACGGGAAACTACAGACCTTTTCGCCTCACATCAGAATTTGGTAAAATGCTGGAATCTATTATAAACTATTCAATAACTGGGCACTTTGAAACTAATAGTAAGATGGGGAAGTGTCAACATGGATTTATGAAAGGGAAATCCTGTTTGACAAACCTATTCTAGTTCTATGTAACGAGTGGAGTTGACAAAGGGGAAATTATACATGTGATGTATTTGGTTATTCAGAAGGCTTCGATAATGTCCCACATAAGAGGTTGATGAACAAAATTAGGGCACATGGAATTGGGGGTAAAATACTAGTATGGATTGAGAATTGGTTAACAGACAGAAAAAAAAGAGTAGGGATAAACGACTCTTTTTCAGGATGGCAGGCTGTGACTAGTGCGGTACCGCAAGGATCGGTGCTTGGACCCAGCTATTCATAATCTATATCAATGTTTTGGATGAGTGGACTAAATGTAACATTTCCAAATTTGCTGATGATACAAAGCTAGGTGGCAGTTTCAGTTGTGAAGAGCATGTGAAGAGGCTTCCAGGGTTCTCGACAGGCTCAGTGAGTGTGCGAGAACATGGCGGAGGGAATATAATGTGGATAAATGTGAAGTTATCCACTTTGGTAGAAAAAAAACAGAAAGGTAGTGTATTTACTAAATGGTAAAAGATTGGGGGAAGCAGATGCTCAAAGGGGTCTTGGTGTCCTTGTACATGAGTCACTGAAAGTGAATGTGTAGGTGCAGCAAGCCATTCGGAAGGCAAATGGTATTTTATGTAATTACAAGTTGGATTTGAGTACAGGAGTAAAAAAGTCTTACTCCAATTATATAGGACCTTGTTGAGACCACACCTGGAGTACTGTGTACAATTTTGGTCTCCGTACCTAAGTAAGGATATACTTGCCATAGAGCGAGTGCAACGAAGGCCCACGAGATTGATTCCTGGGATGGCGGGACTGTAGTATGAGAAGAGATTGAGTAAATTAGGCCAGTTTTCTCTTGAATTCAGAAGAATGTAAGGGGATCTGATTGAAGCATCCAAAACTATCACACGGCTTGATCGGGTGGATGCTGTGAGAATATTTCTCGTGGCTGGGGGGTGGAGAACCAGGAGCCACAGCCTCAGGATAAAGGGTAGACCCTTGAGGATGAGATGAAAAGAAATTTCTTCACACAGAGGGTGTTGAATCTCTGGAATTCTCTACAGCAGAGGGCTGTGGAGGCTCAGTCATTGGGTATATTCAAACCAGAAGTAGATAGATTTCTGACTAGTAAAGGCATCAAGAGATATGGCGAAAGGGCCGGTGAATGGAGTTGAGGCGGAAGATCAGCCATGATCTCATTGAATGGTGAAGTCGGCTCGAAGGGCAGAATGCCCTACTCCTGCTCATATATTTTATGTTCCTATGTCCTTATTGTGTATTGGTGATCCCTCTACAACTTAAAACAAAAAGTTCAATAATAAATTTCAATTTACAGTGAGAGAGAAATTAAGAACAGCGCATCACGTGTATACACTCCACCATTGCTCTGCGAAATGTTATGTTTTTTATCGATATTGGACGGACAGCAACTCAACAAGCTTAACTCACCATTAGTGAATTACTAACTGGTGAAATTGTGCAGCTGCAGATTCCGCAGTCTGCCGCTCTCTCCGTCTTCTGACTGATCGCACCCTGTTTTAGTTGCTTCTTATCCTGAACGACCGACACTTGCCTTTCCCTCTCTGCTCGTGCATTTTCTACTTTGACCTGTGGTGAGCCAGTTCTTTGACCAAGTATATGACCACAACTTAACCCCTTTACTGAATAGGGCGAATTAACTGCGGGTACAGTACAAATCACTGAGATAAACCTTCAATATTATGACCAGAAGTGACTCGCCCAACGCTATTGTTTTACCTGTGTTCATCTCAATGAGCTGCAGCAATTCATCTACTGAGCACAGTAATACCCGTTCCATCTACCCCTCTATTTCACCATTCAGCATTGATTGACATATAGACCCTAGTAATCCCCATTTCACTTCTGCCACCATCTATCTGACAGACAATGATGTAAATATTGTGCCTAATACTATCCATTCCACTACCCTTCCATCTCACCAACCAGCATTGATTCACCTACATACCCTAATACTACCCCATCCGACTTCCCCCTCGCCATCACACAGACCAGCATTGATTCACATATAGACCCTAATACTACCCCATCCTACTTCCCCTCCTCGCCATCACACAGACCAGCATTGATTCACCTATTGATTCTGGTACTACCCATTTCACTACTACCCTCCAGCGCACTAACCAGCCTTGATTCACCTATAGACAGCAGTAATATCTATCCCACTACACCCTCCAACACACTGACCAGCACTGATTCGCATATTGAATCTGGTACTTCCCATTTCACTACTAACCTCCAGCGCACTAACCTGCCTTGATTGTCCTATAAACAGCAGTAATATCTATCCCACTACACCCTCCAACACACTGACCAGGACTGATTCTCCTGTAGATCCTAGTATTACTCATCCCCCTAATACCATCATCTCACTGAGCAGCAAACAATCAACTATTGAGCCTAGTACTACCCATTCAACTACTCGTACATCTCACTAAACAAAACTGATTCAAATTTAGAACCTAGAACTACCCATTCCACTACACTCCCCCGTTCACACTGGCCAGCACTGATTGAGCTAATACTACCTCTCTTATTAGCCCCTCCACCTTACTCACGAGCATTGATTCAATTACTGAGCCTAGTACAGATACCACGAGCACCCTTTCCCACCATATCACTGACGAGCACTGATTCACCAACTGAGTGCATTACTACCAATCCTACTACCTCTTCCAACTTACTGACGAGCACAGACACACCTATTGAGCCTGGAACTTTAGATGGAAGCCATTAGGTCCATCAAGTCTGCGTTAGCTCTTTCAAAGAGCAATCCAGTTAGTCGAAAGGGTCCCCAACTCTTTACCCATAGCCTTGCAAGTTTTTCCCCTTCAAGTATTTATCCACCTTCATTTTGGAAGGCTACTGTTGAATCAGTATCTAGCAACCTATCAGGCATTCTAAATAATAATTTATTATGCAACATAGTTTTTCCTCATGTCGCCTCTGGTTCTTTTGCCGGTCGCCTCACATCTGTGCCCTCTGATTATCGACACTTCAGCCATTGGAAACAGTTTCTCTTTATTTACTCTATCTAAACCCTTCATAATTTTAAACATCTCTATCAAATTTCCTTTTAGCCTTCTGTCGTAAGAATGAGCCTTATGCGTGGTGAACTTAAAGTAAGCTTTAATCAACTAAAAAGGTGCTACATACAAAAGAGGTCTTACTCTATGCCTCTCCAGGATCCAACTGATCAGCCCAGTATTTATCCTGGACTAATCACAGGAAGTGATGTAATAAAGTTCGATGTCACAGGAAGCTGTATTGTGTTTCCACATTCTCCCCCCCAAAAAGATTAGGAGGCCGGGATGAAGTTCGAGTCACAGGAAGCTGTATTGTGTTACCACATTCTCCCTCCATTTCGTAGCCGCTGGACGAGGGAGAGCCGCACCCGTTTGGGTTCTCGTAGCGGTAGAGGGCCCCTAGCCCGTTTACCCGCCGCGGGCCGTGGACCAGAGTCCGAGTGATCCAGCCCGCTCTGTTAGGGGTCAGGACGATCCTGACTGTGTACTGGTGCCCGAACGGGTGTCGGGCAGGGCTGTGGCAGATCCGTTTCCGAGCGTATGGTACGGGGTGGATCGTGGCTGCGCGTGCGAGCCCCAACGGGCTCATAGTCAGTCTGCCCCAGGTCGGCACGCTGGAGTGAGGGACCAGCCGGCGTCAGATCCAGATCGTGATGAGAGGCACCTGGCGAGCCCAGAGATGTGCCTGGTACAATATCATCCCCTGGTGTCCCTCTATGTTTCGGCGGGCAGGGAGCCAGATCCCGCAATGACACGGTAGATTCCCGTCAGGATACCGAATATAGGCGTAGGTAGGGTTGACGTCAGTGAGCTCAACCTCATCTACCAGGGGTCATTCTTAGACGCCCGAACATATCTTCGGAGTAGCACTGGTCCCGGTGCAGTCAGCCACGACGGGAGAGATATCCCATAGGATGAGCGACGCTGAAATCGGAAGAATCGTTCATGAGGCGTCGTATTTGTGGCGGTCGAAAGGAGGGACCGTGTGGAGTGTAATGCGTCTGGAAGTACTGCTTCCCATTGCTGGTTGGGTAGGCCCCGAGATCTCAAAGCCAGACGTACCGCATTCCAGATGATAGCGTTAAAACGCTCGACTTGCCCATTCCCGACCGGATGATAAGGCGTCGTTCTGCTGGCAGCAATACCCCGTTCCGAGAGATAGGCCTTGAGTTCTCCTGACATAAAAGAAGGGCCCCGATCCGAATGAACATAGGATGCCACGCCACAGAAAGCAAATACCTGCTCAAGGCAGCTGATAACCGTGGTCGTCAGCATATTGGGGCAGGGAAAGGAAAATGGAAAACGGGAATACTCATCGACCATGGTCAATAGATAAGTGTTGCGAGTTGAAGAGGGCAACGGCCCCTTAAAATCGATGCTAAGCCGTTGCATTGGCTGGGTCGCATGTATGAGTATACCACCCGAGGGGCGGAAAAACTGAGGTTTCAATTCCGCACAGACTCTGCAGTCCGAGCACATCTTCTTTACATCCCCGGTAGAGAATGGGAGATTTCGGGACCGCACGAAGTGTAGCATGCGAGTAACGCCCGGATGACACAACCCATCATGGATGTCTACGAGCGTAGAGGGTGCCATGGCAGAGCAGAATGCTCGTGTGAGGGTATCCGGAGTCACATTTTCCTTGCCAGGTCGATAGTGGATGGTGTAACCAAAAGAGGCCAATTCCAGCCGCCAAAGCTGGATTTTATTATTTTTAATTTTGGTCCGTTTTCGATTATCGAGCATGAAGGCGACCGATCGCTGGTCCGTGATTAAGGTAAAGTGCTGGCGAGCTAGGAGATGAGTCCACTTCCGTACTGCCTCTATGATGGCTGTAGCTTCTTTCTCGACTGGAGGATAATGTAGCTCAGCCCCTTGAAAAGTCCTGGACAAAAATGCCACCGGACGACCTTCCTGATTCAGAGTGGCCGAGATCGCCACCGCCGAGGCATCACACTCAACAACAAAAGGAAGACTCTCATCGATGGAGTGAAGAGCCGCTTTCTCCAACTGTTTTTTCAGGAGGTTAAAGGCTGCAACAGCCGCTGTGTCTAGTGGGAATGTGCTGGCCTTCAGTAGAGGTTGGATTCGGTCCGAGAAGTTAGGAATCCATTTAGCATAGTATGCAAACAGGCCGAGGGCCCGGCGCAAGGAGGCCGGATTCTTAGGTGGCGGGAGTTCTTGGAGTGGGCGAAGCCTTTCAGGGTCAGGTTTAATGATGCCATTGCCCACACAATAGCCAAGGATGTTGATGGTTGGTTGTGACTCAATGGATTTAGCCGCATTTAATGTCAAATTACGGTGCTGGAGTGCATCCCAAAATCGTTGGAGATTGGCGTCATGTTCCCGCTGATTGCGACCTGCGACAGTAATATTGTCCAGATAAGGAAACGTATCCTTTAAGTCTTCCTGTTTGACCAGGTCATCCATTGCTCGCTGGAAGACAGCCACTCCATTAGTGACCCCAAAGGGGAGGCGACGAAATTGATACAGCCGTCCATTGGCTTCAAAGGCCGTATACTGCTTGTCTGAGACCGTCAAGGGTACCTGATGATAGGCACTTTTCAGATCATATGTTGAGAACACCGTGTACTCAGCCAGTTTATTAACCATATCATCGATGCGCGGCAATGGGTATGCGTCCAAGTCCGTATATTGATTGATGGTCTGTGAATAGTCAATGCACAGCCGTTTCTTGTGAGGTTTTAGAGGGTTCTTAACAATAACGACCTGGGCGCGCCATGGCGACGAACAAGGCTCGATGATATCCTCTGCTAAAAGCCGAGAAATCTCAGCCGCAATAAAAGACTGGTCTTCCTGACTGAAACGTCGTGACTTTGTTATAATCGGTTTGCATCGAGGAGGGATACTGGTAAACAGTGAGGGTTCATCCAGTGAAGCTGCTGACAATGCACAGAACGGTAATCGAGGTCGTATATTAGAAATAGTGAGTTCAGGTTTGGATCCGCCGAACTCAATGGTGAGCTTCTTATGCTGCTTTTGAAAATCTAGCCCTAAGATAAGATCACTACATAAGTCCTTGAGCACCGAAAGCCGGGTGGAGGGATACCTGTGACCATTAAGTGTTATTTCAACCATACAAAAGCCAGAAATTCTGGTATTAAGTGATGACTGAGCCATCGCAATTGCCTGGTCCGATGGGAAAACATGTAGCTTTAACTCTGCAACAATCTGTTCCCTAATGAAACTATCAGTGCTACCTGAGTCAATTAAGGCATCTAAAGTATGTCCATTAATTGATGCTTTTGTAGCTGCATGGAATAGGTTCTGAGGACAAGCAGCTGTAATTGGTGTCGTTGCACAAAGAGTGGCTGAAACTCTAGGTGTGTTTCTTCGAGAGAAAACCCGAGAGGAAGCACGATAGATTTTAGCCGAAACATCTTGATAGGCCCTTACCGGGGCAGTTCGGTAGGACTTAGCTTGATAAGCCCTTGTAGAGGCTCTTGATAGGCAAACCTTTGCAAAATGACCCTTTTTGTTGCAATGACTGCAAAACGCATTGCGAGCAGGGCAGAATTTCCGAGGGTGAAACTCATCACCACAAAAGAAGCATTTCTTAGATTGCCAAGAGGCTGCCACAGTGGGGTCATCATCCTCTTCATCAGTGAAGTCATCAGATTGATCGTCAGGGATAAAGTCCTCCCTAATAGAGTTCAGCTGTGGCCTCTTAAATTGCCTGACTGTAGTTAAGGCAGCAGACCGAGGTCTGGGCACTGTATAAAGGTCTGCATTTGTTTTTGCCAGATCTAGAGAGCAAGCCATGTCATAAGCTCTCTGAAGCTCAAGTGTCTTACTTTCCAGTAGACGCTGGCGTATAAATGGGGAGGCAAGCCCGCAGATGAAAGCATCACGGATCATTTCTTCACGGTACAGCTCAGCTGAGGCCGCCTGAAAGTTACAGTCCATACTAAGTCTGCGAAGCTCTTGGAGGAATTTATCAATGGATTCCTCCGGCCCTTGTTGGGCTGTAGCTAGTAGATGTCTGGCATAGACCTCATTCGGTGTCTTAGTATATAGTCTTTTAAGCGTCCGAATTGCCTCCTCGTAACTGCCCCATTCCTCGACATACTGAAATACATTCGGGGTGACACAGTTGATGAGTATCCGCAATTTTGAGTCATCATCAGCCTTGCAATATTCGAGAAAATTGTCAAACGTGCGATACCAGTGTTTCCACACCTTACCGGCTGCTGGGGTGTTTGGGTCCAAGTCAAGACGCGATGGTTTAAGGATGTTTTCCATGATGGGTGATTCCCTGGATCCTTAGTTCCGAGTTCGTCCAAAAAGTTTGAGTGCGAAGTTTTTCAAAGTTGATTAAATTGTCGTAAGAATGAGCCTTACGCGTGGTGAACTTAAAGTAAGCTTTAATCAACTAAAAAGGTGCTACATACAAAAGAGGTCTTACTCTATGCCTCTCCAGGATCCAACTGATCAGCCCAGTATTTATCCTGGACTAATCACAGGAAGTGATGTAATAAAGTTCGAGTCACAGGAAGCTGTATTGTGTTACCACACCTTCTTTGCTGTCAGGATAACAACCCCAGCTTCTCCAGTCTATCCAGTTAACTGTAATCCCTCATTCCTGGAACCATGCTGACAAATCCCTCCTGAACCCTCTCTAAAGTCTACGTATCGTTCCTGCAGTGAGGAGCGCAGACTTGTTCACAATACACCAGCCAGTGCTTTATTGGTTCAGCATCATTCTCTGCCTTTTGTACTCGATTCCTTTATTCATAATGCGCACGATCCCAAACGCTGTTTTACGTGTCTTGCCACCTTCAAAGATTTGTACACAACAACCCCCAGGTCTCTCTGTTCTTGCACCCCCTTTAAAATGGTCTCATTTAGCCCGTATTGTCTCTCCTCATTCTCGCTCCCAAAATGTATCAACTCACAATTCGCAACGTGGAGTTCCATCTGCCATGTGTCGGCCCATTCCACCAGCCTGTCTTGGTGGCGTTACATGCAATGATTATCCTACTTCACCATGTTACTTTTCAGTTTAGTTTTCGATTGTCTATTTAACGAAAGACCACGATGTTTTGATGGATCCTATTCCATATTTTAGAAATATATTGATATTGTACTCTAACCATCTCATATTTGAAGACGTTACACGGTTGGTCTAGTTGTAAAGGAATCACTGACGCCAATAAATTGCATACAATTTTACAGCACAGTAGGAGGCCAGCTCGTTAAAAGACCTATCCAATTAGACCCACTCCCTTGGTCATTTGCCATAGCCCTGTAAATTTATCCTGTTCTAGTATTTATACAATTCAGTTTTTGGAAGTTATTATTCAATCTTGTTCCAACACCCTCTCAGGCAGTGCATTGCAGATCATAACAACTCGCAGCGTGAAAACAATTCTCCTCCTCAACCCTCTGACACTTCTAATAATTTCTTTAAATCTGTGCCCTCTGGTACCGATCCTCATGTCAATGAAAACAATATTTTGCAGAATGTAGTGATGTGTGTACATCAACATAAACACTGCAACCAGCTGTGCAAAATCCCACCCGAATCAATCTGATTCCTTGGTGACCCTTCCACATTAATCACGCCCTCCATCTTCGCTGCGGCAAACTCTTTCTACAGGAAGTCCTGCAGCAGATCTCACGTTTATATTGACTGAATCTCCCAGTTGTGTTAACATTCTCACCAAGGACAAGACAGCAATAACAGAGCAACATCATCAAAAATGTGCGGGTTAGGTTGATTTGGCTATGATAAATTGACCCTTAGTGTTAGGGGGGGATTAAATATGTGGGGTTACGGGGATAGGGTGGGATATGTGTCGGTGCAGGCTCGATGGGGATTCTGTGTGGGAGGGCGGGGACAGGGTGCTGGATTTGGATGATCAGCCACGATCGTATTGAATGGTGGAGCAGGCTCGACGGGCCGAATGGCCTACTCCTGCTGCTAGTATCTATGTTTCTATGTTTCTATGTTTCTATCACCTCCTACATTCCATCCAAGACACACATCAACAGGATTCTATCTAGTGTCCGCTGTGGCTCAGTGGATAGCACATTCGCCTTACTGACTCAGAAAGTTGAGGGATCAAATCGCACTCCATGGGACTTCAGCACATAAATCTAAGCTGTCACGCCAGTCAAATGCTGAGGGAGTGCTGCACTGTCAGAGGTGCCGTCTTTCAGATGAGATGTTAAACCGAGGACCCGTCTGCTCTCTCAAGTGGACGTAAAAGATCCCAAAGCATTATTTCGAAGAAGAGCAGGGGACTAATCCCCATTGTCCTGGCCAATATTTAGCCCTCAATCAACATAACAAAAACAACAGATTATCTGGTCATTATCACGTAGCTGTTTGTGGGAGCTTGCTGTGCGCAATTTGGCTGCAGCTTTTCCCACGTTACAACAGTGACTACATTAAAAAAAAAGTACTTCATTGTCTATAAAGTGCTTTGAAACGTCCGGTGGTCGCAAAAGGCGCGGGAGAGATGCAAGTCTTTCTTTTCTTTATTTTGAATTGCAACCATCATGATCAGTGGCGCATTTAATCAAAGGGACCAAGCCCCATATCATTGTCGTACTCTTCTAATTACCCTGGTGCTTTTGTTACATTTTCTCTTCAGCAGCAGAGGTAGAAACAATTGTAGCAACAGGGAAACCACGACCAGATAAGACTATTAATGTCAATATTTGTCCTTGTCTCAGCAAAGAATCTGGGCCAGAAAATCTCATCAAATTAACGTTCCCTGACCGGGGACTTCACCAGCTGGCACCTCACGTTTTGGTATGCCTGGTTCTGCGCTTGACATGCATTTATAAGAACATAAGAACATAAGAATATAAGAAATAGGAGCAGGTGTAGGCCACATGGCCCCTCGAAACTGCTCCGAAATTCAATAAGATCATGGCTGATCATCGAACTCAACACCACTTTCCCGCCCGATCTCTATACCTCTTGAATCCCTTAGAATCCAAAAAACTATCTATCTCAGCCTTGAATATATTCAAAGACTCAGCATTCACAGTCCTCTGGGGCAGAGAATTCCAAAGATTCACAACCCGCTGAGTGAAGAAATTCCTCCTCATCTCAGTCTTAAATGGCCTACCCCTTTATGCATTCCTCATTGAACCAGGATGTTTCATCTGACATGATGGCGATGAGGAGTGACGGCCACGAGGTTACAGATTGAGGTAAAATACATTTTTGCTGATAATGATGGACCACTGTAGCTCATGGATGCCAAGCTGTGAGCTGCTAGATGCACTAGTTTTTAATCTACCCCACTTAGCCCGATGATATTGCCACATGTCACGATGCAGGGTTGCTCAGTTAGAACTATTGACTTGCTCTCTACAAGCACTATGCGATAGTCACTCCGACCAATACCACCATTGACAGATGCATTGAGCTAGATTAGTGAGGACGAGATCAAGTAAGTTAATCCTTCATATTGGTTCTCTCACCACCTGCAGCAGCTATTTCCTTCAGGAATTGGCCAGCTCAGCCAATTTAGATTCGACAGATACACTCTCTGCGAGTGACATTGAAGTCCCCTATTCAGAGTATATTCTGTGCCTTGCTATGCTTAGTTCTTCCTCCAAGTGGTGTTTAACATCGTTGCGTACTGATTCAACAGTTGGGGGAGAGCACTAGGTGAAAATCAGTAGGAGGCTTCCTTCCCCATCCATTTCCTGAAGACATGAGGCTACATAGGATCCAGAATCAAAGGTAAGGACTCCCAGGGACAAAATCCTACGAATTTAAAGCACTAAGCCCCCACCTCATGTGGGTCTGGACGATCGGTGGAAATGGAAATACCCAGTCGTAGTGATGGAAGAATCTGTGACGTTGTCTGCTATGTATGATACTGTAACAATGACTGCTGCCAGACTGTTTCTTGATAGGTCAGTGGGAAAGGGATTCCTACTTGGGCACAATTCCATAGAAGTGAAGGGGGAGGATTGTGCATGATTGACTGGGCTTGGCGTGGCTTTGTTGTGTCCTTATTCAAAGACTAGGTCGCTGTTCAGTCGTCCACCTGGCTTTTTAAGCCACAGCAGTGGGAATTTATAGAATTGGCAATAAATGCAGCTTTGATAATGTTCCTGTTATCGCAGGAATAAGTGTAAAAATACAGCTGATATACAGGTACAAATGGAATTACAAGGCTACTGGAAAGATAGCATTTGTGGCAACGTATCTGGAGGAAAATATGAGGAAGTGATGCTTCAGTTTTACAGACCATTGATCGGAACCCATCTGAAGTATTGAATTCAGTTCTGGCCACCGCACCTCAGGAAATATATATTGACCTTGGAGGCGTTGCAGCGCAGATTCCCCACAATAATAACAGGCATATTAAATTCTGAGAACAGGCTGCGTAATCTTGTTTCTTACTCCCTTGAGTATACAATGTTGATGGCGATTGAAATGAAGTGTTTAAAATGATAAGAAAGGATTTGATAGGATAAATATTGAGAACATGTTTCATCTGGTGGGGAATCAAGACGAAGGGAATAATCTGAAAATTAGAGCTCGGTAATTCAGGAGTGACATCAGGAAGAAACATTTCAGACAAAGGGTGGTGGACACCTATAACTATATGCCTATAGTTTTTGTTAGAAAAGGGTGTCAGGAGATGCGGATCGAAGGTGCGTAAATGAAGCTGAGCTACAGATCAAACATGATCTAATTGAACGGCGAAACAGGCTCGAGTTGCTCAATATGTTCCAGGATGTAAGGCCAGCTGCTATGGACGAACTGTGCATTTTGCCATAAATTACGACTTCAAGACGCTTCGAAAGATAACTATTCCTACATTGGATTCGGGTGGCTTTGCGTAGGAAAATAGGAAAATTAGGAACAGCTACAGGGAACTCCTCCACTCGAGGCAGTTCCGACATTCAATTAGATCATGGCTGATCTGCACCTCAGCTCAATTTACCGGGCTTTGCTCCACATGCTTTGATAAGCGTCCCCAACAAAAATCTGTCGACCTCAGTCTTAACAACTCCAATTGAGCCCCAACATCCACAGCTTTTTCGGGGAATGAGTACCAGATTTCTACTAACATTGCGTGACAAAGTGAATTCTCATTTCCCTCCGGAATGTCTTAGCCCTAATTTTAAGATGAGCCCCTTGTTCATGATCACAACACCAGAGGCAATCGTTCCTCTGTATTCACCCGATAGAATTGTTTCCAAATTTTAATCAGCCCGATCAGATAACCTCTCAATCAACTAAACTCGGGAATACAAGCCACGTTTATGCAAGAATTCCTCATAATTAAAATATTTTTGCCCCAGTATCATTCTGGTGATTCTGTGCCTTACCCCTCCGAGGCCAAAATATCCTTCTGAGGTGCGGTGCTCAGAACTGAAATTAGTGCTCCAGATAAACTCGATACAACTGCAGAATAACTTCCACCCATTTGTATTCCAGCCCTCTTGAGATAAAATCTCGCATCTATTTGCAGTTTTGATTGTATTTGCGCCTGTTTAGTAGATTTAAATATTTTGTGTACATGGCTTCGAAAATCCTCTTTTGTTGCCATTTAGAACATACTCCGATTGATATTTCTTTGGTCCAAATTGGATTTACTTCCACACGTTGAACTATATTTGCCATAATTTTTCCCACTCACACAATCTGTCCAAGTCCTTTTGCAACAGCCTGCTCCCATCAGCACCACTGACTGTCCCTCCTAAATTAGTGACCTCTGCAAAAGTGAGAGTTTGCAGCGCATGTGGTCCATTAAATCCAATCACTGAGGCTGCTGGAGACTGGAACTCAAATAAGTTGAGTCGAGATTGCGTTCAGGTGTTGAGTTGTTAGCATTTTTTATTTAATTTAACAATTAGAGTAAAGGGATATTTTAACAGATTCTTCAACTGATCTCTGAATTTCCGCTGTGTCACCGCATAAATACAGGTGTTCGTGCAGCAACCCATGAGTTGAAGCATGAAACCTAACTCCCGTAAGTACACAGGTAGATACACAGCATCGTAGCCCAGGTAATCCATTCGCCAATAAATACAAAATACCATATATAGCGCCCATAGGAGTATGAAATTCCCCGAGACAGCATACAGTATAATCATTGATTTCCTGCGGTTCTCCATCTCTGGGTCACTGGGACTCTCCCCACCGACGGGACTCCGGAGACGCTTGCGGGCTCTGTTTGTCACTAAAATGTACCTGACGGTTAAAGCATTGAACAACAAGACCAAAAAAAATGGAATGCATGGAGTTAAAATATAATGAAAGAATTCAACTGCGCCCCAGACTTTTGACTCTGCCACACTGTCTGTTACAAGGCAAAACCAGGATTGATTGATGAACCAGTATTTACTAGTGTACATAAAGAACCAGAAAGTATTTTTTAAAGAGAAAAACACAGTAATTGTTGCTATAACGACAATGGCTGTTTTCTCCACACAGTATTTACTTTTCAGCTTCTGGCAGCACAAGGCTACATATCGATCAAAGGTGAAACTGACCGTGAACCAGACAGAACAGTCTGTGACTGCATAAAGCAGGACGGCGTGGATATTACATACTGGGATGGACCGCATGAAATTGAACTTTGCTGAATAAACAACAGGGATATGTCTCAGTATCATATCGATGATAACGACCAGTAGATCCGCCCCTGCCATGGCCACCAGGTAGCGAGTAACACATTTGGAGAGACCGCACTTTCCCCGAGACAGTATCACAATCGTCACCACGTTAACTGTAAGGAATTAAAAGAGAACGGATCAGAATCAGAGAAAAGGCTTCTGTGTGCATTGAGTTATTGGTAAAAAATGTCATTTTGTTCATGCAGCCAATGACGATTCTAATTGTTTTACCCGAGAGAAGTACTGTTTGCTGGAGACATTTTATTTACCATAAAATAATCAATATTTAATTGTGAATAAACAAAATACCGACATGAAACTTAACATCGGAATAACATATTTAAAATTAACCAAGAAAAGAGTAGTGGTGAGTGTGGGCGCCTGACCTCCTTCAAATCTTCAAAGCAACGTGGCATGTAGATAAGATCGAAGTCCTGCAAGACTTCTTTCTAGATTGATACTAGCGCTCAATGAAGACAACACAATACAAGATGTTCAACACAAAGAATTATCCAACAGTACTGATGGTGTTATAGACTCAAAGAAGTCAGATGCTTAATAAGACTGTATCAAATCAAACAAATGGCGAACAGTAACGCCACTGAGCTCAGACCAGTGAATACGCGATTGGAGAAACAATCATATCAGGGGAACATGGAACATTATTATCCACACAACAGATTCAATACACTTAATACAAGTAACCACCGGTATTGTGAAAGAAAGAAATGAAAAGAGAGATTATCGAACTAATAGTTGAATATAGTGACTTACCTGGTCCATTAACAGCTGCAAAATTAGGACAACAAATGTTAAGAACAGTCATACAATTGAACATGGTTTACAGAAGATATAACGTGTTACACCGAATGACCTGGTTTACCAACAGCAGTGATGCTGGAATAGTGAACGGCAAGAACAGTAATACATTGAAGCGGGAATTACAGAAATCATATCTGGAAAGAGTGACTTACAAGGAACACCGAAAGCAGCCAGGACTGGATAGTAAATACTCTGTATATCCCGAAACATGAAATGTATCTTGAGATGATCCATAAAAGACCACCGTTCACTTTGTGTGAAACCTGCTGATCTGTGAATCTGCATCCTTTGACTCCGAGCCATGTTCCCCTTTCTCTGAGAGACACAGAGTCCGCTGACACTGGGAGCTGAGCCCTCTCACTTATAATACTGGAAATCCTCTCGTGACTCAATTATGATCCATGGAGAGTGACATTAATTCCAGCCATTAAACAAACAGGTTTAGTTCATCCATTGCACGCGGACACTTTTTATAGTACAAAGTAATTTCGCCACATGTTACATCAACGTCAGTGAAAAACATCAGAGGCCAGAATATTATTCAAATAATTGATGTAAATAAAGCAGGATTGTGTCTTCGAAAGCAAATTAAAGTGAGAGGAGATATGTTTACTCGTTTGAGATTGTGTCTGTGATGCCATGCAATCATGTGACATTAGTAAAATCCGATCCACTTTGCAGTAACGCCGTTAACATTCACATCTGATCTAGATCTGTATGATTTCTCCCGATCGAAAGAATACCGAGAAAGTCAGAGGAATTTTCCACGGAAACTCTCAGGGAACTACTGCAAATATTATATGACTCTCGGACCCTCTGCAAATTTCAACAATTTCATGTTAACCTCTCAATAAAGAGCCACTGCCGACAATCACCTACAAACATCTGCCATTCTCTGGATCGCCAAAGACTATTGGCGCTGGACCCCCGCAAATATTGAAAAATTCTATAGATATTACTGGCAATGTTATTACCATCCACCGCCACCTACCCCTGGGAAAACCCTGCAAATGTTGACTACTTTCCCCAGACAAACTCTAAAAATTGACCAGACATCGTCTTTCGATCCTCAAATATTGACTCAATCACATAAATCTCAACCATTATACTGACACACTGCTCGGAAGGCCTGTGATAATGTGACATACATTTGATGGTACCCTGTAAATACCGAACGCTTTCGAGGAACGCCCTTCCATTCACTAAACCACAGACCCATGTAAAGATTAACACAGAGGGGGAATCTATCTGACACGCCCTGTAAATATTGTATGACTCTCATGAACTGCACAAATAATAGGAATTTATGCTAGATCTCCCTCTGAGGACTCTTTGAAAGAAAGCTTAAGGGGTCCTGAAACGCGCTCCTTACTCCGCTGTAATTGCTGCCACAGTCAGGGACCTGCCTGAATGTGAAAAGTCTACACGACTGCATGTAAATAATGACACACTCTCAGTTCCCTTGTAAATGTTGAGGCGCTGCTAGGGGACATTAACCACATTACAGACCTCTGAACATACTGACACAGCACTGATTATTCAAAGGCTCCTGTCGATCGTATTAGAATACTAGACCATGCCCGGGCTCCCTGTATAAATGCTAAGCTACCCAGCATCACCTGAAAACAGTGAATCACACCTATAGTCAGGACGCCCCCTACAATCTGAAGATCACCTGCGTGCGTGAACTCCAGAGTATCCCGTGCAAATTCTACGCCACTGTCAAAGACCCCATTAGACACTAACATGTTCAGAGCTCCCACTGGAAGTACAATCGTAGAGAATGATTGAATAATATAGGTCAGAAGGAGGCCTCTCGGCCCATCTTACATGTGCCAGCTCTTTGAAAGGGCGATCCAATTGTCCCCACTCTCTGCTCTTTCCCCATAGACCTGCAATGTTTTCCCTGTCAAATATTTATCACAGTCCCTTTTGAAAATTATTATTGCATCTGATTCCACCACTCTACTGTACACGGAAACACATAGTGCCGCAGTCCCACCGACTCCGTTGAAAAGCAGGTTGTAAGTGGTTTCTGAATGTTTAACCTCTCTGCAATCCCTGAAAATATCGACGCGTTACCCTCTAAAGATTGATACAAGCTAGGACTGCCTCAATGTGTGCACTGAGTTGCAGCCAAATATCAGCTGGACCTCCGAGCCTGGAAACTGCCGTCAGAGTAATATAGAAAGGTAGGAACATGAGAAGGCCATTCATCACCTCGAGCCTGTTCCGCTCTTCAATCGTGACTGCCTGTACCAGAACTCCATTTGCCCTCTTTCACCCATATCCATTGATAACATTACCTCACAAAAATCAATCGATTGCTGTCAATATAAAGCCAGTTGACCAAGCATCCACAGCCAGTGTTGCAACAACAGCACTGTGTTATTTTGAAGTGTAGTCAATGATGTAATGTTCGATTTTCAGTAGAACATTGGGAAGGAAAACAGGGACAACTCACTTGCTCTAAAAGCGAAATTGTGCCATAGGATCTCTTACATGGCCTCGGTTTGACGTCCCATGTGAACTCCCTCAGTACTGGGAGTGTCAGCCTAGATTTGGTACTCAAGACTCTTTAGTCACAAATATTGCGAGCATGCTATCAGTTCAAGGCTTTTTATTATTCTTTCCTGAGATGTGGCCATCGCTGGCAAGGCCAACATTTATGGCCCATCTCTAATTGCCCTTGAGGTGGTGGTGAGCTGCCTTCTTGAACCGCTACAGTCCGTGTGGTGAAAGTACTCCCACAATGTTGTTCGGGAGGGAGTTCCAGGATTTTGACAAGCGACAGTGAAGGAACGGCGATATACTTCTTAGTCAGGTAGGTGTGTGACTTGGCGGGGTGCTTGGAGGAGTTGATACACGCATGCCCATGCAGCCCTTGACATTCTAGGTGGAAGTGGTCGCGGGTGTGAGAGGTGCTGTCGAAGAAGTCTTGGCGAATTGCTGCAGTGTATCTTGTAGATGGTACTCACTGCAGCCACGGTACGCCGGAGATGGAGGGAGTGAATGTTTAAGGTGCTGGATGGGGTGCTTAGCAAATGCGTTGTTTTGTCCTGGATGGTGTCGAGCTTCTTGAGTGTTGTTGGAGCTGCACTCATCCAGGCAATTGGAAAGTATTCAATGGCACTCCTAACTTGTGCCTTGTAGACGATGGAAAGGTTTTGGGGTGTAAGGAGTTGAGTCACTTGCAGCTGAATACCCAGACTCCAGCCTGCTCTTGTAGCCATTGTATTTATGTGGCTTTAACTCTGGAATCCCTTCTATTGTCATTTAAATATTCCTTGTTACTACCAGGAGATATGTATCCCAATAATTGCTATATAACGATGCCAATGTAAATTGAGTTTTCCCTGTCTCCATTCACATGGGCACTTTGGCTGCCGTACCAGACCCGAGCCAATCAATTCTTTCTCCATTTTTTTCTCCCCCTTTTTCTTTTCTACCTGTCCCTCCTTGACTGCTCTCCTCTGTCGTCATGCCTCCTTTCATCTCTGCTCTCTCGGGTACTTTGCCTCTCAAATCCCTACCCCTAAACCTACATTAAGCTATGACCTTCCCTCCCTCCTGCTACCGTCCCAGGCTTGACTCCCTCTGAGATAAGCCTGCAACTTCCCTCTGTGCCTCTCTTTACATTCTCCGAAGCGTCCATCGAGGCACTCATCGCTGCCTCCTCACGAGCTGCAACCCCAATTGTCCCATCCTACTCTGTCGCTGCTCTTCCCGACCAACGAGCCCGCTGGGAGCCAATCTTGCCAATCTCCTCCCCATCCAACTAACCCATCCCAGTGTTGATCCTGTGGATTCTAGCAATGGATCAGCCATCACCAACCTTCTCCACATCTCCCTCCAGAATGTCCCTTCTCCTGTGAACAAAGCCCTTGCCATCCATGAGATTATCGTTGATGATTGCATCGATATCGTGGCCTTGACGGAAACCTGGATAAGAGGTAATGACACCTTACACTTAAATTACCTTCCACCACTTGCACCGCCCAGAACGCCACGGTGCAGGTGTGGTTCTCATCGCCAAATCAAACCTTGCTCTGTCCCTGTACTCCTCTGGAACCATCTTCTCCTTTGAGCATCTGACTTTCATACTCGCCTCTCACCCCATTTAATATTCTCGTTCTCTACCGATCACCCAAGTACCATAAAAATGTGATTACTGAGATATTTTAACTGGCTTTCCTCCCTCAGCCTCTGCACTGAGCGACTTTTCATCCTCGGTGATTTCAAACTCCATCTAAATTCGTCATGCTCTCTCTGCTTTGAGTTCAGTACACTCCTATCCTCCCTTAATCTCTCCCTCCATGTAAACTCCTCGACACATATTCACGGACATCCCCTTGAACTTGCCATCTCTCCTGGCCTCGATACTCGCATCGTGTCAATCACAGTTAAGGCCATCTCCGACCACTTCCTTGTATCGCTCTGCACCCACATTCCCCTTCCGCACCCACCCCAACCCCACTTACTTCTGTGCCCACGCGTGGAAAACATTCTCTTCCAACGCACTTATAACTGCACTTACTAAATCCCAACTGGCCAGATTTTGGGCCTCCATTCACAATGACATTTCTGCAGCTACTGATATGCTGAACCAGACGCTCACCACCGCCTTGGTGCCTCAGTCTCTCCTGAAACCATTGCACCCTCTCACCCTGACCATTCCCCCTGGACGGCCCTCATCTTCGCTCACTTAAGTCCAAGGGGCGCAGACTTGAACGGATATGGTGGACAACTAGTATAGACATTCACCGCGCGATCGGGCTGAACTACATAAACCATTTCAGGTTCCTGCTTCCGTCTGCAAAATTGCTTACCATTTTAGGATCATTCTGGAATGCAAAGATATCGGCTGGCTCATTTTCTCTGCTGCAAACTGTCTTCTTAAAGACCTCTCCCCTGGCTCTTCCAGCCTCATCTCCAATAAAATCCGTATCTCGCTCATGGACTTCTTTGTCACTAAGTCTGAGACCATCCATTGAGCTGCCTCTGCGACTTCCAGTCCTTCCCCTCGCCCATTGGGCCAAACTTCCTCTGAGGTTCCCTCTGCCCTAGCCCTGAACTCACATCTTTCTCCAGATTCTCTCCAATCTACCCCCATGCATTTTCACGCTCATGTTGTCCATGAGTCACACTTCCTGCTTCCTCGTCGATAGTCCCACCAAACTGCTGACCACCCAGCTTCCTTTTCTGGCTCTTATGTAAGCTGGTATTGTTAACGGTTTTCTCTCCACAGGTACTGTCTCCCTCTCCTTCAAATCTGCCATCATTACCTCTCTCCTCGAAAAAACAGCATTTGACCCCTCCGTCCCTGCAAACCACCGCCCCATCTCCAAACTCCATTTCCTCTCCAAAGTCGTTGAACGTGCTGTCGCCTCCGAAATCCGTGCAATCCATGTCTGAATCCCTCCAATCAGGATTCCACCTCTGCCAAAGTACATAAACGGCTCATATCAAAGTCACAAATTACATCCTATTTCACTGTGACAGAGGTAAAGTATCCATCCTCATCGTTCTCGACCTGTCTGCAGCCTTTGACACGGTTGACCAATCCATACTCCTCCAATGCCTGTCCCCACCATCGTCCAGCTGGTTGGGACTGCACTCGCCTTTTTCCATTCTTATCTATCTTATCATATCTAGAGAATGACCTGCAATGTTTGCTCTTCCCAATCCCGCTCAGTTACCTCTGGTTTCCCCCCAGGATCTATCCTTGGCCCCGTCCTATTTCTCATCTACATGTTTCCCCTTGGTTACCTCGTCCGAAAACACAGCGTCGGTTTCCACATGTCGTCTGATGACGCACAGCCCTAACTCCACAAGACCTCTCTCGACCACTCCACTGTCTCTAAATTGTCAGACTGCTTGTTCGACATCCAGCACTGGTGAGCAGAAATTTCTCACAAATAAATGTTGAGAATACCGAAGCCATTGTCTTCAGTCTCCGTCACAAACTCTGGTCCCCAACAACTGATTCCATCCCCCTCCCTGACATCTGTATGAGGCTGAACCACACTGTTCGAAAACTTTGTGTCATATTTGACCCAAAAATGATTTACTGACCTCATATTCACGTCGTAACAAAGACCGCCTACTTCGACCTCCATAACATTGCCCGTCTCCCCCTCCCCCCCCCCGCCTCAGCTCATCTGCTGCTGAAAACCTCAATCCATGCCTTTTTTACCTCAAGCCTTGACTATTCAAATGCAGTCCTAGCCTGCTTCCCACGTTCTACTCTCTGTAAACTTGAGGTCATTCAAAACCCTCGCCACCCCCACGTGTCCTAATGCACCAAGTCCCGTTCATCCATCACCCCTGTGCTCGCTGACTTATATTGGATCCAGTTTAAGCAACGCCTCGTTTTAAAAATCCTCATTCTTCTTTTCAAATCACTCCATGGCCTGAACCCTCCCTAATACCGTAATCTCCTCCAGCTCTAAACCCCCGACGAGTTATCTGCGCTCCTCTAATTGTGGTCGCTTGACCATCCCTGATTATAATCGCTCACCATTGGTGGCGGGCCTTCAGCTGCCCAGGCCCTGAGCCTGTCTACCTCTCTTTCCTCCCTCAAGCCTCTCCTTAAGAAATACCTCTTGACTAGGCTTATGGTGTTCTGCCTTAATTTCTCCTTAGGTGGCTCGGTGTGAAATGTCGTTTTATGACATTCCTGCGAGGCGTCTTGGGACGTTTTCCTACTTTAAAGTCGCTGCATAAACAGAATAAGTTGTTTTTGTTGTTGTTGGCTGATTCAGTTAAGTCACATCAAGGCAGCATTTGACCGAATGCGGCATCAAGGAGTTCTTGAAAAATTGAAGTCAATGGGAGTCAGGGGGAAAGCTCTCCACTGGCTGGAGTCATACCGAGCACAAAGAAGATGGTTGTGGTTGTTGGAGGCCGATCATCGGACATCGGTTGAAGGGTTTCTATGGGCAGTGTGCTAGGATCAACCATTTCAGCTGCTTCATTAATGACCTTCCCTCCATCATAATGTCAGAAGTGGGAATATTCGCTGATGACTGCACAGTGTTCAGTTCCATTCGCAACTACTCAGACAACGAAGCTTACTTATCCGCATGCAGCAAGACGTGAACGATGTTCAACCTTGCGCTAATAAGGAGCAAGTAATATTCCGGCTAAACAATCTCAGGCAATGACTAACCCCAGAAAGAGAGAATCGCAACACTCCCTTTGACACTCAAAGGCATAACCATCGCCGAATCCCCCAGCATCTACATCCTGGGGGGTCACCATTGTACAGAATTTAAAGTGGACCAGCCACATAAATGCTGTATTTACAAGAGATGGTCAGAGGCTGCGTATTCAATGGCGAGTGACTCTCCTGCTAAGAACATAAGAACATAAGGACCAGGGGCAGGAGTTGGGCACACAAGCAATTCGAGCCCGCTCGGCAATTCAGGAAGATAATGGCTGATCTTCTACCTCAAATTGTCTTTCCCTCACTATCCCCGTATCTCTAGATTCGCTTAGTATTCATATGTATCATAGTTTTATAGAACCATATAAATTTACGGCAAAGAAGGAGGCATTTCGACCCATCGTGTCTGTCCCAGCTGAAAAAGAGCTATCCAGCCTAATCCCACTTTCCAGCTTTGTCCGTAGCCCTGAAGGCTACGGCACTTCAAGTGCATATCCCAGAACTATTTTAATGTGATGAGCGTTTCTGCCTCTACCACCCTTTCAGCCAGTGAGTTCCAGACCCCCACCAAGCTGTGGGTGAAAAATGGTCACCTCAATTACGCTCTAATCCTGCTCCCAATTACTTCAAATCTATGCTCCCTGGTTATTGACCTCCCTGCTAGGGGAAATAGGTCCTGCCTATCCACTCTAACTAGGCCCCTCATAATTTTATACACGTCAATAATGTCTCCCCTCAGCCTCCTTTATTCAAAAGAAAATAACCCCACCCTAACCAATCTTTTCTCGTAGCTAAATTTCTGCAGTCCGGGCAACATCCTCGTAAATCTCCTCATTACCCCCTCTAGTGCAAGTACGTACTTCCTGTAATTTGCGGACCAGAACTGTACACAGTACTCTAACTGTGCCTTAACTAGTGTTTTATACAGTTCAAGCATAACCTCCCTGCTCTTATGTTCTATGCCTTAGCTAATAAAGGAATGTATCCCGTATGCCTTCTTAACCATCTTATCTACCTGTCCTGCTTCATTCAGGGCTCTGTGCACATGCACTCCAAGGTCCCTTTGTTGCTCTACACTTCTCACTATCCTACCATTTATTGTGTATTCCCTTGCCTTGTTAGCCCTCCCCAAATACATTGGCACATAAATTCCGTTCGCAGGACTCCCGCGGGCGGATGGCTGCGATGTGAAAAAATCTGCACCTAGACCGGAGGGCTCCCCGGAGGAGCAGAGTTCCGTTGCTGGAATTCTCCAAACTGCCGGTGAGCAGGGCCCACGTATCCCAGAGGCGCAGGCGGTTCGCAGCGTGCCTGGGATCACGTGGGCCATGGGGCGCCAATCAGAGAAGGAAATCCCCCTTCATACATTTGAATGGAAGACCTGTCAAATATATGAATAGAGATCACCCCCAAAACATAGTAAAACTTTAAATAAATTTAAAAATGAATCACATTTTTAAAATGAATTTAAATTACATAAATTAAGTATTTTAAACAAACATTTTAAGTATTGTAAAAAATAATTAAAGTTTTTAACGGGGCTAAAAATAAGCTTACCTTTCCTTAAAGTATTTTTAAAAGATAAATCAGTGGAAACATTGTTTTTTTAATTTGCTCAACTCTGATCCTGTTAAAAGCAAGCCTTACGCCTTCTTTTCCAGGCGCAAGAATTGTAAGTGTTTTCTGCGGCTGAGGGTCTACAAAAAACGGAACTCTCCACACGCAGAGGCCCTGCTCCCGGGCAGGCGGGGGATCTGTCAAGAGCTTTCTTGACAGATCGGAAATGCCGTTTTCCAGCGCAAGCGCAGTGAATGCATAAAACCGGCCTTTCCGTTGGCCCGACGGATGAGTACACAGCGCGTACTCACCTGCAGGGAACGGAATTTCTGCCTCTTAATAACTCACACTTCTCTGCATTCAATTCCATTTGCCAATTTTCTGCCGACCTGATCAGTCCTTTGATATCTCCCTGCAGTCTACAGCTTTCTTCCTCAGCAACAACCACACGGCTAATTTATTTATCTCAGCTTAGCAAAATTGGCCCTTCCCCAAACAAAAACGTTGACTCTTGGTCTATCTCGTCATTTTCCCGCTCTCTCCCTCCCCTCTCCCCCTCTCTCTCTCTCCCTCCCTCCCATTTCCCCCCCTCTCTCCCTCCCTCCCCTCTCTCTCATCCTCCCCTCCCCCCTCTCTCTCTCCCCCTTTCCTCCCCCCTCTCTCTCTCTCCCTCCCCTCCCCCCTCTCTCTCTCTCCCTCCCCTCCCTCCTTCTCTCTCTCACTCCCCTCTCCCTCTCTCTCTCCCTCCCCTCCCCTCCCCCCTCTCTCTCCCTCCCCTCCCCCCACAGAGGTGGCTGCCAGACAGATAAGCAGGATCAGGTAGATAGTGCAGAAGTCCCTTGAGTGTATCTTGCTCTCCAACTTGCATTCTGCTCTGAATACAGTTGAGGGCGATAATTCCTCTGTGCATGCGGGCTGACCACCTCCTGAAACGTGCTATCCACATAGCTCTCAGCCTTGCGGATGAACTGCAGTGACGCCAGCCGCTGCTAAAACTCCGAAACCCGGTACTCGAGCTCCTCCAGCGGACGATAATTCTTGCACATATGGTTGTCAAGGACGCGAGAAGTATCCTGGCCTTTCCACATGGCACCGGATGTGCTTTCGACGGGACTAATAAAGACACTTTACTTTAACCTAGTGACCTAATTTACAGAGAAAAAAGACAAACTATTACTCAAGTTTATCAAACACCACAGAAATATTAACACAAAGAAAGTAGGTATTAGATATCGATATATTTAACTTAGACTCCTCCTTTAAGAGATGGACGTGAGAACCGCCTTCCTCTTCTCCAGCAATTCCTCCTATGATCAAGTTATTCCACTCTGCTTGCGATCCACTCCGATTGCGATTTACCCAGCTCTGTCTCCAAGCTCTGCGCTGAAGCTCTGAGATTGAATCGACTCAACGTCTGAGCATGCGCTGCTCTCTGGGGTAGAGAATTCCAAATGTTCACAACACTTTGACGGAGAAATACTTCACATCTTAGTCCTAAATGGCAGACATTCTGAGATTGTGACCCCCTAGTTCATATATTCCCCAGCAAAGGAAAACATCCTCCCAGTATGTACCCTGTCAATTCTTTTCAGACTTGTATATGGTTCAATGACATCATCTCTCATTCTTCTAAACGATAGAGAATATATGCCTCGTCTACACAATCGGTCCTCATAGAACAATCCCCTGATCCCAGGAACCAGCCTAGTGAACCTTTGTTGCACTCCCTCTATGGCAAGTATATCCTTCCTTACGTACGGCTGCTGTGTGAGGCAAGGGAGGAGATTTCAGGGGCTCTGATATAAATATTTCAGAACCTCTCTGGCCACAGGGGAGGTGCCAGAGGACTGGAGAACAGCTAACGTAGTACCATTATTCAAGAAGGGTAGTAGGGATAAATCAGGGAATTACAGGCCAGTGAGCCTAACATCAGTGGTAGGGAAATTATTTGAAAAAATTCTGAGGGACAGAATTAGTCTCCACTTGGAGAGGCAAGGATTAATCAAGGATAGTCAGCATGGCTTTGTCAGCGGGAGATCATGTCTGAACAATTTGATTGAATTTTTCGAGGTGGTGACTAGTTGTGTGGATGAGGGTACTGCAGTTGATCTGGTCTACATGGACTTCAGTAAGGCTTTTGACAAAGTCCCTCATGGGAGACTGGTCAAGAAGGTAAGAGCCCACGGGATCCAGGGCAACTTGGCACATTGGATCCAAAATTGGCTTAGTGGCAGGAGGCAGAGGGTCATGGTCGAAGGTTGTTTTTGTGACTGGAAGCCTGTGTCCAATGATGTACCGCAGGGATCCGTGCTGGGTCCTCTGCTATTTGTAGTGCACATTAATGATTTAGATATGAATGTAGGAGGTATGATCAGCAAGTTCGCAGATGACACGAAAATTGGCGTGGTGGTAAAAATCGAGGAGGGAAGCCTCAGGCTACAGGACGATGTAGACGGGTTGGTCAGATGGGCAGAACAGTGGCAAATGGAATTTAACCCTGAAAAGGGTGAGGTGAGGCATTGTGCGAGGACTAACAAGGCAAGGGAATACACAATGAATGGTAGGACACTAGGAAGGACAGAGGATCAGAGGGACCTTGGTGTGCATGTACATAGATCCCTGAAGGCAGCAGGAGAGGTAGATAACGTGGTTAAAAAGGCATATGGGATACTTGCCTTCATTAGCCGAGGCATAGCATCTAAGAGCAAGGAGGTTATGATGGAACTGTACAAAACGCTTGTTAGGCCACAGCTGGAATACTGTGTGCAGTTCTGGTCGCCACACTATAGGAACGATGTGATTGTATTGGATAGGGTGCAGAGGAGATTTACCTGGATGTTACCTGGGCTGCAGACCTTCAGCTATGAAGAGAGACTGGACAGGCTGGGGTTGTTTTCCTTAGAGCAGAGAAGGCTGAGGGGGGACCTGATTGAGGTGTACAAAATTAAGAGGGGCATAGATAGCGTAGATAGAAAGGAAAATTTCCCCTTAGTAGCGGGGTCAAAACAAGGGGGCATAGTTTCAAGGTAAGGGGCAGGATGTTTAGAGGGGATTTGAGGAAAAACTGTTTCACCAGAGAGTGGTTGGAATCTGGAACTCACTGCCTGATAGGGTGGTAGGGAGAGAAACCCTCACAACATTCAAGAAGCATTTAGATGAGTACTTGAAACGCCATAGCATACAAGGCTACGGACCAAGTGCTGGAAAATGGGATTAGAATAGACCGGGCTTGATGGCCGGCACGGATACGATGGGGCGAAGGGCCTCTTTCTGTGATGTATAACTCTATGACTCAATGACTCTATGAGACCAAAACTGTACACATTATTCCAGGTGTGGTCTCGCCGAGACTCTATATCATTGCAGTAAGACGTCTTTACTCTTATAATGCAATCGTTTTGTAGCAAAGGCTATCATACCATTTACTTTCAGAATTGCTTGCTGAACCTGCATGTTAAATTTCAGTGATTCATGTACAAGGACACACAGGTCCCTTTGAATACCAACATTTCCCAGTCTTTCACCGTTTAAAATATATTCTGCTTTTCTACTTTTCCGACCAACGTGAAAACATCACACTTCGCCACATTATATTCCATCTGCCATGTTCTTTCCAAATTCACTTTACCTGTTTCTATCCCTTTGTATATTTATTTGTCCCTCCTCACAGCTAACTTTCACAACCAACTTTGTATTGTCTGCAAACTTAGATACCGTGCAGAATAAGGGTATGAGGAACATAGTAACGGGAGTAGGCCGTTAAGCCCCTCGAGCCTGTTCCAACTTTCGATCTGATTAGCGTTGATCTATATTCTAACTCGATCCATCCGCCTGACCTCCATACACCTTAATACCCTTGGCTGGCAAAATCGATCGATCTCAGATATAAAAGTATCAGTAAGCTCGAATCTACTACTTTTTTGTGGGATAGCGTTCCACACTTCTACCACTTGTGCGTGAAGCAGTGTTTCCTAACTTCTCTCCAGAATAGCCTAGATCTGATCGTAGGAATATGTCCCCTTGTGCTAGATTCCTCCATCAGTGGAAAAAGTTACTCTCTATCTATCCTATCAATTCCTTTCAAAAAGCTAAACACCTCAATTAATCGCAACTTAATCTTTTATATTCCAGTGAATACAAGCCTAGCTTGTGTAATTTTTCCTCATAACTTATCCCTTGAAACCCTGGTGACATTGTCGTGAATCTGCGCTGTACTCCTTCCGAGGCCAATATATCCTTTTTAAATTGGGTTGCACAGAACTGTACACATGACTGCTGATGTAGTCCAACCAGACATTTGTACAGCTGTAACCCAATTCCCTGCCCTTTATATTCCAGCTTTCTCTGTAGAAAGACTAACATTACATTAACATTTTTGATCATTTCTGTACCTAGCCACTACATTTTAGTGATCTGTGTATATGGATCCCATTAGCCCATTTCCATACACTGTTCCTAGCTTTTCACCATTTAAACGTACTCGTCTCTATCCTTTTCTGATCCAACATGGATGAGCTCATACTTAACTGCGTTGAAATTCATCTGCCACAGTTTTGCCCACTCACTTAATCAGTCAATGTCTCTGCATAACGTAATGCTCCCGTCTGCACTACTTACAATGTCACCACTCCTTGCATCGTCGCAAAACTTAGGTATATGGCTCTCTATTGTGTTATCTAAGTCATTAATAAATATATTGAATAGTTGCGGCTCCAGAACAGATCCTTGCAGACACCATTTCCCTCAATTCGACTAAAATAACATTATCCCGATGCTCTAACTTCAACCGCTGAACCAATCTACTAAAGGAATTTGCCTTCAATTCCATGCACTTTAATTTCAGCTGACAGTCTCTTAATAGGGAGATTATCGAATGCCTTCTGGAAGTCCATATCATCCACTGACAATCCCTCTCCACTACTTTAGTTAAAACAACAACAGCAAAAACTTGTATCTATATAGCGCCTTTTACACAGTAAAGCATTCCCAGGCGCTTCACAAGAGCGATTATCAGACCAGAAATTGATTTTTATTCTATTTATTATATAAAAAGTTACTTCCCCAAATCAATCAATTGGGTTCGTTAGACGTGACCATTCCTTTACAAATTCATGTTGGCTCTCTCTAATCAGTTCAAATTTCTTTCAGAGCTCAGTTACTCTAGTCCTTCATTATACATTTCAATAACGTTTCCACAACAGATGTTAGACTAATATGTCTATCATTTTCTGCTTTCCCTCTCGCACCTTTCTAAATTGATTGCGTTAATTTGAAAATTTGCAATCTAAATAGACAATTCCTGAATCTAGAGAGATTTGGAAGATTGTGGCTGAAGCCTCTGCAATGTCCTTACCTACTTTTACACTTTCCTTGTTTGTGTTAACTTTAGTGAGTTCCAATCCATGATTCATTATTAATTTCCCAGGTATGTCAGATATATTTTCCTCTTCTTCTACCCTGAATACTGACACAAAATAATTATTCAAAAATTCAGCGCTGCCCTTATTTGCATTTGCAATATTATCCACATCAGTTTTTAATGGGCCCACATTACGTTTGAATGCCATTTTACTTACAAAATAATTGGAAAAAGTGTTTGTGGTAACCTTGATATCCTTCACAAGTTTCTGTTCGTATTTGTCTTCCATTTCTGTTCTTGAAATCTCTCCCAGCCCCCTGGATGTACAATATTATTTGCAATTTTGTATGCCCTTAAGTTTTATGTTATCTCTCACCTCTTTTGTCGAGGATGGCTGCTTTATCTAGCAAGTAGATCTCTTCCGCTTCAGGTATATACTGTTCCTGTATTAAGACAAATTCATTTTGAACACCTCCCACTGTTACCCGGTAACAGTTTTGGCAATTTGCTTTCACCAGTCTCCGTCGCATCGCTTTAAATTTCGCTTTAGGAAAACTAGCCTTTCAGTGATGTTGGTTGAGGGATAAGTATTGATTGGAACACGGGGGAAATATCCACTGCTTTCATACGGCAGTGCCATGGTATCTTTTGCGTTCAGCTGAGAGGGCAGACGGAGCCTCTGTTTAACGTCTCGTTCGAAAGATAACACCTCTGACAGTGCACCACTCCCTCAATAATGTACAACGGATGGAAGGTTTGAACATCATGAATCGCGTTAATATAGTGGACGAGAAACATACCCTATCTTGAGCTGTTGCGGAGTCATTAACGAACGTTCTCTTGTTTCTAGAAATTGGTGGCTGTCGGATAACAGGATAAGCAGCTACCACCTCCAGAACTGGGACAGAGAGACCAGGAGGTCAATACAATCTCTAGTGCACATCAAGTAGAAAGCTACAGGTTCAGGGAGAGGAGTGTATGATTGTCTGTCAGCAGGATAGGGGGGACCTAGGGGAGGTAGATAAGGAGTTATCAGCGACACTTGTCCTATGCCACTGGTAAAATATACGTGGTACATGTGAGGCTAAGGATGAATGACCCGAATACTATAACTATGGCACCGTGGAGCAGTAGGAAGTCCAAAGGGGGAAGGAGCAGAAGAGAAAACTTGTGGTCATATTGGATTTGATAATTAGTTTTATCAATAGCGTTCTCTGCAATCGCTTACCAGAGCCAAGTGAGGTTGTTGCCTGCTTGGTACAAGGGTAAAGGTGATCTTGGAGAAGCTGGAGAGGAGCATGGTAAGGCAGGGGAAAAATTATTTTGACGGCATCCATGTCGGGATCAATGACATAAAGAAGAATAGAGAGGAGGTCCTGCTGATGGATTTTCAGGATCTAGGAGCTAAATTAAAAGGCAGAAAATCGAGGGTAGTTATCTCAGCATTATTACCCGAGCCATGTTCAAATTGGCATAGAGACAAACTGATCGGGAAAGTAAATACGTGCATGAAGGATTACTGTATGAAAGAGGGCTTCCATTTCATGGTAGACTGGCACCAGCACTGGGACAGGAAGGCGCTGTTCCACTGGGACGGTATTTATCTGAACCGGGTTGGGACGTGGATCACAGCAGAAATTATAAATAGGGCGAGAGAAAGGACTTTAAAACAATAAAAGGAGGGAGGGTTCAGGCAGAATTAAATATAAAAGGGAAAACAGCCTAAAGATCAGAAAGGAGATCAGAGCGAAGTGCAGATCATCAATAGTGTGAAAGGTAATAGTTCAGGTTCAGTTAACAATAGAACATAACAACAAAATAACTGAGAGAAATACAACAGAAGCTATGAAAAACAAAAGTGTGAGAAATTAACATATGTGAGATAGACAACATCAGGGTGAAACGTCTTTTGTCAAATAAAAGTTCTATACAACAATGAAGGCAGCATAAGAAATAAAACAAGTGAATTAGAACTGCAGAATCAGCTGAAAGCCGATGACGCAGTGAACACTACTGAGAGCGAGGCATGATGGAGAAATATATATAGCAGGTTATAAGGTCTTTAGAAAGGACAGGGAATTTGGAGGAGAAGGAGGAGTAGAAGGTGCATTGAACAGGGACTCTATTGCAATAATAGCAAGATGGGAAATCAGTGTAATGAGATTGCAGTAGAAGCGGTATCGATAGAATAGAGGAACAGAAAAAGATGTAAGACTTTGGTGGAAGTTGTTTATTGACCTCCACGTAACAGTGATAAAGTAATGGGTATATAAACGCAGACAAGCTTGGTGCAACATCAGAGTGGTTGTAATGGGAGAATTTAATTTTATAATGGACTGGGGGAAGCAAAACAGCCCGAATGCCAAAGGCAGCGAATTGTATGCATTCGATACAGTTCTCTGGAGAAATATATTCTTGAACCAACAATAGAACAGGCCATTTTAGATATCGTGATGAGTAATGAGCCTGAAAGTGTCAACAATCTAACGGTCTGGGAATACCTAGTTAACGGTGACAATTGTATGAGAGAATTCCATATTTAAAAAAGAAAGAAAGGCTTGCATTTATATAGCGCCTTTCACGACCTCCGGACGTCTCAAAGCGCTTTCCAGCTAATTAAGTACTTTTGGAGTATAGTCACTGTGGTAATGTAGGAAACGCGGCAGGCAATTTATCGCACAGCAAGCTCCCAAAAACAGCAATATGATAATGACCAGATAATTTGTTTCTGATATGTTGATTGAAGGGATAAATATTAGCCAGGACACCGGGGATAACTACCCTGCTCTTCTACGAAATAGTGCCATTGGTTCTTTTACGTCGACCTGAGAGAGAAGAAGGGACCTCTGTTTAATGTCCCATCCGAAAGGCGGCACCTCCGATAGTGCAGCACACCCTCAGTACTGTACTGGAGTGTCAGCCTAGATATTTTGCGCTCAAATTCCTGGAGGACAACCTTCATTACCCAGAGGCGAGAGTGCTATCCACTGAGCCACAGCGGACATTAGCTTTGGGAGGCGGGTCAGGATCCAAGGTCTTTTAATTTAGATAAGGCTGACTTTGGAGGGATGAGGTAGCAACTGACCACAATAGACTGGGCAGAACTATTAAGGATAACATTGCAGATGAACAGTGTGAGTTGTTCAAAGAAACATTTGATAGAATGCAAGACCTGTACAAACTCCTAAAGGGCAAGAGCTGTATTTGTATAATTCATTGTGGTCAAAAAAGAGTTGAGAAACAGTATAACACTAAAAGAAGGGACTTAGACGAATGCAAAGAACAGCAGATATGTGGCGGACAAGACGACATAAAGAACAGCAAAAGGATACAAAAAAATGGTAAGTGCTGAACACAAGGAATACTGAAAATACTCGCGAAGTGTATCAAGGAGAATAGGAAAGGCTTTTACAAGTAGGTTATCAGAAACAGAGTAGTTAAGAGTAAAGTGAACCCCTTAATGCCAGACTCGGGTGAGACTGTAATTGAAAATCAGAAAATGGTAGACATGCTTAATACATACTTTGCATCGGTTTTCACGGTAGGGGATCAGCATTAAGGTCCAGAGGTTCGAGGAATACTTCAAATAACTCAAGAGGCAGAATTTACTAGATTTAATGGCCCAGAAATTAGGCTCCTTGGCCTCCCGCGGGTGCAAGGATCCCGCGCGCACCTATCTACCAAGCCTGCCGTTGACATCTGGGCCAACGGGGGCTTCAGCTCCTGGGCCTCCCCCAACTGCCGGCGCGCAGTGCTTGTGTATCCCAGGGGTGTAGTTAGTGTGATGCGTCCCCTGGGATCACGTGGGCCATGGAGAGCCAATGGCAGCAGACCATCTTTCATTCATAGATTTGACAGGAAGCCCTGCCAAATCTATGAATTGAAATCGGCCCCAAAAAAACACCTAAACTTCAAATAAATTTTTAAAAACCATCACATTTTTTAAATTACTATAAGTTAACTAAATTAACTACTTTAAACTAAAATTTAAATTTTTGAAAAAATGTAAATACTTTTTAACAGTGCAAAAATAAACTTACCTTTCTTTAAAGTATCTCACAAAGATAAACCTGTTGAAAATTTTTTAAATTGTAATAAATTAACCACTTACCTTGTTGAAAACGGGTTTTGCGCCTCATTTTTAAAAGCGCAACTTCTTCAATACTTACCCTCCCAGAGGAACCTGAAAAAAAAGCTGACTTCGCTGCAGGCGGGCAGCCTCTACTGCCCACGCGGTTCACCTCTGAACCGCTCCCTTCACGAGACCGGAAGTTCCGGTTTCCCGCGCATGCGCAGTGCATGCAGGAAACTGGCACTTCAGCGGGCCTTACGGGTCAGTACACAACGCGTACTCACCCGGCAAGTGCCGAATTTTTGGCCCAATATGAATTCAAAAAAGGTAATAGCGCAAAAGATGAGCCTGAAGATAACAATAAATCTTCGGCTTGGACCCGATGGCTTCCAATCTAGGTATTAAAATAAATTGGTGAGGAAATTGTAGAACTATTGTCATGGTGGTCTAAAGCACTCTTGATTCGGGACCCGTCCATTTGAATACGAAAATTTCTAATTACAATCCGTTATAAAGAAGGGTAGGAGAGAAAACTAGGAAGGTATTTGCCTATTAGACTAATGAGTGCTGTGGGGAAGTAACTAGAATCTATTATTAGAGACACAGTGACTGAGTAAGAGGAACAATATATAGTGATCAGAGAGATACAGCATGGATTTGTGAAGGGCAAATCATGCCTAAAGTACCGAGTTGATGATTTCTGGCGATAACTAATGGGGTAGATAAGCGAGTGTCTCTGGGTGTTCATTAAAAGGACTGTCTGAGGACATTCAGAAGGTTCCACATAAGAGACTGATGACAAAACTGAGACCACGTGGAACTGGAAGCGTCCCATTGGCCTGAGTAGGTAATTGTTTAGAAGATAGGAGACCGAGAGTAAGGATAATGGGAAAGTATTCAAATTGTCAGGATGCAACTCGGGGTGCCCCCAGTGATCAGTACTGCGGCATCAGCTTTTCACAATATTAATAAAAAAACTTCAAGCAAGCAATAACGAGCCGTATATCCAAGTTTGCTGATGGCGCCAAGTTAATTGACACGTTGAATAGTGTAGATGGGAGCAGAACGTTGCATAGGGACATTGATATCTGATGTGAGTGGGCCAAACTGTGGCAGATGTAGTTTAAGGAACAGACGTTTGAGATTATCAACATTGAACCTAAGAAAGATAGATCAAACTATTTTCTAAATGGCGAGAAGCGAGATACTGTGAAGAACAGAGAGATTTCGGAGTTCAAGTGCAACCATTTTAAAAGCCAGTGGACAGGTACAACAACTAATTCAAAAAGGCTAATGGAATGTTGCGCTTTATCTCAAGGGACCTGGAAGACGCAGGGGTGCAAGTTGTGTTGCAGTTATGGAAAGCTCTGGTTAGACTTCATTTATAATACTGTGTTTGGTTCTGGGCACCGCACCTCAGAAAGTATATAATGTGTTTTATTATTAATTCATGGGATGTGGGCGGAGTTGGCAAGCCAAGCATTTATTGCCCATCACTAATTGCCCTTGAGAAGGTGGTTGTGATCCGTCTTCTTAAACCGCTGAAGTCCGTGTGGTGAAGGTACTCCCACAGGGATGTTAGGGAGGAGGTTCCAGGACATTGACCCAAAGGCTGCGAAGGAACGGCGATATATTTTCAAGTCAGTATGTTGTGTGCCTTGTAGGGGAACTTGAATATAGTGGGGTTACCATGCTCCTGCTGCCTTGTCCGTCTAGGTGGAAGAGGTCGCGGGTTTGGGAGGTGTTGCAGTGCATCTTGTTGCGGGTACACACTGCAGCTTCGGTGTACTGGCGGTGGAGGGCGTGAATGTTTAAGGTGGTGGATGGGGTGCTAATCAAGCGGGCTGCTTTATTCAAGCTGCTTTTGTGTTATTGGAGCTGAACTCACCTAGTCTGCAAATTTGGAAATATTACACTCGTTCCCTTCATCTAAGTCACAAATATAGATTGTACATAGCGGATGCCCAAGTACTAATACTTGCGGCACCCCACTAGTTACATCCTGCCAATCGTAAAATTGCCCATTAATCCCAATTCTCTGTTTTCTCTCCATTAACCAAACAGCAATCCATTCTAAAATTTTACCCCCAGTCCCATGAGCACGTATCTTGTGCAGCAACCATTTGTATGTAAAAATGTCCTTTTGGAAATGCAAATATGCTACATCTACAGGTTCCCCTTTATCTACCCTGCTATTTAGATCTTCAAAATTCTCTAGTATATGTGTTAAATATGATGTCCCTTTCATAAAACCATGTTGAATCTGCCTACTCCTATTATGTCTTTTCTAAGTGCCCTGTTAACTCTTCCTCAATAAAGGATTCCAGCATTTTCCCGACGACTGGTGTCAGGCTAACTGGCCTGTAGTTCCCTGTATTTTCCCTGCCTCCTTTCTTGAATAGCGAGGTTACCTTTGCTACATTCAAATACGCTGGGACCATTCCAGAATCTAGGGACTATTGGATGTTCAAAACCAATGCATCCATAACTTCTGCAGCCAGCTCATTCGGTCGCCACAGACACGATAGGCCGAATGACCTCCTTCTGTGTCGTAACGATCTATGATCCTATGAACTGCCGGCTTCCATCTGCGCTACTTACTGTCATTCTTGATTTAGTGATATCAGCAAACGTGACAGTTGGCAGGGTATGTGACCAATTATGCCCCAATCACTGAAGCAGGTTGATATTGGAACTGAAATAAGTTGAACCAAGATTGAGTTCTGGTGTTGACTTGTTTTAATTTTTGATGAATTTAACAATTACAGTAAAGGGACCTTTTAACAGATTTTTGAACTCATCTCTGAATTTGCGCTGTGTCACCGCATAAATGCAGGTGTTCGTGCAGCAACCCATGAGTTGAAGCATAAAACCTAACTCCCGTACGAACACAGGTAGATAAACAGCATCGTAGCCTAAGTAGCCCATTCGCCAATAAATACAAAATACCATATATAGGGCCCATAAGAGTATGAAATTCCCCGAGGCAGCGCACAGAACAATCATTGATTTCCTGCGGTTCTCCATCTCTGGGTCACTGGGACTTTCCCCACCGACGGGACCCCGGAGTTGCCTGCGGGTTCTGCTAGTCACAACATGTACCTGACGGTTAAAGCATTGAACAAACAGATCAAAAGAATTGGGATGCATGGAGTTAAAATATAATGAAAGAATTCAACTGCACCCCAGGCTCGTGATTGTGCCGCACTTTCTGTTACAATGGAAAACCAGGATTGATTGATGAACCAGTATCTACTCGTTTACATAAATAACCAGGAAGTATTTTTTAAAGAGAAAAACACAGTAATTATTGTTATAACCACAGTGGCTGCTTTCTCCACACAGTATTTAGTTTTCAGCTTCTGGCAGCAAATGGCTACATATCGATCAAAGGTGAAACTGACCGTAAAACAGACAGAACCGTCTGTGACTGCATAAAGCAGGACGGCGTTGATATTACACAATGGGATGGAGCTCACGAAAATCAACTCTGCATAATAAACAACAGGGATGTGTCTCATTATCATATCGATGATAACGACCAATATATCCGCCGCTGCCATGGACACCAGGTCGCGAGTAACACATTTGGAGAGACCGCACTTTTCCCCGAGATAGGATATTAATCATCACCACGTTAACTGTAAGGATTAAAACGGGAAATGATGAGAATCATCCGAAAGTTGTCTGTCTGATGGAGTTATTGGTAAAATATGCTATGTTAATTAATGCATGAATTGAAGAAATGCAATTATTTTATCAAAAACAAAGACTGGTTGCTAGAGTCGCATTTTATTTACCATACAATAATCAGTATTAATTTGATAAATAAATAAATGGGCGACATAAAACACAACGTTGGAATAACATATTTAAATGTATCAGAAAACGAGCTGTGGTAAACCTGGGTGCCTGACATCCTTCAGTTTTTCAAACAACGTGTGTTGTACCAGGGAATCGAACAGTATCTGAAAGCGCCGAACCAGTTTTCGATTTGTGTTGGGTTAGCAGTCACAGTGATTTAATTCGGGTTAGTTACATTGGATTGGCAATGGTAACTGGGACATAGATTCTAGTCTTTGTCACAGCTCATTGTCGATATTGAGAAGAGCTACCAGGCAAGGTTTCAGTCCCCGATCACTATCCAGTGTCGCTGGTTTTTGGACAAAGAACCAGCCGATGTATCAGCGCCTGTTCATTGATCAGTGTCTACTATGGATGATACCAAATTGGGGGTGTAGTTAATACAGAGGAGGACTGGGCAAAATACAGGAAAACATTAATAAACCTGCACAACGGCGGGTAATTGGCAAATTAACTTCAATATAGACAAGTGTGAGGAAATGCATTTTGGTAGGAAGATTAAGTTCACATACTCCTTTTAAAATTAATGTGTCTAAGTGTGGTTCAGGAAAACAGGAATATGGGGGTACAGATATAAAAATCACTAAAAATAGCGGCGCAGGTTAACAAGGCCAAAAAAGCAAACAAAGCACACGGGTTCATTTCGAGAGGGATTGAATTGAAAAGTAGAGAAGTTATGAGCAACGTGAAAAAACCTTGGGTATACCACACTTGTAGTACTGCGAACAGTTTCGGTCTCATTATTATAAAAATGACATAGAGGCACTGGAGAAGGTGCAAAAACGATTTAATCGAATGATAACCGAATTGAGAGGGTCTACTTATCGGGAAAGATTGAACTAGAAAAGGGAAAACTGTGCGGAGACTTGCTAAATGACTTTAGGATTATGAAAGTGTTTGATAGGGGAGATGTAGAGAAGATATTTCCATTTGCAGGCGAGATCAGAAGTTGGCGTCACAAATATAAGATTTTCACTAATAAATCCAATAGAGAATTCCGGAAAAACCTCTTTACCCAGAGAGTGGTGTGAAATTGGAACTCGCTACCACAAGGAGTAGCTGAGGCGATTAGCACAGATGTTTTTAAGCGGATGCTGGATAAGCACATGAGGGAGAAAGGAATAGAGGGATATATTGATGGAGTGAGATGAAGAGAGGTGGGAGGAGACTCCTGTGGAGCACAAACACCAGCATTGACCAGTTGGGCCGAATGGCTGAATTATTTGCTGTAAATACTGTGTACTATTACCGTAATGGTCCTGTGCAGATTCCAGTTGAGAACAGGATTGGGTAAGCTGCAATGTGCTTCTAAGGACACTAGCCATCCTCACATTTTAACGATATGTGCTTGGATGTGAAAGATTGAGGGGTACAGGCAACCAGTGCTTAGCAAGAGTCAGCAGCTTCAGTTCATATAGATTCATAGAATCGTACAGCAGCGAAGGAGACCTTTCTGCCCATCGTGCCTGTGCCGGTTTATTGAAAGAGATCCACAATTAGTCAAAGTCCCCTGCTCTTTCCTCATAGCCGTGCGGTTTTCTATCCTTCAAGTATTCATCCAATTCCCCTTTGAAAGTTACTACTGAATCTGCTTCCACCACTTATATCAGGGAGTGCATTCCAGATCACAGCAATTCGCTGCGTAAAATACTTGCTCCATATCTGACTTCTGGCTCTGTTGCAAATTACTTTGCATCTGTGTCCTCAAGATAATGACCTTTCTGCCAATGGAACCATTTGCCTTGGATTTAGCTATCGAAACTGTTCACGATTTTTGAACGCTGCAAACAATCTCCCCTTACCCTTCTGTACTCTAAGGAAAACAATCACAGCTTCTCCATTCTCTCCATGTTGTGGAGGATTGAAACGTTTCCTTTAAAATTGAAGAGCGAAATTAAATTGCCACGGTGAAATGAGATATAGATTAACGGGGGTTATAAGAAGGGATTGATAGATGAAGTCTGGGAAATTAGAGGGTGAGTGGACCAGCTTTAGGAGCTGTTGGGCAGAGCAAGTATCGGTTGTGATCCCAGCTCGGGTTTATCAGAGAGAAGATGCGGAACGACGCCTGCAAGTTCGTGAGTGCGAGTGAATGTGAATAAAGATACTATCGTCAATAACATTTAGAATTATGCTGTCCAGCAGATTTTTACCTTTTAGTGAGTAAAGAGTGAGTTCAAAACTGATACTGGAACATAACTTGAAAATAATAAAGTAATACAACTCCAGACACAACCAGTTGGAATCATTTACACTAAAACAGAGCAAGTGATAACAGAAGATGAACTTGCGACTCTCTGAAGTATCAGTTAATTGTGCTGTATGGGCGTGGAATTTCATTTCGAAGCAATGATTGGAAATCAAATCACTGATGTGTAACGGATTAAGTATTTTTTTTTAACGAAAACTACAATTTTGGCCCTTTGCAGAATCGCCGAGAAACACGCGGCAATAAGTGGGAGAATGAGAAAACTGAGCCGGGTTCAATCATCAGTGGGGTTGTGGCAAAGATTTCAAAGTGTATCGGTGATCTGAATTCAATATGAGGATGTACCATTTATAGATGTGACATCTTAAGAATGAGCCCCTATACAGTTATATTGAGTGTAGCAGGCAGCATTCTCAGAAACACAATCAGGGGAAATATTGAAAGCAATGAAAACGGGATATAGTGACGTGAATAATACCGTTAAAAATAATTAAATAAATAATGCATGATTATAGTGACTCAAATGATAAAAACAATGATGCTGTTAAACATGATTTACACTAATCGTAAACTACCGATTAAAAATTAGCGATACTAATGTGAAGTGTTGGAGAAGGGAGAGTGAGATTGCTGACTGAAGCTAAATTATTTCAAAGTGTACTGACCATCTGTCTATCTGTATTCTTTCTACATTTCCCATAACACAGTCTCTCTGCAGATAAAATCAAGGTCCTGCCAGGTATATTTCTAATTTGGTACAAGTGTTAGTTGCAGACAACACAATACAATCTGTGCAGCATAAAGAATTATCCACCAATGCTGATGGTGTTTTAGGCTCAAAGAACATGTGATTTTTTATAAACTGCTCCACATCAAAAACATGGTGTAAACTGAACAAACTGAGCCCGTCCATACTCGATTGGAGAACAATCATATCAGGGGAACTTGGAACTGTATTATCCACACAATAGATTGCATATACTCAATACAAGTAACCACCGATATCGTGACAGAAGTAATGCGAACCTAAAGTAAAACCGACTTTATAAAACTAAAACCTGAATATACTGACGTATTGGTCAATTAACAGCAGCGAAAGTGGTTTAACAAACGATGAGAACAATCATACAATTTCAACATGACTGATATAAATTACAATTTGATACAATGAAGTGCCTTGTTCACCAACATTAGTGAGGCTGGGATAGTAAATGTCCAGAACAGTAATGCATGAAAGCAAGAATTACAGAAATCATATCTGGAAAGAGTGACTTACAAGGATCAACAAAGTCTGCCAGGACTGGATAGTAAATACTCTGTATATGCAGAAAAGCAAAATGTATCTTGAGCAGTATCATACAAGACCAACTGAACTTTCACTTTGTGTCGGCCCGGAGGATCTGTGGAACTCAAGCATTTGGATCCGATCCATGTTCCCCTTTTTATGAGAAACACAGATTCTGCTAATACAGCGAATTAGGCCCTCTTACTTATAATACTGGACACCCTCTAGTGAGTAATTATGATCCATGCAGATTGGCATTAATTACTGACATTGAAAAAACAGATTCAGCTATTCTCTTGCACTCGGACACGTTGCATAGAACAAATTACATTGATCACATGTTATGTTGACCTCAGTGAAAACCATCAGAGCAATGGAAAGAAAGAGAAAATGTGGAACTCCGTGTCTTAGAATACAGATGAAAAGTGAGATGAGATCGGTTTACTTGTCTGAGATTATTTCTGCGATGCAATCCTGTGATTTTAGTGAAATGCAGATCACTTTGCAGTGGCGCCATTAATATTCACAGCTGGACTGGATCGATCTGGTTTCCGCCGATTGGCAGATCCGATGTAAATTCCCGGGGAGACTCTCAGTTCTCGGTTTCTTTGCAAATATTTTTGGACATCGGGAGGCCTTCTAAATAGATTAACTCTTTCAGAGACCCCTCTGAATAACGAAACACTTCCTACAATCCCCTGAAAACGTCTGTTCTTTCCCTGTTTTGCCTACAAATATTGGAGCTGGTTGCCCCCGCTAATATTATTAAATATTATAGAATTTTCTGTAAATTTCATCACAATCCAGCCCTTCCCCCGAGAGGCTCCTGTAAATATGGACTCAGTCCATCAGAATGTTTAAAGAATGGACAGTCAGTGCGATCTGCCCTTAAAGAATTGACTCAATCTCAGAAATCTTGGAAGATAAAGGGGTATTTGATAGAATTCCCCTGAATACTGACACATTGCAAGCAGCCCTATGAGAAAGTGACACAACTCCGATTACTCGCTGTGAATACAAGCGAATTTCAAGGAACACACTTCCCGATTCATCCCAGTGTCAAGACTACCACGGTCGGGCGGGGGTAATGTTTAAATCCGTGCCCTCTGTGATATGCTCTGTAATTATTGAGTCAATCTCATTGACCCTGTAAATAATGACCCGATCTGATTAACTCCCCTTTAATACAGGAATAATCACGGGGATTGCTGCAAATATCGCCACACTCTCAGGGACCCCGATAAATATCGCCACACTCTCAGGGACCCCGATAAATATCGCCACACTCTCATGGACCCCGATAAATATCGACAGACTCTCAGTGACCCCGATAAATATCGCCACACTCTCAGCGACCCCGATAAATATCGCCACACTCTCAGGGACCCCGATAAATATCGACATGTTCTTGGGGAGCCCCTGTTAATATTAATAGCCTCTCCCCTTTTTCCCTATAAGAAATGCCACAGCCTCAGATACCTTTCTGTACGTTCATTAAACCCCCTGTGAACTTTTGCTCACTACCATTAATCTCCTCTCAATACTGAAAAACTCCACTTATAAGAACATAAGAACATAAGAAATAGGAGCAGGAGTAGACCAATCGGCCCCTCGAGCCTGCTCCGCCATTCAATGAGATCATGGCTGATCTGATCCAACCTCAACTCTAAAGAACACAAGAAGTAGGAGCAGGACCAGGTCACTCGGCCCCTGGGCCCGCTCCGCCACCCACAGGGCCTTGACCGATCCGAACTCAAACGCATGTCCAATTTCCAGCCCGCTCCCCGTAACCCCTGATTCCCTTTACTTCTCGGAAACGGTCTATTTCTGTTTTAAATTTATTTAATGAAGTAGCTTCCACAGCTTCCTGGGGTAGCAAATTCCACAGACCCACTACCCTCTGAGTGAAAAAGTTTCTCCTCATCTCAGTTTTGAAAGAGCAGCCCCTTATTCTAAGATTATGTCCCCTAGTTCTAGTTTCACCCATCATTGGGAACATCCTCACCGCGTCCACCCGATCAAGCCCCTTCACAGTCTTATATGTTTCAATAAGATCGCCTCTCATTCTTCTGAACTCCAATGAGTAGAGTCCCAATCTACTCAACCTCTCCTCGTATGTCCACCCCCTCATCCCCGGAATTAACCGAGTGAACCTTCTTTGTACTGCCTCGAGAGCAAGTATGTCTTTTCTTAAGTATGGACACCAAAACTGTATGCAGTACTCCAGGTGCGGTCTCACCAATACCCTATACAACTGCAGCAATACCTCCCTGTTTTTATATTCTATCCCCCTAGCAATAAAAGCCAACATTCCATTGGCTTTCTTGATCACCTGCTGCACCTGCAGACTAACTTTTTGATTTTCTTGCACCAAGACCCCCAGATCCCTTTGTACTGCAGTACTTTCCAGTTTCTCGCCATTAAGATAATAACTTATCTTCTATCATATCAGATGTGGCTCAGTTGTTATCACTCTCGCCTCTGAGTCAAGAGGTTGTGGGTCCAAATCTCACTCCAGCGACTTGAGCACAAAAATCTAAGCTAACACTGCATTGCAGTTCTCATTGATTGATGTGCTGTCGGATGTGCCATCTTTCAGATGAGACGTTAAACCGAGGTCCTGTCTGTTCTCTAAAGTGAACGTAAAAATCCCAAGGCACTATTTTGAAGAAGAGCAGGGTAGTTATCCCCGGTGTCCAGGGCCAATACATACCCCTCATGCAGATTATCTGGTCATTCTCACATTGCTGTTTGTGGGAGCCTGCTATGCACAAATTGGCTGCCGCATTTCCTACATTACAGCAGTGACTCCACTTCAATAGGTACTTCATTAGCTGTAAAGCGCTTTGGGACGTCCTGAGGAGGTGAAGGGCACTATATAAATGCAAGAATGTCTCTTATGTTTCTCTCTATTAAAAAATATGTAGAATCCCCATTTTTAATTGATACGCTGTCCTGCCACCGGGTAAATATTACAAAAAAGACATAGAGTCACTGGAGAAGGTACAAAGATGATTTGCAAGAATGATAACAGAACTGAGAGGTTATACCTATCAGGAGAGATTGAACAGGCTGGGGCACAATTCTTTGGATTAAAGGAGGCTGACTGGTGACCTAAAAGAGGTCTTTAAGATTAGGAAAGCGTTTGACAGGGTGGGTGCAGAGAAGATGTTTCCACTTGTGAGGGAGACCACAACTAGACGCCATATAGATAAGTAAGTCACCTGTAAATCTAATAGAAAATTTCTGTATGCAGAGAGCAGTTAGAAGGTGGGATTTGCTACCACACGGATTGATTGAGGCGAATAGCTTCAATGCATTTAAGGGAAAGCTGGATAATATATGGGTTGAGAAAGGAATAGAAGGATATGCTGTTAGGGTTAGATGAGGAAGGTGGTAGGAGGCTCGTGTGGAACATAAACCTCGGCGCAGACCAGTCTGAATGGTCTGTTTCTGTGCTGCAAGTTCTATGTAATTTTATGTACAGTAAACTCACGTCTACAGGAGGTGTTCTGAGCAGAGCCATTCAGTTTGCAGCAACCCTATTTGGCCTGTGCAGGAACAAAAGGAACATGGCATTTGATACTGTGTGGACTGGATCCATTACCCCGGTAACTTCTTTACCTGGTGCTTGTCGTGTGATTACTGCCCTCAGCAGTTTATTCTTCCCTTGAAATTTCTAATGCACTTCGTACATTGACAATTACCCGGTACAATCTGTCATTTACTTTTTTCGGAGTGCAATACACCAGACCTCGGTTAGTACAGGATTCACACATTGCCCATATTTTTATTCACTGTTTAATGCAGCGTGTTATTTCCCCATCACCGTTGCAGAACTAGATCCCGTGCAATTTCAATGATCTCCTTATAGTTTCCACGTCCAGAGAAAAGCATTTTTGCTCCCACGCTGGGTTTTCTTGGTTTTTCTCATCATGGCGCTTGAGTCAAATAGAATTGAAGTCCAGCTCGCCCGCGACTCTGATACAGCACCTGCTCCCAGGGAAGTTATCGCCCTATTACGAGGATTGAGGCTACACTCGCTGCATTCGCCCTTTGCTCTCAGTACTCCTCAGCGACTCTTGGCTCTGCCCGGATCCTCCCGCCTTTTTGTACCAGATTTTGTGGAGATATCACATCCTCTCTGTTGCCTGGCAATGTTATCCGGAATCCAATAAAGGGTTCTCCACCTCGTAGAACGTTTTGTCCACCGCTCCATGTTTGGCAACTTTCACTTACAGATCTCTGCCCGGATTATTTCTCCGTCCGCCACTCTGTCCAAGGATATCCAAGGTCATACGAGAGTCACATACTCACCCTAATAGAAATATGGGTCGCTTGAAGCAAGCGGCATTAATCATTCACCATCGGGGCCTATCACTGGGTGTTAAAGTCTTTTGCTCAACAGCCCACAGCCCGACCGACCACTGCCATCTTCACGGGTAAAGAACGGATGTATGTCTATCTCGGGCCTTTGTTCCTGGACCTCATTGCTACATGACACTGCCGGCCTTCTGCAGCTGGCCCAGTAAATGGAGCAATTTTACAATGCTACAGCCAGTACATGGCTCTTTTGCCGGAACCTGTTGTGATGCAACCTCAAACTTCTCTGTTTTTAGTTAGCAACCCGTGCTGATGTGAAGGGGGCAGCTCATACTGGCTTTGTGATTCCACTTAACGCGTCCCTGATACCACCTTCCAGTTTTCCCATTGTGCTTAACAGGAGTGCGCTATGTCTTCTGGAACGCAGCTAGTTTCTTGCTCAGAAGGGTTTGCTCTCCTCTCCTGCCGGGTGGGGTCCAATACTGGCGCTTCTACAATGCCGTTTCTCTGGTCTGAATTGACTTAAAAGGGAAGGAGGAATTGAGTCCATTCATTGCGGCTATGGTGGGAGTTTGACTTTTACGATGCGAGTTGTTATGATCTGGAATGCATTGCCTGAAAGGGTGGTGGCAGTCGGTTCAATAGTAACTTTCAAAAGGGAAGTGGCTACATACTTGAAAAGGAGGATTTTGACTGTCTGTGTGGAGTTTGCACATTCTCCCCGTGTCTGCGTGGGTTTCCTCCGGGTGCTCCGGTTTCCTCCCACAGTCCAAAAATGTGTGGGTTAGGTTGATTTGGCTATGATAAATTGACCCTTAGTGTTAGGGGGGATTAAATATGTGGGGTTACGGGGGTAGGGTGGGATATGTGTACTGTGGGGATTAAAGCAGGGACAGGGTACTGGATTTGGATGATCAGCCATGATCGTATTGAATGGCGGAGCAGGCTCGACGGGCCGAATGGCCTACTCCTGCTCCTAGATTCTATGTTTCTATGTTTCTATGTTTGCCGGGCTATGGGGTAAGAGTAGTGGAGTGGCACTAACTGGACAGCTATTTCTAAGAGCCAGCACAGACACGTTGTGCCAAATGTGCTGCGTCATTCTATGATTCTAATGAGACAACTTTTTCTTCGAATCCGAAAAGCGAGGAAGCCCATAATGTCTCTGAGGAGGACTTGCTGAAGGTCGCCCTACGTTTTGCTCCTGGCACGGACATCAGGATAGGCTGACCACAGGGCCTTATGTGATGTCCCAGGCAATGCTTCTGCGCAATTCCTGAGGGAGGCGCTAGCCACCATGGAAATTCCTCTTCCCTGGTCGAGATGTTAGTTCCCTGCTCCCCAAGAAAGTGCAATCTCCATTTCCTGAAAAACGCTGGCTCACTCTTCCTGCTCATCTCAGATTATAAAAAACTGTTAACGCGATGGCTACTCGCCTAGACAACATATTCGCTCACATCACACACCTTGAGCAACACCTACAGTGTTCCGAGCCACTTAATACACTGTCCCATCCATCTGGTCTGGGACCTGATCCGTCATTCCCAGAGGTCTGGTAAGTGATCTGATCGACTGGACCATCCTTTTCGTACTGGATCTGACCCACCATTCCCAAAGGTCTTGTCTGGGAGCTGATCCACCATTCCCAGATTTTTGGTCTGGGATTTTACCTACCATTCCAAGATGACTGCTGTGGGACCTGAACCACCATACCATCCATCTGGTCTGGGACCTCTGCCATCATTCGCCGAGGTATGGTATGAGATGTGATCCAGCTTTCCCAGAACTCTGGTCTGTCGAGCTCTTTTTTTGTCCTAGTTCTGGAGAAGGTATTTAACGAGAGAGGACCATTAATATTTATTCAGAAATCTGCAGACATGTTGTTTTGGGAGCATTTTCTCACCTGTATCTGAATTCTGTTTGCTGCTGGTTAGTGTCCAATTAACTTTAAATCCTTCTGACGCCTCTCTTTACTTTGGGAGAGAATTAAGTCAGCGATTCCACATGCCTATCTCCATCGAACCTTTACTCCACCTCTTACATAAGAGGGTGGCTGTACTGGCTCGATATGAGCCCATGTGGAGGAGAGTCCATTTGGCTTACACTGAGGACCTGCTCCTCAAGGTGATGGATCCCGCAACCTCTGATAAAATAAATTGGGATAAATTTTCTAAAATCTTAGTCGGTCAGTGGCAGGTAGACCCACTGACAGAGAAGCTCCAAGTTTTAAGTTGGAGCTTCACCCGTGTTTTATATCTGCGAGTCTTCCTGAGCCACTGCGAGGAAGCCGGATACCTGGAGTGAGCTGGAGGTGAACCATCATGGCCTGACTCAGAGCTTAGACAAGACTGGGACTGATCTGAATACATTCCGAAATGGTAAGAGTTTTGGACACTAACTTACCGGTGACCTCATTGCTCCGGTAAGGGTTGGTAACTGTGAACCCACCCCATGAATATTGTTGGAAAAAGAAAAGCGGGTGCTTACTATGAAGGGCGGCCGATTTGTACGCCAATTTTACGTCTGGGCGTAAAACAAAATTCAGCTCATTGTTTCTTGCCGGCGGAATAGACAGCTTCTGGCTCTCTGGAAAGTACACGGATATCAGTTCTGTTATACTTTATGTTCTACAAAGCCCAGAATTCCGCGGCATCTGAGCACATGTTGTTTTTCTAGTTGGATTTGACCTGTGGAAAAAGAGAAGTAGGGAACGTACAACGCTGAAAGCCCAGGAATTCAAGGGAACAGTGTTATAACGGAGCCAGAGATAATCTGCAGCCCAGTCATTGTAGACTGTCCCGGGGGGAAGGGAGATTAATTTATTTCGAGGGACAGGGGGCTCCCACACATAGCACAGAAAGTCCCTCAATATTACACTCTCCTTAAATCTAGTCGGCGCCGCACACATAATGGGACATAGGAACAGGAGTAGGCCATTGAGCCCCTCACGACTGTTCCGCCATTCCATTAGATCACGGCTGACCTGCATTTAGTTCCAGCTACCCGACTTGGCACTTTATCCCTTACACAGTAAAAAACGATGACGGCCCAGAAATTGATCTCGCTCTGTTCCCGCGGGGGTAAGCCTTTCCCGCGATGTCTCACCTCGCTTATGCTTTTTCTGATCCAGCTCGCACGAAATTGATGTTCCAGACATCAGCTGTGCTGGGCTTGCGTATCCCAGCGGCGTAGTTAATTCGTGCGAGCTGTGGGATCACGTGACTCAGTTAGAGCCAATGGCAGCACACCATCTTCCATTCATAAGTCTCACAGCATGGCTGAGAGACTTATGAATCTTACACCCCCCCAAAATAACAGCTAAACCTCAATTAAATTAAAAAAAAAACCCATCACATTAATAAAATAAGTATAGTTAATTAAATTAACCATTTTAAATAAAAAATTAAATTTTTGAAAAAATTTAAAATCTTTTAAAAAGTTATAAAAATAAACTTACCTGTCTTTCAAGTCTATAAAAAAGATATACCTGTAAAAAAAAATTCAAAAAAATACTTAATTCACTACTTACCTTCTTAAAAGCGGGTCTTACTCCTCCTTTTTACATTTCCAAAATCTTCCCTACTTACCTGCGCGTCCAAAGCATGAAGTGCACAGCGTGCGCGCAGCCTGTAGCGCGCACGCGATGCACTCAGGCCCCGCCCCCTTTTCGGAAGAGCAATTGCCGGTTTTCAGCGCATGCGCAGGGCATGCAGAAAACCGGCAATTGGAGTGGGAATACGCGAGAGTATGCAGTGCGTACTCTCGCGTCCCGGGATCAATTTTCGGCCCGACATAGTATTTACGGCACAGAAATAGGCCATTCGGCACAACAGATCCTTTCCGGTGATAATGCTCCACACCAGGCTCCGCCCACCATATTCATCTAACTCCATCAACATATCCTTCTATTCTTTACTCACTCAAGTGTTTATCGAGCTTCCCCTTAAATGCATCTCTGCTATTCGACCCAACCACTCCTTGTGGTAGCGAGTTCCACATTCTCACCACGCTCTGGTAAAGAAGTTTCTCCTGAATTCCCGATTGGAATTATTAGTGACTATTTGGATACAGTCGTGGGCCAGCTCCCATTAAGTGAGTGTCTTCATCGAGTATTTACGTGGCCCGTCCACGGGTCAAGTCCTAGCGAATCGTCACGGGCCAAGGAGGGCAGCGGATTCTTGGGCGTTAAGGCGGACCGCGTAGATTTCGTCAATACGGGCGGCCAGCACAGGTCTGCCAAGCATGGAAGGCAGCATAAAAGGTAGAAGCGAAACTGAGTCAGTGTCATGAGGATAAAGTTAGTAGCCCCATGTCATCATTTGATGTGTATGGAGAGAGTACAACAGGCACACGGGGTTGTAACAAACAATACATCAATGATGACGGAGAAAAAAACTAACCGGGTATGACAGCAACAACTGTGTACACTCACACCCCTGTGTGGAGATCGGTCTGGGTACATAGCCAGCATTTGGAGCTCAGGAGGGTACATCTTGGACATCGTCAACTGCAGAGAATCTTCTCAAGTCCCCTGACCCCTTGGAATGGCGGCGACTTCCCATCCAGTGTGACCTGAGTTGATTAACCGCTGTTGGTAGCGTTCAAATCGTCAATACTCTCGCCTGGTCGCGATCTTAATTGGCAGAGTCCTGTTCCGTCAGCCCTGTAGGAGCGAGTCTGACATGATGTTTTATTCTAAGGCCTCGTGTCAGTTTGAACCCCGAAAGGTATAAAGAGCATCGTGTTTCTTAGGTTTCTAGTCCCCTCCTATGGGAAGGAATGATCGCTGCCGATCATCTTTGAGTTACTCGGTCAGTCAGCTTGGCAACACCGCCGTGTCAGCGGCAGGACTGCGTATTGGTATGATTCACTGTGGTTTAGATCTCAAAGATTGCCACAGCTACATCGTAACACCGGCTCCCCAACATTAGGAAGAAAGACTTACGGGCGTGAGGATTCTCGAAAGCCCTGCACTAAATTCGTAAGAGGTAGAGTTGGTTTGGTTACCCTGTCTATTTGTGGAGTTACTCGGCCAATCGTTTAGTCAGCCCAGCGGGACCGCGTGGAGGTCCGACTCACTGTGACTTAGAAACCCAAAGATGGCCACAGCTACTTTCTAACCTTAGACTCCCCGAAGAGAGTCATAGTTACTCCCGCCTCTTATATGTGTGGACCCTAGTTCTGTTCTTGCCCGCAAGTAGATACATCTTGTCTAGATCTACCCTACCACAATATTTCGTAATCTTAAAGACCTCCCTCAGTATTTCCTTTACTGGAGAAAAGAGCCCCAGCCTCTTCAATCTTTCCTGATACGTATAACCTCAGTTCTGCTTCCATTCTTGTCAATCTTTTTTTCTCCTTCCCCAGTGCCTCGATATCATTTTTTTAATATGGATACAAGATGTGTTCACAATACTCCAAGTGTAGTCTAACCAAGGTTCTATTTAAGTTTAACACAGCTTGTGTGCTTTTCAATTCTAAGACTCCAGAATTAACCCCAGCGCTTTGTTTCCTTTTTTATGGTCTTATAAATCTGTGTCGCTACTTTTAGTGACGTGTGTATCTGTCCCCCTCGAGACCTCTGTTCCTCCCCTCCCCATTTACACACTGAATTTCCAAGATGTTTGTCGCCTCGCATTCTCCCTACCAAAATGTACAACCTTACACTTAAGCAACGCCACGATTTTAAAATTCTCATCCTTTTGTTCAAATCCCTCCACTGCCTTGCCCCTCCCGATCTCTATAATCTCCACCAGCCCCACAAACACCCGACATATCTGTGCCCCTCTAATTCTGCCCTATTGGGCATCCCTGATTATAATCGTTAAGCTCTGGAATTCCCTCCATAAACCCCTCCACCTCTCTATATCTATTTCCTCCTTCAAGACGCTGCTTAAATCCTACCTCTTTGAGCAAGCTTTTGGTCACCTTCCCTAATTTCTCCTTATGTGGCTCGGCGTCAATTTATTTGTCTTATAATTACTCCTGTGAAGCACCTTGAGCCGTTTTACTACGTTAAAGGCGCTATATAAATACAAGGTGTAGTTGTTTTACATTGGAGTTCATTTTTCAGTTACGTGCCCATTCTGAAAGTTTCACAGTTGCTTCCAGTTTTTGTCGAAGTCCTCCCTTGTATTAACTGCTCCCCGACCCCCATAATTTGGTGCCATTCACAAATTTTGATATTCTACTTCCACTAAATCTTAATAAACTTACCCAACAAAAATATATCAATCTCAGTATTGACATTTTAACTTGCACCCACCCCCACCCCACCAGCCTCTACACATTTTTGAGGGAGATGGTTTCGGTTTCCACTATTTTGTGTGAAGAAGGGCTTCCTGATATCATCTCCAAAGGCCATTAGTTTGAAGGAAAATTCAACCCTGCGGCATTCCAACTCATTGCAGACTGAACTATTAGATGTTTCAGTGCTGGTGAGCTTTGATTGGATAGTGGCCAGTTCGATGAATGTCTTTCCATGTCTGTGGGTGAAGCCAATCACTGAGAAGTAGCTGCTGAATTTTGACTGCGATTGTGTACAATGGGTGTTAGCGGACCGGCAGCTCAAGTTCAATTTAAATGAAAATAAGGAGGGTTGTAAAGTATTATGCCAATTCGCTATCACCCGTTTTATGACATCTCACGACGGCAAAATCTACCCCACCCCCCCCGCCCTGTGGAGAGCGTTGGCTAAAATTGCAGGATTGACTTCTATCTGAGGAAAGTGTGAGGGGGTTGGAGTCTACAAGCAGGGAAGTCCTGCTACAATTATACAGGGTGTTGGTGAGACCACACCTGGAGTACTGCATACATTTTTGGTCTCCTTAATTAAGGAGGGATATACTTGCATTGGAGGCAGTTCAGAGAAGGTTCTCTAGGTTGATTCCTGAAATGAAGGGGTTGACTCATGAAGAAAGTTTGAGCAGTTCGGTTCTATGCTCTTTGGAGTTTAGAAGAATGAGTGGTGATCTTATTGAAACATATAAAATACTGAAGGGGCTTGACAGGGTAGATGCAGAGAAGATGTTTCCCCTCATGGAGGTATGTAGAACTAGGGGGCATAGTTTTCAAATAAGGGGTCGCACATTTAAAAGTGAGAAGAGGAGGAATTTCTTACCTCAGAGGGTCGTAAATCTGTGGAATTCTCTGCCCCAGAGAGCTGTGGAGGCTGGGTCATTGAATATATTTAAGGTGGAGATGGATAGATTTTGGAACAATAAATGAGTAAAGAGTTATGGGGAGTAGGCAGGAAAATGGAGCTGAGCCCAAGATCCAATCAGACATGATCACATTAAATGGCGGAGCAGGCTCGATGGGCTGAATGGCCTGCTCCTGCTTCTATTTCTTATGTTCTTATGTCCTTAAGCACTCTAAACTGTACAATGAAAGCCGCTCTCCAGTCATGTCGGAGCCGAAAGACCCTGGGAATGGATTTATTTTAATCCCATTGTTTCTTAAAATAAGATTGAAAAAACTTCGTTTGGAAGAACATCCGCAACAATTATTACAATGTAATTTGCTATCTAAAGTGTTTTAGTCAAACGGATTAACTGGAGCTGTTTATTCAATGACCGTAAATAATGCCTGGTAACATGGAACTATCTGATTCCCTGGAGGGTGTTCCTGTCTATGAATAGGACCTCTGTTACGTAAGTATGCCAGTGGGAGCATCACCTCCAACATAAGGAGACATCACCAGTCTTAGAAACATAAGAACATAAGAAGAGGAGTAGGCCACAAAGCACTTTAACTCTGTTACACAATGTAAACAGATCATGGCTGATCTGTATCCCCACGCCATCTACATACCTTGTTTCCGTAACCACTGATGACCTTAACTAACAAAGAACTATCAATCTGAGTTTTGACATTTTCAATTGATCCCCAGCCTCATCAAATTTTTGGCCGCGTGTGTTTCAAGTTATCACTGCTGTTTGTGTGGAGAAGTGCTTAATGACATCTCCCTTGAAGGCGCTAATTGAAGGTTGTGTCCGCTTGATCTGGACTCCCCCACCAGAGGAAATAATGTTTCTCTCTCTATTCTATATTCTCCTTTCATCATTTTCAACACCTCAATTAGATTAACCCTTAATCGACACTGCTCATGGGAATACAAGCCTAGTCTATGCAACCTTTCCTCATAATTTAATACTTTTATCCCAGATATCATTCTGGTGAATCTGTGCTTCACCTCCTCCAACGCCAATATATCCTATCTAGGTACGGTGCCCAGAAGTAAACCCAGTACGCCGGATGAAGTCTAACCACAGCTTTATAAAAATGCAACATAAATTCTACCACTTTGTATTCCAGAAACCTTGAGATAAAGTCTAACATTCCATTAGCCATTTAAGTTCTTTTTTGTACCTGCCCACCAGTTTTTAGTGACTTCTGTTGATGGAGCCCTGAATCACTCAGCTCCTCCACATTTCCTAGCTTCGCAACATTTACATTAATACTCTGGTCTATCTTTTTTAGGTCCAATGTGGATGACCTCACACTTCACTACATTAAACGCCGTCTGCCACAGTTTTGCTCAGTCACTTAAACTATCAATGCCCCTTTGCAATATTCTGCTCTCATTTAGTATATCAGCCATTCCTTCTGCCTCCATCAATAGATCGCAGTAGACGCTGTCTGATCTACCACTGTAGTTAGCGCCTCAAAAAATTCAGGCAGGCTCGTTAGACACGACTTACCCTTTAAAAATCCATGCGAGCTCTCTCTGATCAGTTCATATCTGTCCAAATATTTAGTCACTCTTTCCTTTTCAACAGCTTCTATTAACTTCCCCACATCAGATGTTAGACTATTAGGCTATGATTTCCTCGTTTATCTTTCTATCCTTCTTAAATAGTGGATTAACATTGGTAATTTGCCAGTCCAATGGGAAATTCCTGAATCGAAAACTTCTTGGAATATCTACAAGAGTATCTACAATTTACTCACCACCTTCATTTATAACCCTGGGTTGGAAACCATATGGTTCTGGAGATTTATGTATCTATTTTCTCATTATTTTCCACATTGCCATTATTTTACTTATAATAAATCTGGTAAGATCCTGCCCTTGATTTAGTTTTAGCTTTCTCTGGCACTTTATCCTCTACCGTGAAGATCGATACAAAGAAAGTATTTAGCAAGCCTACCATTTCATGATTTTCAATTATAATATCAGTCTACCAATAAACCTAGAAATGCAGAGCAGGTCTCAGTGAGGATAAATTTCAATAAACGTTCAAAAACAATCAATAGAACAGCAGACAATTACGTCCTAATTCCTGCTGCGCCTAATAATCTGATGGTAACTTGAAGAGACTAACTGAGCATAGTGTAACCGAAGGAAGGTCGTGCACGAACTTAAGTGTGGGACCATTATTGTGGGGGGAGACGCTTAAATTTGGAGGGATTGATAGACGATCATAAAAGATTGAGGAGTCTAGGGCCTATTGTAGTTGTGTGCAGACTGATGTCCAAAGTTCCGTGAGCTTTTAAGTTGTGAATTTGTTTTGTTCCGGATCGCGTGTCTCTTGGTGAATGCAATAATTTCCAGAGCCTGGAGTTCCCGCCAATATTCAGCCTAGAAAGATATGTAATGTGGGTGCAAACAAACTAGATGGCTTATGTGGTGCTTTATCAAATGTCTTTTGAAAGTCCATATATGCAACATCTACTCCACTGCCTTCATCAAACCTCTCTGTTAATTCATCAAAGAACTCAAACAGATTAGTCCGACAAGATTTCCCTTTAACAAATCTGTGTTTTCTGTTCCTAATGCTTCTCCAAGTGAGAATTAATTTTGTCGTTGACAATGGTCTCGAGTAGTTTTCCCACTACTTACTTTAGACGGATTGACCTGTAGTTACCAGGTTTATCTCGCTCACTTTTCTGAATAGGGTTGTAACATTTGCAATCCTCCAGTCCTCTGGCACCACTCCATATCCAAGGAGGATTGAAAAATTGTGGTCAGAGCTTCTGCTATCTCCACCTTAGCTTCCCTCAGCAACCAAGGATGCATCCCATCTGGACCGGGTGACTTGGTAACTTTATTCTTTCTTCCTTTACAGCGACATTAATTTCAACCTCTTCTTCTGTGAAGACGGATGCAAGTACTCAATCAATACCTAAATCATTGCCTCCACAAGAAAATGTCCTTCTTTGTCTCTAATCAGCCCCACGATTCCTTTAACTATCTTTTACTTTTTATATGTTGAGTTGGAGAAAGTTCCAACTCACCCAGGACTTGTTGTCAGGCAGGTAGCCAATCAGCATAGTGGCAGTCATGGGGTCGAGAATAATGGTGAAGAGGTAATGTTGGGTAACCCTAATCCTCATCGGCCCCGCAAAATCTGTGTCCATGACTTCTGGGTGTAAGTGAGTTACACGCGTAAGTATAATACTCCCAATTCACCTCAATGTTTAACGTTTCTTCATTAAACCCGATTTGGAAAAATTCTCATCCACACAACTGGTGACGCCCCCAACTGTTAAATGTGCGTATCTTCTAATTGCACTTATTTAGAGGTTGTTGGCGGAAAGGTCTTTTGACATTTATGTCCCTATTTTTATTGAAAGCTATAGGAAGCGCAGATCAGCTGACCAGGAGCGAATTGAAGCTTCCATCAGCTGCGGCAGCTTCAAAAAGCAGTTTTACAGGCGATTTTCCAAACAAAATATAAAGATGGCGCATTTTAGGGCGCTACCACTGCTTGAAGCACATTGGAACATAAGAAATAGGAGCAGGAGTAGGCCATTTGTATTATATTCAATTACCATCGTTAGGTATGACCTCCCCTTTAAAAATCCACTTTGAGTCTATCCAGCAGCTCAAATTTCTCCAAGTGCTTCGTCACTCTGTCCTTAATTATAGAGTTCAATAACTTCCCCAGTGCTGATACTGGACTAAAAGTTATATAATTTCTTGGCTTCTTTCCATTACCTGTCTTAGACAACCTAAGATGAAGTAGATTATCTGCTTTATCTCTGCTGCTCATTCTGTGTTGCTGTAAATTCTCCAGAAAGAAATAAAAAACAACCACTTGCATTTATATAGCGCCTTCAACATTGTAAAATGTTCCAGGGCGCTTCACAGGAGCGTCATGAAACAAGATATGACACCGAGCCATATAAGGAGATATTATGATATATGACCAAACTCTTGATCAAAGAGGTAGGTTTAAGAACCGTCGTAAAGGAGGAAACAGTGGTAAAGAGGAGGAGAGTTTTAGAGAGAGAATTCCAGATTTCAGGGCCTTGGCTGCTGAAGCCACAGCCACCACTGGTGGAGCGATTAACATCGGGGATGCACAAGAGGCCAGAATTAGAGGAGCGCATAGACCTTGGAGGATGGTAAGGCTGGGGAAGGTTACAGAGATTGGGTGAGGCGAGCCATGAAAGGATTTGAAAGCAAGCATGAGAACTTTAAAATCGAGACATTGACGGAGCAGAACTCAGTGTAAGTCAGCGAGCACAGTGCTGATGGATTAACGGGACATGGTGTGAGTTAGGATACCGGCAGCCGAGTTTTTGAAGAAATCAAGGTTATGGAGGGTAGAAGATGGGAGAGCAGCCAGGAGAGTGTTGGAACAGACAAGTCTATGGTAAGAAAGTCATGGATGAGGGTTTCAGGAGCAGATGATATGAGGCAGTTGCGCAGTTTATCGATGTTACGGAGGTGGAAGTAGCCGGTCTTGGTGAAGGAGAGTATACGTGGTCGGAAGACAAGTTTTGGGTCATTGATAAATTATTCACTCCCGATTTGGTGTCCCAGAGGAAGGTGATTATTAAATTAGTGGACCAAACAATATTAATATGTTGAAAAGTGCAGAATATGCATTGTAAATTGTATTAATTTTGTAAAGATATGCGCTAATCCGCATAAGAGATTAACGTGTAAAGTTAAGGCACATGGGATTGTGAGCAAGGTATTGACTTGGATAGAGAACTGGTTAGCGGACAGAAAGGAGAGAGTAGGAATGAATGGGTCTTTTTCCGAGTGGCAAGCAGTGACTAGTGGGGGACCGCAGGGATCGGTCCTTGGACCCCAGCTATTCACAATATAAATTAATGATCTAGATAAGGGAACTAAATGTAATATCTCCAAGTTTGCAGATGACAGAAAGCTGTGTGGGAGTGTGTGCTGCGAGGAGGATACCGAGAAACTCCAGGATGATTTGGACAGGTTGGGTGAGTGGACAGAAGCGTGGCAGATGCAATATAAAGTGGATAAATGCGAGGTTATCCACTTTGGTGTCAAAAACAGAAAGGCAGACTATTATCTGAATGGCAATAGATTGGGAGAAGGGGAAGTGCAACGAGACCTGGGTGTTCTTGTGCACCAGTCGCTGAAAGTAAGCATGCAGGTGCAGCAGGCAGTGAAGAAGGCAAATGGTATATTGGCCTTCATAGCGAAAGGGTTTGAGTATAGGAACAGGAATGTCCTGCTGCAGTTGTACAGGGCCTTGGTGAGACCACACCTTGAGTACTGTGTGCAGTTTTGGTCGCCTTATCTGAGGAAGGATGTTCTTGATATGGAAGGAGTTCAGCGAAGATTCACAAGGCTGATACCTGGGATGGCAGGAGTGACATATGAGGAGAGATTGGGTCGATTGGGCTTATACTCGCTGGAGTATAGAAGACTGAGAGGGGATCTCATGGAAACATATAAAATTCTGACAGGTCTGGACAAACTAGATGCAGGAAGAATGTTCCCGATGGTCGGAGAGTCCAGAACCAGGGGTCATAATCTAAGGATAAGGGGTAAGCCATTTAGGACAGAAATGAAGAAGAATTTCTTCACCCAGAGAGTGGTGAAACTGTGGAATTCTCTACCACAGAAGGTAGTTGAGGCCAAGTAATTAAATATATTCAAGAATGAGTCAGATATATTTCTTAAAGCTAAAGGTATCAAGGGATATGGGGAGAAGGCAGGTACAGGGTACTGAGTTTGGATGATCAGCCAGGATCTCATCGAATGGCGGACCAGGTTCGAGGGGCCGAATGGCCTACTCCTGCTCCAATCTTCTATTTTTTATGTTTCTATGTAATCCATAGTTTGTGAATGTGCCACTTACTGCACACAAATCTGTAGAAACGGTTGATTTCCAATTGATTCTCTGCAAAAAACTTAATTCAAATATATTTGTTCCAGAGGAAGTGGTCATGATGGAAGATGTGGTAAATGATTTAATTCAGCGAATTTACTGTCCTTATTTGATTTAAAATTTCCAATGGAAACGGGAAAGATTGAATAAGAAAATAGAAAAAAGGATACGGGATCCGAGACATCATAAATAGAGGCAAAGTGTACAAATGCAAAGATGTGCTACAAAATATTTAAAAATCACTAATTAGGCCTGAATTTACTGTGCTGCTCAGTCTGATTAACTGAATTATCTTATCCGCTCACTCTGATTATCTGAATTATCTGTACTGCTCCCTCTGATTATCTGAATTATCTGTGCTGCTCAATCTGAATATCTGAATTATCTGCGCTGCTCACTCTGATTATCTGAATTATCTGATCTGCTCACTCTGATTATCTGAATTATCTGTGCTGCTCTCTCTCATTATCTGAATTATCTGTGCTGCTCACTCTGATTATCTGAATTGTCTGTGCTGCTGTCTCTGATTATCTGAATTATCTGTGCTGCTCACTCTGATTATCTGAATTATCTGTGCTGCTGTCTCTGATTATCTGAATTATCTGTGCTGCTGTCGCTGATTACCTGAATTATCTGTGCTGCTCTCTCTGATTACCTGAATTATCTGTGCTGCTCACTCTGATTATCTGAAGTATCTGTGCTGCTCTCTCTGATTATCTGAATTATCTGTGCTGCTCACTCTGATTATCTGAATTATCTGTGCTGCTGTCTCTGATTATCTGAATTATCTGTGCTGCTGTCTCTGATTACCTGAATTATCTGTGCTGCTCACTCTGATTATCTGAATTATCTGATCCGCTCACTCTGATTATCTGAATTATCTGTGCTGCTACCTCTCATTATCTGAATTATCTGTGCTGCTGTCTCTGATTATCTGAATTATCTGTGCTGCTCACTCTGATTATCTGAATTATCTGTGCTGCTGTCTCTGATTATCTGAATTATCTGTGCTGCTGTCGCTGATTACCTGAATTATCTGTGCTGCTCTCTCTGATTACCTGAATTATCTGTGCTGCTCTCTCTGTTTATCTGAATTATCTGTGCTGCTCAATCTGATTATCTGAATTGTCTGTTCTACTCACTCTGATTATCTGAATTATCTGAACTGCTGTCTCTGATTATCTGAAATATCTGTGCTGCTCACTCTGATTTTCTGAATTATCTGTGCTACTCACTCTGATTATCTGAATTATCTGTGCTGCTCACTCCGATTATCTGAATTATCTGTGCTACTCACTCTGATTATCTGAATTATCTGTGCTGCTGTCTCTGATTATCTGAATTATCTGTGCTGCTGTCTCTGATTACCTGAATTATCTGTGCTGCTCACTCTGATTATCTGAATTATCTGATCCGCTCACTCTGATTATCTGAATTATCTGTGCTGCTACCTCTCATTATCTGTATTATGTGTGCTGCTGTCTCTGATTATCTGAATTATCTGTGCTGCTCACTCTGATGAACTGAATTATCTGTGCTGCTGTCGCTGATTAGCTGAATTATCTGTGCTGCTCTCTCTGATTACCTGAATTATCTGTGCTGCTCAATCTGATTATCTGAATTGTCTGTTCTACTCACTCTGATTATATGAATTATCTGTGCTGCTGTCTCTGATTATCTGAATTATCTGTGCTGCTGTCGCTGATTACCTGAATTATCTGTGCTGCTCTCTCTGATTATCTGAATTATCTGTGCGCCTCAATCTCATTATCTGTATTAACTGTGCTGCTCACTCTGATTATCTGAATTATCTGTGCTGCTGTCTGATTATTTGAATTATCTGTGCTGCTCAATCTGATTTTCTGAATTATCTGTGTGACTCACTCTGATTATGTGAATTATCTGTGCGACACTCTGATTATCTGAATTATCTGTGCTTCTTACACTGATTATCTGAATTATCTGTGCTGCTCACTCTGATTATCTGAATTATCTGTGCTGCTCACTCTGACTATCTGAATTATCTGTGCTGCTCACTCTGATTATCTGAATTATCTGTGTTGCTCACTCTGATTATGTGAATTATCTGTGCTGCTCACTCTGATTATCTGAATTATCTGCTCTTCTCACTCTGATTATCTGAATTATCTGCGCTGCTCACTCTGATTATCTGAATTATCTGTGCTGCTCACTCTGATTATCTGAATTATCTGTGCTGCTCACTCTGATTATCTGAATTATCTGAACTGCTGTCTCTGATTATCTGAATTATCTGTGCTACTCACTCTGATTATCTGAATTAACTGTGCTGCTCACTCTGATTATCTGAATTATCTGTGCTGCTGTCACTGATTATCTGAATTATCTGTGCTGCTCACTCTGATTTTCTGAATTATCTGTGCTACTCACTCTGATTATCTGAATTATCTGTGCTGCTCACTCTGATTATGTGAATTATCTGTGCTACTCACTCTGATTATCTGAATAATCTGTGCTGCTCACTCTGATTATGTGATTTATCTGTGCTTCTCAGTCTGATTATCTGAATAATCTGTGCGCCTCAATCTCATTATCTGAATTAACTGTGCTGCTCACTCTGATTTTCTGAATTATCTGTGCTGCTCAATCTGGTTATCTGAATTATCTGTGCTACTCACTCTGATTATCGGAATTATCTGTGCTGCTCACTCTGATGATCTGAATTATCTGTGCTACTCACTCTGATTATCTGAATAATCTGTGCTGCTCACTCGGATTATCTGAATTATCTGTGCTGCTCTCTCTGATCATCTCTGCTTCTTACTCTGATTATCTGAATTATCTGTGCTGCTCACTCTGATTATCTGAATTATCTGTGCTGCTCACTCTGATTATCTGAATTATCTGAGCTGCTGTCTCTGATTATCTGAATTATCTGAACTGTTGTCTCTGATTATCTGAATTATCTGTACTGCTCACTCTGATTTTCTGAATTATCTGAACTGCTGTCTCTGATTATCTGAATTATCTGTGCTGCTCACTCCGATTATCTGAATTATCTGTGCTGCTCACTCCGATTATCTGAATTATCTGTGCTGCTCACACTGATTATCTGAATTATCTGTGCTGCTCAATCTGATTATCTGAATTATCTGAACTGCTGTCTCTGATTATCTGAATTAACTGTGCTGCCCACTCTGATTACCTGAATTATCTGTGCTGCTCAATCTGATTATCTGAATTATCTGTGCTGATCACTCTGATTATCTGAATAATCTGTGCTGCTCAGTCTGATTATCTGAATTATCTGTGCTGCTCAATCTGATTATCTGAATTATCTGTGCTGCTCAATCTGATTATCTGAATTATCTGTGCTGCTCAATCTGATTATCTGAATTATCTGTGCTGCTCAATCTGATTATCTGAATTATCTGTGCTGCTCAGTCTGATTTTCTGAATTATCTGTGTGACTCACTCTGATTATCTGAATTATCTGTGTGACTCACTCTGATTATCTGAATTATCTGTGCAGCTCCACCCTGATTATCTGAATTATCTGTGCTTCTTACTCTGATTATCTGAATTATCTGTGCTGCTCACTGATAATCTCAGTTATTTGTGCTGCTCAGTCAGATTATCTGAATTATCTGTGCTGCTCACTCTGATTATCTGAATTATCTGTGCTGCTCACTCTGATTATCGGAATTATCTGTGCTGCTCACTCTGATTATCTGAATTATCTGTGGTGCTCAATCTGATTATCTGAATTGTCTGTTCTACTCACTCTGATTATCTGAATTATCTGAACTGCTGTCCCTGATTATCTGAATTATCTGAACTGTTGTCTCTGATTATCTGAATTATCTGTACTGCTCACTCTGATTTTCTGAATTATCTGAACTGCTGTCTCTGATTATCTGAATTATCTGTGCTGCTCACTCTGATTATCTGAATTATCTGTGCTGCTCACTCTGATTTTCTGAAATATCTGTGCTACTCTCTCTGATTATTTGAATTATCTGTTCTACTCACTCTGATTATCTGAATTATCTGAACTGCTGTCCCTGATTATCTGAATTATCTGAACTGTTGTCTCTGATTATCTGAATTATCTGTACTGCTCACTCTGATTTTCTGAATTATCTGAACTGCTGTCTCTGATTATCTGAATTATCTGTGCTGCTCACTCCGATTATCTGAATTATCTGTGCTGCTCACTCCGATTATCTGAATTATCTGTGCTGCTCACACTGATTATCTGAATTATCTGTGCTGCTCACTCCGATTATCTGAATTATCTGTGCTCCTCACTCTGATTATCTGAATTATCTGTGCTGCTCACTCTGATTATGTGAATTATCTGTGCTTCTTACTCTGATTATCTGAATTATCTGTGCTGCTCACTCTGATTATCTGAATTATCTGTACTGCTCACTCTGATTATCTGAATGATCTGTACTGCTCACTCTGATTATCTGATTTAACTGCATTTCTCAATCTGATTAGCTGAATTATCTGTGCTGATCACTCTGATTATCTGAATTATCTGTGCTGCTCACTCTGATTATCTGAATTAGCTACGCAGCTCACTCTGATTATCTGAAATATCTGTGCCGCTCACACTGATTATCTGAATTATCTGTGCTGCTCACTCTGATTATCTGAATTATCTGCGCTTCTCACTCTGATTATCTGAATTATCTGCGCTGCTCACTCTGATTATCTGAATTATCTGTGCAGCTCACTCTGATTATCTGAATTATCTGAGCTGCTGTCTCTGATTAACTGAATTATCTGTGCTGCTCACTCATATTTTCTGAATTATCTGAACTGCTGTCTCTGATTATCTGAATTATCTGTGCTGCTCACTCTGATTATCTGAATTATCTGTGCTGCTCACTCTGATTTTCTGAATTATCTCTGCTACTCACTCCGATTATCTGAATTATCTGTGCTGCTCACTTTGATTATCTGAATTATCTGTGCTGCTCACTCTGATTATCTGAATTATCTGTGCTGCTCACTCTGATTATCTGAATTATCTGTGCTACTCACTCTGATTATCTGAATTATCTGTGCTACTCACTCTGATTATCTGAATTATCTGTGCTGCTCACTCTGATTATCTGAATTATCTGTGCTACTCACTCTGATTATCTGAATTATCTGTGCTGCTCACTCTGATTATGTGAATTATCTGTGCTTCTTACTCTGATTATCTGAATTATCTGTTCTGCCCACTCTGATTATCTGAATTATCTGTGCTGCTCACTCTGATTATCTGAATTATCTGTACTGCTCACTCTGATGATCTGAATTATCTGTCCTGCTCACTCTGATTATCTGAATTATCTGCGTTTCTTAATCTGATCAGCTGAATTATCTGTGCTGCTCACTCTGATGATCTGAATTATCTGTCCTGCTCACTCTGATTATCTGAATTATCTGTGCGCCTCAATCACATTATCTGAATTATCAGAACTGCTGTCTCTGATTATCTGAATTATCAGTGCTGCTCACTCTGATTATCGGAATTATCTGTGCTGCTCACTCTGATTATCTGAATTATCTGTGGTGCTCAATCTGATTATCTGAATTGTCTGTTCTACTCACTCTGATTATCTGAATTATCTGAACTGCTGTCCCTGATTATCTGAATTATCTGAACTGTTGTCTCTGATTATCTGAATTACCTGTACTGCTCACTCTGATTTTCTGAATTATCTGAACTGCTGTCTCTGATTATCTGAATTATCTGTGCTGCTCAGTCTGATTTTCTGAATTATCTGTGTGACTCACTCTGATTATGTGAATTATCTGTGCGACTCACTCTGATTATCTGAATTATCTGTGCTACTCAATCTGATTATCTGAATTATCTGTGCAGCTCTCCCTGATTATCTGAATTATCTGTGCTTCTTACTCTGATTATCTGAATTATCTGTGCTGCTCACTCTGATTATCTGAATTATCTGTGCGCCTCACTCTGATTATCTGAATTATCTGTGCAGCTCTCCCTGATTATCTGAATTATCTGTGCTTCTTACTCTGATTGTCTGAATTATCTGTGCTGCTCACACTGATTATCTGAATTATCTGTGGTGCTCAATCTGATTATCTGAATTGTCTGTTCTACTCACTCTGATGATCTGAATTATCTGAACTGCTGTCCCTGATTATCTGAATTATCTGAACTGTTGTCTCTGATTATCTGAATTATCTGTACTGCTCACTCTGATTTTCTGAATTATCTGAACTGCTGTCTCTGATTATCTGAATTATCTGTGCTGCTCACTCCGATTATCTGAATTATCTGTACTGCTCACTCTGATTTTCTGAATTATCTGAACTGCTGTCTCTGATTATCTGAATTATCTGTGCTGCTCACTCTGATTATCTGAATTATCTGTGCTGCTCACTCCGATTATCTGAATTATCTGTGCTGCTCACACTGATTATCTGAATTATCTGTGCTGCTCACTCCGATTATCTGAATTACCTGTGCTCCTCACTCTGATTATCTGAATTATCTGTGCTGCTCACTCTGATTATGTGAATTATCTGTGCTTCTTACTCTGATTATCTGAATTATCTGTGCTGCTCACTCTGATTATCTGAATTATCTGTGCTGCTCACTCCGATTATCTGAATTATCTGTGCTGCTCAGTCTGATTATCTGAATTATCTGTGCTGCTCACTCCGATTAACTGAATTATCTTTGCTACTCACTCTGATTATCTGAATTATTTGTGCTGCTCAATCTGATTATGTGAATTATCTGTGCTTCTTACTGTGATTATCTGAATTATCTGTTCTGCTCACTCTGATTATCTGAATTATCTTTGCTACTCACTCTGATTATCTGAATTATCTGTGCTGCTCACTCTGATTATCTGAATAATCTGTGCTGCTCACTCTGATTATCTGAATTATCTGCGCTTCTCACTCTGATTATCTGAATTATCTGCGCTGCTCACTCTGATTATCTGAATTATCTGTGCTGCTCACTCTGATTATCTGAATTATCTGTGCTGCTCACTATGTTTATCTGAATTATCTGAACTGCTGTCTCTGATTATCTGAATTATCAGTGCTGCTCACTCTGATTATCTGAATTATCTGTGCTGCTGTCTCTGATTATTTGAATTATCTGTGCTGCTCACTCTGATTTTCTGAATTATCTGTGCTGCTCACTCTGATTATCTGAATAATCTGTGCTGCTCACTCTGATTATCTGAATTATCTGTGTTGCTCAGTCTGATTATCTGAATTATCTGTGCTGCTCACTCTGCTTATCGAAATTATCTGTGCTGCACACTCTGATTATCTGAATTATCTGTGCTGCTCAATCTGATTATCTGAATTGTCTGAACTGCTGTCTCTGATTATCTGAATTATCTGTGCTGCTCACTCTGATTATCTGAATTATCTGTGCTGCTCACTCTGATTATCTGAATTATCTGTGCTGCTCACTCCGATTATCTGAATTATCTGTGCTACTCACTCTGATTATCTGAATTATCTGTGCTGCTCACTCTGATTATCTGAATTATCTGTGCTGCTCACTCCTATTATCTGAATTATCTGTGCTACTCACTCTGATTATCTGAATTATCTGTGCTGCTCACTCTGATTATCTGAATTATCTGTGCTGCTCACTCCGATTATCTGAATTATCTGTGCTACTCACTCTGATTATCTGAATTATCTGTGCTGCTCACTCTGATTATCTGAATTATCTGTGCTGCTCACTCTTATTATCTGAATTATCTGTGCTGCTCACTTTGATTATCTGAATTATCTGTGCTACTCACTCTGATTATCTGAATTATCTGTGCTGCTCACTCTGATTATGTGAATTATCTGTGCTTCTTACTCTGATTATCTGAATTATCTGTTCTGCTCACTCTGATTATCTGAATTATCTGAGCTGCTCACTCTGATTATCTGAATTATCTGTACTGCTCACTCTGATTATTTGAATTATCTGTGCTGCTCACTCAGATTATCTGAATTATCTGCGCTGCTCACTCTGATTATCTGAATTATCTGTGCTGCTCACTTAGATTATCTGAATTATCTGTACTGCTCACTCTGATTGTCTGAATTATCTGTGCTGCTCACTCTGATTATTTGAATTATCTGTTCTGCTCACTCTGATTATCTGAATTATCTGAGCTGCTCACTCTGATTATCTGAATTATCTGAGCTGCTCAATCTGATTATCTGAATTATCTGTCTTGCTCACTCTGATTATCTGAATTATCTGCGTTTCTCAATCTGATTAGCTGAATTATCTGTGCTGCTCACTCTGATTATCTGAATTATCTGTGCTGCTCACTCTGATTATCTGAATTATCTGTACTGCTCACTCTGATTATCTGAATTATCTGTCTTGCTCACTCTGATTATCTGAATTATCTGCGTTTCTCAATCTGATTAGCTGAATTATCTGTGCTGCTCACTCTGATTATCTGAATTATCTGTGCTGCTCACTCTGATTATCTGAATTATCTGCGCTTCTCACTCTGATTGTCTGAATTATCTGCGCTGCTCACTCTGATTATCTGAATTATCTGTACTGCTCACTCTGATTATCTGAATTATCTGTGCAGCTCACTCATATTTTCTGAATTATCTGAACTGCTGTCTCTGATTATCTGAATTATCTGTGCTGCTCACTCTGATTATCTGAATTATCTGTGCTGCTCACTCTGATTTTCTGAATTATCTCTGCTACTCACTCCGATTATCTGAATTATCTGTGCTGCTCACTTTGATTATCTGAATTATCTGTGCTGCTCACTCTGATTATCTGAATTATCTGTGCTGCTCACTCTGATTATCTGAATTATCTGTGCTACTCACTCTGATTATCTGAATTATCTGTGCTGCTCACTCTGATTATGTGAATTATCTGTGCTTCTTACTCTGATTATCTGAATTATCTGTTCTGCCCACTCTGATTATCTGAATTATCTGTACTGCTCACTCTGATGATCTGAATTATCTGTCCTGCTCACTCTGATTATCTGAATTATCTGCGTTTCTTAATCTGATCAGCTGAATTATCTGTGCTGCTCACTCTGATGATCTGAATTATCTGTCCTGCTCACTCTGATTATCTGAATTATCTGTGCGCCTCAATCACATTATCTGAATTATCAGAACTGCTGTCTCTGATTATCTGAATTATCTGTGCTGCTCACACTGATTATCGGAATTATCTGTGCTGCTCACTCTGATTATCTGAATTAACTGTGGTGCTCAATCTGATTACCTGAATTGTCTGTTCTACTCACTCTGATTATCTGAATTATCTGAACTGCTGTCCCTGATTATCTGAATTATCTGAACTGTTGTCTCTGATTATCTGAATTATCTGTACTGCTCACTCTGATTTTCTGAATTATCTGAACTGCTGGCTCTGATTATCTGAATTATCTGTGCTGCTCAGTCTGATTTTCTGAATTATCTGTGTGACTCACTCTGATTATGTGAATTATCTGTGCGACTCACTCTGATTATCTGAATTATCTGTGCTACTCAATCTGATTATCTGAATTATCTGTGCAGCTCTCCCTGATTATCTGAATTATCTGTGCTTCTTACTCTGATTATCTGAATTATCTGTGCTGCTCACTCTGATTATCTGAATTATCTGTGCGCCTCACTCTGATTATCTGAATTATCTGTGCAGCTCTCCCTGATTATCTGAATTATCTGTGCTTCTTACTCTGATAATCTGAATTATCTGTGCTGCTCACACTGATTATCGGAATTATCTGTGCTGCTCACTCTGATTATCTGAATTATCTGTGGTGCTCAATCTGATTATCTGAATTGTCTGTTCTACTCACTCTGATGATCTGAATTATCTGAACTGCTGTCCCTGATTATCTGAATTATCTGAACTGTTGTCTCTGATTATCTGAATTATCTGTACTGCTCACTCTGATTTTCTGAATTATCTGAACTGCTGTCTCTGATTATGTGAATTATCTGTGCTGCTCACTCCGATTATCTGAATTATCTGTACTGCTCACTCTGATTTTCTGAATTATCTGAACTGCTGTCTCTGATTATCTGAATTATCTGTGCTGCTCACTCTGATTATCTGAATTATCTGTGCTGCTCACTCCGATTATCTGAATTATCTGTGCTGCTCACACTGATTATCTGAATTATCTGTGCTGCTCACTCCGATTATCTGAATTACCTGTGCTCCTCACTCTGATTATCTGAATTATCTGTGCTGCTCACTCTGATTATGTGAATTATCTGTGCTTCTTACTCTGATTATCTGAATTATCTGTGCTGCTCACTCTGATTATCTGAATTATCTGTGCTGCTCACTCCGATTATCTGAATTATCTGTGCTGCTCAGTCTGATTATCTGAATTATCTGTGCTGCTCACTCCGATTAACTGAATTATCTTTGCTACTCACTCTGATTATCTGAATTATCTGTGCTGCTCACTCCGATTAACTGAATTATCTGTGCAGCTCTCCCTGATTATCTGAATTATCTGTGCTTCTTACTCTGATTATCTGAATTATCTGTGCTGCTCACTCTGATTATCTGAATTATCTGTGCGCCTCACTCTGATTATCTGAATTATCTGTGCAGCTCTCCCTGATTATCTGAATTATCTGTGCTTCTTACTCTGATTATCTGAATTATCTGTGCTGCTCACACTGATTATCGGAATTATCTGTGCTGCTCACTCTGATTATCTGAATTATCTGTGGTGCTCAATCTGATTATCTGAATTGTCTGTTCTACTCACTCTGATGATCTGAATTATCTGAACTGCTGTCCCTGATTATCTGAATTATCTGAACTGTTGTCTCTGATTATCTGAATTATCTGTACTGCTCACTCTGATTTTCTGAATTATCTGAACTGCTGTCTCTGATTATCTGAATTATCTGTGCTGCTCACTCCGATTATCTGAATTATCTGTACTGCTCACTCTGATTTTCTGAATTATCTGAACTGCTGTCTCTGATTATCTGAATTATCTGTGCTGCTCACTCTGATTATCTGAATTATCTGTGCTGCTCACTCCGATTATCTGAATTATCTGTGCTGCTCACACTGATTATCTGAATTATCTGTGCTGCTCACTCCGATTATCTGAATTACCTGTGCTCCTCACTCTGATTATCTGAATTATCTGTGCTGCTCACTCTGATTATGTGAATTATCTGTGCTTCTTACTCTGATTATCTGAATTATCTGTGCTGCTCACTCTGATTATCTGAATTATCTGTGCTGCTCACTCCGATTATCTGAATTATCTGTGCTGCTCAGTCTGATTATCTGAATTATCTGTGCTGCTCACTCCGATTAACTGAATTATCTTTGCTACTCACTCTGATTATCTGAATTATCTGTGCTGCTCACTCCGATTAACTGAATTATCTTTGCTACTCACTCTGATTATCTGAATTATTTGTGCTGCTCAATCTGATTATGTGAATTATCTGTGCTTCTTACTGTGATTATCTGAATTATCTGTTCTGCTCACTCTGATTATCTGAATTATCTTTGCTACTCACTCTGATTATCTGAATTATCTGTGCTGCTCACTCTGATTATCTGAATAATCTGTGCTGCTCACTGATTATCTGAATTATCTGCGCTTCTCACTCTGATTATCTGAATTATCTGCGCTGCTCACTCTGATTATCTGAATTATCTGTGCTGCTCACTCTGATTATCTGAATTATCTGTGCTGCTCACTATGTTTATCTGAATTATCTGAACTGCTGTCTCTGATTATCTGAATTATCAGTGCTGCTCACTCTGATTATCTGAATTATCTGTGCTGCTGTCTCTGATTATTTGAATTATCTGTGCTGCTCACTCTGATTTTCTGAATTATCTGTGCTGCTCACTCTGATTATCTGAATAATCTGTGCTGCTCACTCTGATTATCTGAATTATCTGTGTTGCTCAGTCTGATTATCTGAATTATCTGTGCTGCTCAATCTGATTATCTGAATTATCTGTGTGACTCACTCTGATTATGTGAATTATCTGTGCTGCTCAATCTGATTATCTGAATTATCTGTGCGACTCACTCTGATTATCTGAATTATCTGTGCTGCTCTCTCTGATTATCTGAATTATCTGTGCTGCTCACTCCGCTTATCGAAATTATCTGTGCTGCACACTCTGATTATCTGAATTATCTGTGCTGCTCAATCTGATTATCTGAATTGTCTGAACTGCTGTCTCTGATTATCTGAATTATCTGTGCTGCTCACTCTGATTTTCTGAATTATCTGTGTTGCTCAGTCTGATTATCTGAATTATCTGTGCTGCTCAATCTGATTATCTGAATTATCTGTGCGACTCACTCTGATTATCTGAATTATCTGTGCTGCTCTCTCTGATTATCTGAATTATCTGTGCTGCTCACTCTGCTTATCGAAATTATCTGTGCTGCACACTCTGATTATCTGAATTATCTGTGCTGCTCAATCTGATTATCTGAATTGTCTGAACTGCTGTCTCTGATTCTCTGAATTATCTGTGCTGCTCACTCTGATTTTCTGAATTATCTCTGCTACTCACTCCGATTATCTGAATTATCTGTGCTGCTCACTTTGATTATCTGAATTATCTGTGCTACTCACTCTGATTATCTGAATTATCTGTGCTGCTCACTCTGATTATCTGAATTATCTGTGCTGCTCACTCTGATTATCTGAATTATCTGTGCTGCTCAATCTGATTATCTGAATTATCTGTGCTGCTCACTCCGATTATCTGAATTATCTGTGCTACTCACTCTGATTATCTGAATTATCTGTGCTGCTCACTCTGATTATCTGAATTATCTGTGCTGCTCACTCTGATTATCTGAATTATCTGTGCTGCTCACTCTGATTATCTGAATTATCTGTGGTGCTCAATCTGATTATCTGAATTGTCTGTTCTACTCACTCTGATTATCTGAATTATCTGAACTGCTGTCCCTGATTATCTGAATTATCTGAACTGTTGTCTCTGATTATCTGAATTATCTGTACTGCTCACTCTGATTTTCTGAATTATCTGAACTGCTGTCTCTGATTATCTGAATTATCTGTGCTGCTCAGTCTGATTTTCTGAATTATCTGTGTGACTCACTCTGATTATGTGAATTATCTGTGCGACTCACTCTGATTATCTGAATTATCTGTGCTACTCAATCTGATTATCTGAATTATCTGTGCAGCTCTCCCTGATTATCTGAATTATCTGTGCTTCTTACTCTGATTATCTGAATTATCTGTGCTGCTCACTCTGATTATCTGAATTATCTGTGCGCCTCACTCTGATTATCTGAATTATCTGTGCAGCTCTCCCTGATTATCTGAATTATCTGTGCTTCTTACTCTGATTATCTGAATTATCTGTGCTGCTCACACTGATTATCGGAATTATCTGTGCTGCTCACTCTGATTATCTGAATTATCTGTGGTGCTCAATCTGATTATCTGAATTGTCTGTTCTACTCACTCTGATGATCTGAATTATCTGAACTGCTGTCCCTGATTATCTGAATTATCTGAACTGTTGTCTCTGATTATCTGAATTATCTGTACTGCTCACTCTGATTTTCTGAATTATCTGTGCTGCTCACTCTGATTATCTGAATTATCTGTGCTGCTCACTCCGATTATCTGAATTATCTGTGCTGCTCACACTGATTATCTGAATTATCTGTGCTGCTCACTCCGATTATCTGAATTATCTGTGCTCCTCACTCTGATTATCTGAATTATCTGTGCTGCTCACTCTGATTATGTGAATTATCTGTGCTTCTTACTCTGATTATCTGAATTATCTGTGCTGCTCACTCTGATTATCTGAATTATCTGTGCTGCTCACTCCGATTATCTGAATTATCTGTGCTGCTCAGTCTGATTATCTGAATTATCTGTGCTGCTCACTCCGATTAACTGAATTATCTTTGCTACTCACTCTGATTATCTGAATTATCTGTGCTGCTCACTCCGATTAACTGAATTATCTTTGCTACTCACTCTGATTATCTGAATTATTTGTGCTGCTCAATCTGATTATGTGAATTATCTGTGCTTCTTACTGTGATTATCTGAATTATCTGTTCTGCTCACTCTGATTATCTGAATTATCTTTGCTACTCACTCTGATTATCTGAATTATCTGTGTTGCTCACTCTGATTATCTGAATTATCTGTGCTGCTCACTATGTTTATCTGAATTATCTGAACTGCTGTCTCTGATTATCTGAATTATCAGTGCTGCTCACTCTGATTATCTGAATTATCTGTGCTGCTGTCTCTGATTATTTGAATTATCTGTGCTGCTCACTCTGATTTTCTGAATTATCTGTGCTGCTCACTCTGATTATCTGAATAATCTGTGCTGCTCACTCTGATTATCTGAATTATCTGTGTTGCTCAGTCTGATTATCTGAATTATCTGTGCTGCTCAATCTGATTATCTGAATTATCTGTGTGACTCACTCTGATTATGTGAATTATCTGTGCGACTCACTCTGATTATCTGAATTATCTGTGCTGCTCACTCTGCTTATCGAAATTATCTGTGCTGCACACTCTGATTATCTGAATTATCTGTGCTGCTCACTCTGATTATCTGAATTATCTGTGCTGCTCACTCTGATTTTCTGAATTATCTCTGCTACTCACTCCGATTATCTGAATTATCTGTGCTGCTCACTTTGATTATCTGAATTATCTGTGCTGCTCACTCTGATTATCTGAATTATCTGTGCTGCTCACTCTGATTATCTGAATTATCTGTGCTGCTCACTCTGATTATCTGAATTATCTGTGCTGCTCACTCCGATTATCTGAATTATCTGTGCTACTCACTCTGATTATCTGAATTATCTGTGCTGCTCACTCTGATTATCTGAATTATCTGTGCTGCTCACTCTGATTATCTGAATTATCTGTACTGCTCACTCTGATTATCTGAATTATCTGTGCTGCTCACTCTGATTATTTGAATTATCTGTTCTGCTCACTCTGATTATCTGAATTATCTGTCCTGCTCACTCTGATTATCTGAATTATCTGCGTTTCTCAATCTGATTAGCTGAATTATCTGTGCTGCTCACTCTGATTATCTGAATTATCTGTGCTGCTCACTCTGATTATCTGAATTATCTGCTCTTCTCACTCTGATTATCTGAATTATCTGCGCTGCTCACTCTGATTATCTGAATTATCCGTGCTGCTCACTCTGATTATCTGAATTATCTGTGCTGCTCACTCTGATTATCTGAATTATCTGAACTGCTGTCTCTGATTATCTGAATTATCTGTGCGCCTCAATCTCATTATCTGAATAATCTGTGCTGCTCACTCGGATTATCTGAATTATCTGTGCTGCTCTCTCTGATTATCTCTGCTTCTTACTCTGATTATCTGAATAATCTGTGCTGCTCAATCTGATTATCTGAATTATCTGTGCTGCTCACTCTGATTATCTTAAATATCTGTAGCTCACTCTGATTTTCTGAATTATCTGTGTTGTTGTCTCTGATTATCTGAATTATCTGGGCTGATCACTCTGATTATCTGAATTATCTGCGCTGCTCACTCTGATTATCTGAATTATCTGAACTGCTGTCTCTGATTATCTGAATTAACTGTGCTGCTCACTCTGATTACCTGAATTATCTGTGCTGCTCAATCTGATTATCTGAATTATCTGTGCTGATCACTCTGATTATCTGAATAATCTGTGCTGCTCAGTCTGATTATCTGAATTATCTGTGCTGCTCAATCTGATTATCTGAATTATTTGTGCTGCTCAATCTGATTATCTGAATTATCTGTGCTGCTCAATCTGATTATCTGAATTATCTGTGCTGCTCAATCTGATTATCTGAATTATCTGTGCTGCTCAGTCTGATTTTCTGAATTATCTGTGTGTCTCACTCTGATTATCTGAATTATCTGTGTGACTCACTCTGATTATCTGAATTATCTGTGCAGCTCCACCCTGATTATCTGAATTATCTGTGCTTCTTACTCTGATTATCTGAATTATCTGTGCTGCTCACTGATAATCTCAGTTATTTGTGCTGCTCAGTCAGATTATCTGAATTATCTGTGCTGCTCACTCTGATTATCTGAATTATCTGTGGTGCTCAATCTGATTATCTGAATTGTCTGTTCTACTCACTCTGATTATCTGAATTATCTGTACTGCTCACTCTGATTTTCTGAATTATCTGAACTGCTGTCTCTGATTATCTGAATTATCTGTGCTGCTCACTCTGATTATCTGAATTATCTGTGCTAATCACTCTGATTATTTGAATTATCTGTACTGCTCACTCTGATTTTCTGAATTATCAGAACTGCTGTCTCTGATTATCTGAATTATCTGTGCTGCTCACTCTGATTTTCTGAAATATCTGTGCTAATCACTCTGATTATTTGAATTGTCTGTACTGCTCACTCTGATTTTCTGAATTATCTGAACTGCTGTCTCTGATTATCTGAATTATCTGTGCTGCTCACTCCGATTATCTGAATTATCTGTGCTGCTCACTCCGATTATCTGAATTATCTGTGCTGCTCACACTGATTATCTGAATTATCTGTGTGGCTCGCTCCGATTATCTGAATTATCTGTGCTCCTCACTCTGATTATCTGAATTATCTGTGCTGCTCACTCTGATTATGTGAATTATCTGTGCTTCTTACTCTGATTATCTGAATTATCTGTGCTGCTCACTCTGATTATCTGAATTATCTGTACTGCTCACTCTGATTATCTGATTTAACTGCATTGCTCAATCTGATTAGCTGAATTATCTGTGCTGATCACTCTGATTATCTGAATTATCTGTGCTCCTCACTCTGATTATCTGAATTATCTGTGCTGCTCACTCTGATTATGTGAATTATCTGTGCTTCTTACTCTGATTATCTGAATTATCTGTGCTGCTCACTCTGATTATCTGAATTATCTGTACTGCTCACTCTGATTATCTGATTTAACTGCATTGCTCAATCTGATTAGCTGAATTATCTGTGCTGATCACTCTGATTATCTGAATTATCTGTGCTGCTCACTCTGATTATCTGAATTAGCTACGCAGCTCACTCTGATTATCTGAAATATCTGTGCAGCTCACACTGATTATCTGAATTATCTGTGCTGCTCACTCTGATTATCTGAATTATCTGCGCTTCTCACTCTGATTATCTGAATTATCTGCGCTGCTCACTCTGATTATCTGAATTATCTGTGCAGCTCACTCTGATTATCTGAATTATCTGAGCTGCTGTCTCTGATTAACTGAATTATCTGTGCTGCTCACTCATATTTTCTGAATTATCTGAACTGCTGTCTCTGATTATCTGAATTATCTGTGCTGATCACTCTGATTACCTGAATTATCTGTGCTGCTCACTCTGATTATCTGAATTAGATACGCAGCTCACTCTGATTATCTGAAATATCTGTGCAGCTCACACTGATTATCTGAATTATTTGTGCTGCTCACTCTGATTATCTGAATTATCTGTGCAGCTCACTCTGATTATCTGAATTATCTGAGCTGCTGTCTCTGATTCTCTGAATTATCTGTGCAGCTCACTCTGATTATCTGAATTATCTATGCTGCTCACTCTGATTATCCGAATTATCAGTGCGCCTCAATCTCTTTATCTGAATTAACTGTGCTGCTCACTCTGATTATCTGAATTATCTGTGCTGCTGTCTCTGATTATCTGAATTATCTGTGCTGCTGTCTCTGATTATCTGAATTATCTGTGCTGCTCACTCTGATTTTCGGAATATCTGTGCTACTCACTCTGATTATCTGAATATTCTGTGCTGCTCACTCTGATTATCTGAATTATCTGTGCTGCTCACTTTGATTATCTGAATTATCTGTGCTGCTCACTCTGATTATCTGAATTATCTGTGCTGCTCACTCTGATTATCTGAATTATCTCTGCTGCTCACTCTGATTATCTGAATTATCTGTGCTGCTCACTCTGATTATCTGAATTATCTGTGCTGCTCACTCTGATTATCTGAATTATCTGTGCTGCTCACTCTGATTATCTGAATTATCTGTGCGCCTCAATCACATTATCTGAATTATCTGAACTGCTGTCTCTGATTATCTGAATTATCTGTGCTGCTCAATCTGATTATCTGAATTATCTGTGCTGCTCAATCTGATTATCTGAATTATCTGTGCTGCTCAATCTGATTATCTGAATTATCTGTGTGACTCACTCTGATTATGTGAATTATCTGTGCGACTCACTGATTATCTGAATTATCTGTGCTGCTCACTCTGATTATCTGAATTGTCTGTTCTACTCACTCTGATTATCTGAATTATCTGTACTGCTCACTCTGATTATCTGAATTATCTGTACTGCTCACTCTGATTATCTGAATTATCTGTGCTGCTCACTCTGATTATCTGAATTATCTGTGCTGCTCACTCTGATTATCTGAATTATCTGTGCGACTCACTCTGATTATCTGAATTATCTGTGCTGCTCACTCTGATTATCTGAATTATCTGTACTGCTCACTCTGATTATCTGAATTATCTGCGCTGCTCTCTCTGATTATCTGAATTAACTGTGCTGCTCACTCTGATGATCTGAATTATCTGCGTTTCTCAATCTGATTAGCTGAATTATCTGTGCTGATCACTCTGATTATCTGAATTATCTGTGCTGCTCACTCTGATTATCTGAATTAGCTACGCAGCTCACTCTGATTATCTGAAATATCTGTGCAGCTCACACTGATTATCTGAATTATTTGTGCTGCTCACTCTGATTATCTGAATTATCTGCGCTTCTCACTCTGATTATCTGTATAATCTGCGCTGCTCACTCTGATTATCTGAATTATCTGTGCAGCTCACTCTGATTATCTGAATTATCTGTCTTGTTGTCTCTGATTATCTGAATTATCTGCGCTGATCACTCTGATTATCTGAATTATCTGTGCAGCTCACTCTGATTATCTGAATTATCTGTCTTGTTGTCTCTGATTATCTGAATTATCTGCGCTGATCACTCTGATTATCTGAATTATCTGTGCTGCTCAGTCTGATTATCTGAATTATCTGTCTTGTTGTCTCTGATTATCTGTATAATCTGCGCTGCTCACTCTGATTATCTGAATTATCTGTGCAGCTCACTCTGATTATCTGAATTATCTGTCTTGTTGTCTCTGATTATCTGAATTATCTGCGCTGATCACTCTGATTATCTGAATTATCTGTGCAGCTCACTCTGATTATCTGAATTATCTGTCTTGTTGTCTCTGATTATCTGAATTATCTGCGCTGATCACTCTGATTATCTGAATTATCTGTGCTGCTCACTCTGATTATCTGAATTATCTGTGCTACTCACTCTGATTATCTGAATTATCTGTGCTGCTCACTCCGATTATCTGAATTATCTGTGCTGCTCACTCTGATTATCTGAATCATCTGTGCTGCTCACTCTGATTATCTGAATTATCTGTACTGCTCACTCTGATTATCTGAATTATCTGTGCTGCTCACTCAAATTATCTGAATTATCTGCGTTTCTCAATCTGATTTGCTTAATTATCTGTGCTGATCACTCTGATTATCTGAATTATCTGTGCTGCTCACTCTGATTATCTGAATTATCTGCGCTTCTCACTCTGATTATCTGAATTATCTGCGCTGCTCACTAATTATCTGAATTATCTGTGCTGCTCACTCTGATTATCTGAATTATCTTTTCTGCTCACTCTGATTATCTGAATTATCTGTGCTGCTCACTCTGATTATCTGAATTATCTGTACTGCTCACTCTGATTATCTGAATTATCTGTGCTGCTCACTCTGATTATCTGAATTATCTGCGTTTCTCAATCTGATTAGCTGATTTATCTGTGCTGATCGTTCTGATTATCTGAATTATCTGTGCTGCTCACACTGATTATCTGAATTATCTGCGTTTCTCAATCTGATTAGCTGAATTATCTGTGCTGATCACTCTGATTATCTGAATTATCTGTGCTGCTCACTCTGATTATCTGAATTATCTGCGTTTCTCAATCTGATTAGCTGAATTATCTGTGCTGATCACTCTGATTATCTGAATTATCTGTGCTACTCACTCTGATTATCTGAAATATCTGTGCTGCTCACTCTGATTATCTGAATTATCTGCGCTTCTCACTCTGATTATCTGAATTATCTGCACTGCTCACTCTGATTATCTGAATTATCTGTGCTGTTCACTCTGATTATCTGAGTTATCTGTGCTGCTCACTCTGATTATCTGAATTATCTGAACTGCTGTCTCTGATTATCTGAATTATCTGTGCTGCTCACTCTGATTATCTGAATTATCTGTGCTTCTTACTCTGATTATCTGAATTATCTGTTCTGCTCACTCTGATTATCTGAATTGTCTGTGCTGCTCACTCTGATTATCTGAATTATCTGTACTGCTCACTCTGATTATCTGAATTATCTGTGCTGCTCACTCAAATTATCTGAATTATCTGCGTTTCTCAATCTGATTTGCTTAATTATCTGTGCTGATCACTCTGATTATCTGAATTATCTGTGCTGCTCACTCTGATTATCTGAATTATCTGCGCTTCTCACTCTGATTATCTGAATTATCTGCGCTGCTCACTAATTATCTGAATTATCTGTGCTGCTCACTCTGATTATCTGAATTATCTTTTCTGCTCACTCTGATTATCTGAATTATCTGTGCTGCTCACTCTGATTATCTGAATTATCTGTACTGCTCACTCTGATTATCTGAATTATCTGTGCTGCTCACTCTGATTATCTGAATTATCTGCATTTCTCAATCTGATTAGCTGATTTATCTGTGCTGATCATTCTGATTATCTGAATTATCTGTGCTGCTCACACTGATTATCTGAATTATCTGCGTTTCTCAATCTGATTAGCTGAATTATCTGTGCTGATCACTCTGATTATCTGAATTATCTGTGCTGCTCACTCTGATTATCTGAATTATCTGCGTTTCTCAATCTGATTAGCTGAATTATCTGTGCTGATCACTCTGATTATCTGAATTATCTGTGCTACTCACTCTGATTATCTGAAATATCTGTGCTGCTCACTCTGATTATCTGAATTATCTGCGCTTCTCACTCTGATTATCTGAATTATCTGCACTGCTCACTCTGATTATCTGAATTATCTGTGCTGTTCACTCTGATTATCTGAGTTATCTGTGCTGCTCACTCTGATTATCTGAATTATCTGAACTGCTGTCTCTGATTATCTGAATTATCTGTGCTGCTCACTCTGATTATTTGAATTATCTGTGCGCCTCAATCTCATTATCTGAATTAACTGTGCTGCTCACTCTGATTATCTTAATTATCTGTGCTGCTGTCTCTGATTAGCTGAATTATCTGTGCTGCTCACTATTATTTTCTGGATTATCTGTGCTACTCACTCTGATTATCTGAATTATCTGTGCTGCTTAATCTGATTATCTGAATCATCTGTGCTTCTCAATCTGATTATCTGAATTATCTGTGCTGCTTAGTCTGATTTTCTGAATTATCTGTGTGACTCACTGTGATTATCTGAATTATCTGTGCGACTCACTCTGATTATCTGAATTATCTGTGCTGCTCTCTCTGATTATCTGAATTGTTGGAGAAGAAAATTATTAAAGAAATGTCGGAGAAGAAAAACTCATCCAGTTAATGAACTTTAAATTCGCTGACACAGGACTTTAACTGCAATGGGTTGGCAGTCTGCCTTGTCAGACAACGTTACAACATACAGGGCTCGAGATAACACTGTCACATAGACGAGGCTGATCACATCAACTGTACCCTGACGTTAATTGAATTTATTTACCAAGCTTAACAATTGTATACATAAAATTGATTGGATTCTAATAACTATCACGTGCTCATGTGAGCACGATGTGATCAATGATGGATGTATAAAATACTGTGCCCCGGAGTGACTTGTTTGAGAGGTCGGTGACTGCACGTGGGTGCATCAATTCTCTCCCAGAGCGCTCTGAATAAAGTGTACTCCCACATTTAACCGTGTAAATTGGTGTTTGAGTTTTATTGCTCAGTCGGGCTAAGTCGGGTAACGCGTCGACTCTCCTTCACGGTTGGTCCGCTTAAGGCTCCGATTAGCCCCTACAACAATTGGCGCTGCGAGCAGGGTTACTGAGTACCGACACCCTGATCAAGTGTTAACGGGCTCGAGTAACCGAAAGAATCTGAGGGGATTTGCGAGAGTACACTTTATAGGGGTTTTTGTTCCGGGTATTCTCGGAAGGCAGAGGGGGAATCGTTGTGAGTATTCTGTATTACAATGTCAATTTTTTGGGCCGTAGGTTAAAGGTACAGAGTAAAACCTGTGATAAAGTCTGCGGGCGGTGCTAGCGATATCTGGAACTCCAGGCAACTAGACACGTCGTTAAGCGAGTTCGCGAGTCCAGAAGGACGGGAGAGAGAAGAGAGGTGGTGAGTGTTTACTGGAGAGTGTGATCGGAGAGCGGACGGGCGATGTCAGGTGAGGACGTTAAGATGGGGCCCCCGGAGTCCCTTATTAATAGTTACATGACAGATAGACGTTCGCTGATAGACAGAATGCAGAAAGATGGCTGGGATGTTAGCCAGTCATTAGAGTCACAACGAGAGTGGGTACGTCAGCAAAAAAGGGAGAAAAGCAAGAAAACGGGAGTTCTTTTGGTACACCAATTGGCGAGACTAATCGAGCAAGTAGATAAGGTCCGAGAGACTGATAAGGCCAAAAACAGAGAAATAGCAGATTTTGAAAAGAAGGTAGAAATACTACAGGGAATAAATCAAGAACAAAGTAGAATGTGTCCCGGAAGGTGGACGGGGTGTAACACAGATCCACTCCCCCCGTACGGACTTTCCGGACCAACAGCCCCAACTGAAGGAACAGTCGGAGATACAACAGAAGAATATTTTGCGGCCCCCGTTAGAATGAGGGGCCAGCCTGGTGCCGCCGGGGCAAGGGCGGATTTTCAGCCTTTTACCCCGGGAGAAAGGCAACAGATTTTGAAAGACCTGGGGAACTTACAAACACGAAGTACCAACACCAAGTTCTGGGCAAACCTAGATATGGTTTGGCTGGGACACAGCCTCCACCTGCGTGAAGTTCATCAGTTGGTCCGGGCAGCATGTCCGGTCGACCGATGGCGCCTCATGCAGACCACACCCAATCAGGCCAATACGGATTATAAGACCGGTCGATGGACTGAACAATGTCCATTGGCAGATACAATAGACCGACAACAGGCTCCCTTTTATCTGTTTAAAACAGAAATCCAGCGGGTGTTAGGAGAGGCCCCGACTAATTGGAGTAAGATAACGTCCTGCAAGCAGCAAAAGGGCGAGGGGGCCTCCGAACATGGAGAAAGGCTGTTTATTGTTTATGGAGAGTCATCAGGCCAACCAGGGCCGGCAAGAACTGACCCCGCTTTCATTCAGGCCTTTAAAGATGGCTTGTCTCCCGCACACCAGGCTATCATCAAGATGGGCGTAGTAACAACCAGGAATTACGACGACCTAGTAGAGTGGGCTTGTGGGGTAGACGGGTTAAAGGCCAAAGAGGAAGGTACGGTCAAGGTTAAACAGGAAAGTGTAAGTGCGGTAAAACAGGCAGCGGGACCCAAGGGGGCATGTCATGGTTGCGGGAAGCCTGGACATTTTATTAGAGATTGTAAGGCTAAGAAGACATGTACTTACTGTAATAAGAAGGGCCATACTGAGGCCACTTGTTTCAGTAAACATGGCAGACCTGAGACGACCCACGTCACCATGACCCCCGAAGAAAAGAGACAACATCAACAGTGGAAAGAGACACAGTGACAGTCAGCGGCCCCCGTAAAAGGAGACATAGGGGAGAACCCAGCTGAGGGGATCCTGGGAACAGGAGCCCCACACAGTTGTAAAAAAAAATAGACGAGGACATTGGAGAAGAGATGATCAAAGACACCCCTCTAGAGGAAGTGGAGGGAACATTCTATGTAGATGGATCCCGTAAATATATTAATGGACAACCCCGAACCGGGTGGGCAGTAGTTAATAGTAAGATGGAAGTACTTAAATCTGGACGGTTAGACGGTAGCTTATCAGCCCAAGTAGCAGAGTTGGTCGCGTTGACTCAAGCATTGAATGAAGCAAAGAACCAGGTAGTCAATATATACACAGATAGCCGGTATGCCTTCGGGGTAGTGCATGACTACATGACAGCATGGGGACGTAGAGGGTATATAACCACAGGAGGTAAAGGTAACCCCATCAAACATCAGGGACGAATAGAGGCCTTTCTAGAAGCAAGCAAAAGACCTAAACAGGTGGCAGTTATCAAAATTAAGGCCCATCAGAAAGAACCAGACAAGACAAGCCCAGACTGGGACAGCCACCAGGGGAACCAGGCGGCTGATTGGGCAGCACAGGCAGCTCTAGAACAGGAGGAGGTAAACGAAGTACCGGTGGGCAGCGTAGACAGCCCGGAGAACAAAATAAAGATCTGGGAAGTCCAAGACGAAGCATCGGACTCGGAAAAGGAAACATGGGTAAGAAATGGAGCTGGAGTAGGATCCGATCGAGTCTGGCGAAAAGAAGGTAAAGTAGTAGCACCGGAGTGTATACAACAGACTCTGCTAGAGATACATCACGGTATTTCACATACAGGGAGAGAGGCAATGAGCTCCTTAATAAGTAAGGATTGGTGGTGGAAGGGGATGGGAAGAGACATCGCGAGGCACTGTCAGCGATGTATCACTTGTGCTCAGCATAACCCTGGCCGGCCTATTAAAATTAGAATGGGCCACCAGCCAAGACCCCGAGGTCCTTGGGAGCACATACAAATTGAATTTACGGGACCACTTCCCCAGTCCCACGGAAAAATATACTGCCTTGTGATAATTGACCAGTTCACAAGGTGGGTAGAAGCTTTCCCAACGCGGAATTGCTTGGCCTTAACGGTAGCCAGAATCCTGGCCGAGGAAGTAATCCCGCGGTGGGGAGTGCCCTTGCAAATCGACTCTGACCAAGGAACGCATTTTACAGGGAGTGTAGTAAAGAATATTTGTCAGCTGATGGGGATTAAACAGAAGTTCCATATCCCTTACCACCCCCAGAGCTCGGGAATGGTTGAAAGAATGAATCGAACACTCAAAAACGCTTTAGCAAAAGCATTACAGGAAACTGGGAAAACATGGGTTGAGCTTTTACCCCTTATCCTAATGAAGTTACGAGCCACCACGAATCGTACGACAGGCCTGACCCCTTATGAACTAATGACAGGAAGGGCGATGGAATTACCAGAAGGCATCATAACAGGTGGGGCTGATGTGGGCCCCTTAAAGGACAGACTACGGCGTTATGTCTTAGAGCTTAGCACCCAACTGAAGGGGATGCGCCAAGCCGTACGAGACAATCAGGAATTTCAGGATCAGGCACAGGAGGGGGTCATGACACCCTCCGTGCCGTCAGCGGGCAGCAAAGTGATGCTAAAGGTCCTGCCTGACAAGCCAGGCTTCGCCCCAAAATGGAGCGGACCCTACGAAATAATAATTAGTGGTGATACCTGTGCCTGTCTGGACATAAAGGGGAAGGGAGTCTGGAAACATTGGACACAATTAAAAATGTATGGAGAAAAGATGAACTAATGGGCACTTCTTTGTGTTTCTTTTACCTACAGATCAAGCGACCCGTAAATGTCCAATTACCTTACCTGTTTGCATTTGTGCTTTGGCTTATTGCATTTGGTGTACTACTGTGTTTTTATGTTTGTATGTTAATACAAGAGTGCTACCAGAAGCGGCAACGACGCGGTGATAGACAGTACCTGCTTCCAAGTAAAAATGGGGATACCACTGTGTTTAATAGCGTTAACATGCATTGTTTCGGGAATGGAAAGGGGCTCCTGTAAGCAAAGAGAGCTCCAGGTGAATACCTTTGTATATATGTCGTATGAATATGTAAAGGAGACAGGGCAAAGTAGCTGTTGAGTGTGTAGCCATATTCCGATCCATAGTAAGGGTGGGATACCACTGCGGCCCATACCCCTGAATCTCATGGAACCTACAGAATTTGCGCTTAATGACCAGAACAGCTATCATGACGTCACGAGGGAGGAGTTCCGAGGTGGAGGGTACCCATTGGAACGATTTAAGGGATGTTACAAACCCAAGTACAACTCTAGTAAAGATCCACCCTTCTTCGCCCTAACAAACACAACCGGGGTCGGAAGACCCGTCGGGGAAATATGTTGGACAAGGAGTGTAAGTAGAGGGGTGAAGGTGAACCTAGAGGCAGGAAATAGTAATTGCACCCAAACCTTTGTGACATATGAGGAGGGGAACACGGCATTTGAAAGCTGGTGGTTTAATACCACTGGTCTGCTAAACTTAACGAGTAACCAACCGTGGAATGGGACCCGACGGGCCACAGATAGTCAGATGGGTTTCACTATCTTTCGGGCAAACATGGATATGACGGCCTACAATGGAACATATTTTATATGCGGGCACAAGGCGTACCCATGGCTGCCCAGAGATTGGACCGGGTCATGATACCTGGGATACGTCATGCCTTATGTATACCATCTCAAATCCCTCATGGAGCACCATTGTTATCGAACCAGGCGAGGAATTACGGAGACTGAGCGATTCTTCGCCGTCGCCTTCCCCCACTGGGAGGGTGGGTAAATTAGCACGGGAAATCATTAACAATGCTCAAATTCTCGAGAAGGTAGCCAACGACACCACAGAAGCCCTTGCAGAAATAAACGCAGAAATGGTAGCCCTCAGGACAGTGGCCATGCAAAACAGGATGGCACCGGACTACCTGCTTGCAAAGGAAGGAGGCACTTGCGCGGTGATTGGGCAAGAGTGTTGTACTTACATCCCTGATAGTTCGGAAAACATCACCAACTTGGTAAATCACATGAAGGAAGAGATTAAGAAATTACACCGGGAAACGACACAGTCATGGCTAGAATGGTTGGGGCTAACAGAATGGGGCCACTGGATTATGCACGTAATGGTTGTGATAGTGATGATATGTGTCGCTGTATGTTGCTTGATAACCTTGTTAAAGACATGTTGTAAGATTGCCACAACCCAGCTAATGTCAGTCAGCGCCATACGGGAAGAGGAGCCGTTGCTCGAAGACGAAGAAAAGGAAGGATACACCGATCTCCAGCCCAGGGAGGAAACGCATGACACTGTCGCCGGGGTAGCCAGCCCTCAAGAGATGAGCCAGTGGCTGTAGCGTCGACCCCGTGAAGAGGCACGGAGCAGTGGTTTCCTGGGGGCAAGAAGGTCGTGCCCCCGGACCAACAGAAGGGAGTGTTGGAGAAGAAAATTATTAAAGAAATGTCGGAGAAGAAAAACTCATCCAGTTAATGAACTTTAAATTCGCTGACACAGGACTTTAACATGCTGCAATGGGTTGGCAGTCTGCCTTGTCAGACAACGTTACAACATACAGGGCTCGAGAAAACACTGTCACATAGACGAGGCTGATCACATCAACTGTACCCTGACGTTAATTGAATTTATTTACCATGCTTAACAATTGTATACATAAAATTGATTGGATTCTAATAACTATCACGCGCTCATGTGAGCACGATGTGATCAATGATGGATGTATAAAATACTGTGCCCCGGAGTAACTTATTTGAGAGGTCGGTGACTGCACGCGGGTGCATCAATTCTCTCCCAGAGCACTCTGAATAAAGTGTACTCCCGCATTTAACCGTGTAAATTGGTGTTTGAGTTTTATTGCTCAGTCGGGCTAAGTCGGGTAACGCGTCGACTCTCCTTCACGGTTGGTCCGCTTAAGGCTCCGATTAGCCCCTACAACAGAATTATCTGTGCTTCTTACTCTGATTATTTGAATTATCTGTGCTGCTCACTCTGATTATCTCAGTTATCTGTGCTGCTCAGTCTGATTATCTGAATTATCTGTGCTGCTCACTCTGATTATCTGAATTATCTGTGATGCTCACTCTGATTATCTGAATTATCTGTGCTGCTCACTCTGATTATCGGAATTATCTGTGCTGCTCACTCTGATTATCTGAATTATCTGTGCTGCTCAATCTGATTATCTGAATTGTCTGTTCTACTCACTCTGACTATCTGTATTATCTGTGCTGCTCACTCTGATTCTCTGAATTATCTGAACTGCTGTCTCTGATTATCTGAATTATCTGTGCTGCTCACTCTGATTATCTGAATTATCTGTGCTGCTTACTTTGATTTTCTGAATTATCTGTGCTACTCACTCTGATTATCTGAATTATCTGTGCAGCTCACTCCGATTATCTGAATTATCTGTGCTTCTCACTCCGATTATCTGAATTATCTGTGCTGCTCACTCTGATTATCTGAATTATCTGTGCTGCTCACTCCGATTATTTGAATTATCTGTGCTACTCACTCTGATTATCTGAATTATCTGTGCTACTCACTCTGATTATCTGAATTATCTGTGCAGCTCACTCCGATTATCTGAATTATCTGTGCTTCTCACTCCGATTATCTGAATTATCTGTGCTACTCACTCTGATTATCTGAATTATCTGTTCTGCTCACTCTGATTATCTGAGTTATCTGTGCTGCTCACTCTGATTATCTGAATTATCTGTACAGCTCACTCTGATTATCTGAATTATCTGTACTGCTCACTCTGATTATCTGAATTAGCTGTACTGCTCACTCTGATTATCTATATTATCTGTACTGCTCACTCTGATTATCTGAATTATCTGTGCTGCTCACTCTGATTATCTGAATTATCTGTGTTTCTCAATCTGATTAGCTGAATTATCTGTGCTGATCGCTGATTATCTGAATTATCTGTGCTGCTCACTCTGATTATCTGAATTATCTGTGCTGCTCACTCTGATTATCTGAATTATCTGAACTGCTGTCTCTGATTAGCTGAATTATCTGTGCTGCTCAATCTGATTATCTTAATTATCTGTGTGCCTCAATCTCATTATCTGAATTAACTGTGCTGCTCACTCTGATTATCTGAATTATCTGTGCTGCTGTCTCTGATTATCTGAATTATCTGTGCTGCTCACTCTGATTTTCTGAATTATCTGTGCTACTCACTCTGATTATCTGAATAATCTGTGCTGCTCACTCTGATTATCTTAATTATCTGTTCTGCTCACTCTGATTATCTGAATAATCTGTGCTGCTCAGTCTGATTTTCTGAATTATCTGCGTGACTCACTCTGATTATGTGAAATATCTGTGCGACTCACTCTGATTATCTGAATTATCTGCGCTGCTCTCTCCGATTATCTGAATTATCTGTGCTTCTTACTCTGATTATCTGAATTATCTGCGCTGCTCACTCTGATTATCTGAAATATCTGTAGCTCACTCTGATTATCTGAATTATCTGTGCTGCTCACTCTGATGATCTGAATTATCTGAACTGCTGTCTCTGAGTATCTGAATTATCTGTGCTGCTCACTCTGATTATCTGAATTATCTGAACTGCTGTCTCTGATTGTCTGATTTTTTTCTGTGCTGCTCACTCTGATTATCTGAATTATCTGTGCTGCTCACTCTGATTATCTGAATTATCTGTGCTGCTCACTCTGATTTTCTGAATTATCTGTGCTGCTCACTCTGATTTTCTGAATTATCTGTGCTACTCACTCTGATTATCTGAATTATCTGTGCTACTCACTCTGATTATCTGAATAATCTGTGCTACTCACTCTGATTATCTGAATTATCTGTGCTGCTCAATCTGATTATCTGAATAATCTGTGCTACTCACTCTGATTATCTGAATTATCTGTGCTACTCACTCTGATTATCTGAATAATCTGTGCTACTCACTCTGATTTTCTGAATTATCTGTGCTGCTCACTCTGATTTTCTGAATTATCTGTGCTACTCACTCTGATTATCTGAATTATTTGTGCTACTCACTCTGATTATCTGAATAATCTGTGCTACTCACTCTGATTATCTGAATTATCTGTGCTGCTCAATCTGATTATCTGAATTATCTGTGCTGCTCAGTCTGATTTTCTGAATTATCTGTGCTACTCACTCTGATTATCTGAATAATCTGTGCTACTCACTCTGATTATCTGAATTATCTGTGCTGCTCAATCTGATTATCTGAATTATCTGTGCTGCTCAGTCTGATTATCTGAATTATCTGTGCTGCTCAATCTGTTTATCTGAATTATCTGTGCTGCTCAATCTGATTATCTGAAACATCTGTGCTGCTCACTCTAATTATCTGAAATATCTGTAGCTCACTCTGATTTTCTGAATTATCTGTGTTGTTGTCACTGATTATCTGAATTATCTGCGCTGATCACTCTCAGTATCTGAAATATCTGTAGCTCACTCTGATTATCTGAATTATCTATGCTGATCACTCTAATTATCTGAAATATCTGTAGATCACTCTGATTTTCTGAATTATCTGTGTTGTTGTCTCTAATTATCTGAATTATCTGCGCTGATCACTCTGATTATCTGAATTATCTGTGCTGCTCAGTCTGATTATCTGAATTATCTGTGCTGATCACTCTGATTATCTGAAATATCTGAACTGCTCACTCTGATTATCTGAATTATCTATGCTGCTCACTCCGATTATCTAAATTATCTGAACTGCTCACTCCGATTATCTGAATTATCTGAACTGCTCACTCTGATTATCTGAATTATCTGCGCTGCTCACTCTGATTATCTGAAATATTAGTAGCTCACTCTGATTATCTGAATTATCTGCGCTGCTCAGTCTGATTATCTGAATTATCTGTGCTGCTCAGTCCGATTATCTGAATTATCTGAACTGCTCACTCTGATTATCTGAATTATCTGAACTGCTCACTCCGATTATCTGAATTATCTGAACTGCTCACTCTGATTATCTGAATTATCTGTAGCTCACTCTGTGATGATCTGAATTATCTGAACTGCTCACTCTGATTATCTAAATTATCTGTGCTGCTTACTCTGTGATGATCTGAATTATCTGAACTGCTAACTCTGATTATCGGAATTATCTGTGCTGCTCACTCTGATTTTCTGGATTATCTGTGCTGCTCACTCTGATTATCTGAATTATCTCTACTGCTCACTCTGATTTTCTGAATTATCTGAACTGCTTTCTCTGATTATCTGAATTATATGTGCTGCTCTCTCTGATTATCTGTGCTTCTTACTCTGATTATCTGAAATATCAGTGCTGCTCACTCTGATTATCTGAAATATCTATAGCTCACTCTGATTATCTGAATTATCTATGCTGCTCACTCTAATTATCTGAAATATCTGTAGCTCACTCTGATTTTCTGAATTATCTGTGTTGTTGTCACTGATTATCTGAATTATCTGCGCTGATCACTTCGATTATCTGAATTATCTGCGCTGCTCACTCTGATTATCTGAATTATCTGCGCTGATCACTTCGATTATCTGAATTATCTGTGCTGCTGTTTCTGATTATCTGAATTATCTGTGCTGCTCGCCCTGATTTTCTGAATTAATTGTGCTACTCACTCTGATTATCTGAATAATCTGTGCTGCTCACTCTGATTATCTGAATTATCTGTTCTGCTCAATCTGATTATCTGAATTATCAGTGCTGCTCAGTCTGATTTTCTGAATTATCTGTGTGACTCACTCTGATTATGTGAATTATCTGTGTGACTCACTCTGATTATCTGAATTATCTGTGCAGCTCCACCCTGATTATCTCAGTTTTCTGTGCTGCTCAGTCAGATTATCTGAATTATCTGTGCTGCTCACTCTGATTATCTGAATTATCTGTGCTGCTCACTTTGATTATCTGAATTATCTGTGCTGCTCACTCTGATTATCTCAGTTTTCTGTGCTGCTCAGTCAGATTATCTGAATTATCTGTGCTGCTCACTCTGATTATCTGAATTATCTGTGCTGCTCACTTTGATTATCTGAATTATCTGTGCTGCTCACTCTGATTATCTGAATTATCTGTGTTGCTCAATCTGATTATCTGAATTGTCTGTTCTATTCACTCTGATTATCTGAATTATCTGAACTGCTGTCTCTGATTATCTGAATTATCTGTGCTGCTCACTCTGATTAACTGAAATATCTCTGTTGTTGTCACTGATTATCTGAATTATCTGCGCTGATCACTCTGATTATCTGAATTATCTGCGCTGCTCACTCTGATTATCTGAATTATCTGTGCTGCTTACTCTGATTATCTGAATTATCTGTGCTGCTCACTCTGATTATCTGAATTATCTGAACTGCTGTCTCTGATTATTTGAATTATCTGAACTGCTGTCTCTGATTATCTGAATTATCTGTGCTGCTCACTCTGATTATCTGAATTATCTGTGCTGCTGTTTCTGATTATCTGAATTATCTGTGCTGCTCATTCTGATTTTCTGAATTATCTGTGGTACTCACTCTGATTATCTGAATAATCTGTGCTACTCACTCTGATTATCTGAATAATCTGTGCTGCTCAGTCTGATTATCTGAATTATCTGTGCTGCTCAATCTGATTATCTGAATTATCTGTGCTGCTCAGTCTGATTTTCTGAATTATCTGTGTGACTCACTCTGATTTTGTGAATTATCTGTGCGACTCACTCTGATTATCTGAATTATCTGTGCTTCTTACTCTGATTATCTGAATTGTCTGTTCTACTCACTCTGATTATCTGAATTATCTGAACTGCTGTCTCTGATTATCTGAATTATCTCTACTGCTCACTCTGATTATCTGAATTATCTGTGCTGCTCACTCCGATTATCTGAATTATCTGTGCTGCTCACTCTGATTATCTGAATTATCTGTGCTGCTCACTCCGATTATCTGAATTATCTGTGCTACTCACTCTGATTATCTGAAATATCTGTGCTGCTCACTCTGATTATGTGAATTATCTGTGCTTCTTACTCTGATTATCTGAATTATCTGTGCTGCTCACTCTGATTATCTGAAATATCTGTGCTGCTCACTCTGATTATCTGAATTATCTGTGCTGATCACTCTGATTATCTGAATTATCTGTGCTGCTCACTCTGATTATCTGAATTATCTGCGTTTCTCAATCTGATTAGCTGAATTATCTGTGCAGCTCACTCTGATTATCTGAAATATCTGTGCAGCTCACTCTGATTATCTGAATTATCTGTGCTGCTCACTCTGATTATCTGAATTATCTGCGCTTCTCACTCTGATTATCTGAATTATCTGTGCTGCTCACTCTGATTATCTGAATTATCTGCGCTTCTCAATCTCATTATCTGAATTATCTGTGCTGCTCACTCTGATTATCTGAATTATCTGAACTGCTGTCTCTGATTATCTGAATTATCTGTGCTGCTCACTCTGATTATCTGAATTATCTGAACTGCTCTCTCTGATTATCTGAATTATCTGTGCTGCTCAGTCTGATTATCTAAATTATCTGTGCTGCTCACTCTGATTATCTGAATTAACTGTGCTGCTCACTCTGATTATCTGAATTATCTGTGCTGCTCACTCTGATTATCTGAATTATCTGTGCTGCTCAATCTGATTATCTGAATTATCTATGTGACTCACTCTGATTATGTGAAATATCTGTGCGACTCACTCTGATTATCTGAATTATCTGTGCTGCTCTCTCTGATTATCTGAATTATCTGTGCTGCTAACTCTGATTATCTCAGTTATCTGTGCTGCTCAGTCTGATTATCTGTAATATCTGTAGATCACTCTGATTATCTGAATTATCTGTGCTGCTCACTCTAATTATCTGAAATATCTGTAGCTCACTCTAATTTTCTGAATTATCTGTCTTGTTGTCTCTGATTATCTGAATTATCTGTGCTACTCACTCTGATTATGTGAATTATCTGTGCTGCTCACTCTGATTATGTGAATTATCTGTGCTTCTTACTCTGATTATCTGAATTATCTGTTCTGCTCACTCTGATTATCTGAATTATCTGTTCTGCTCACTCTGATTATCTGAATTATCTGTGCTGCTCAATCTGATTATCTGAATTATCTGTGCTGCTCACTCTGATTATCTGAATTATCTGCGTTTCTCAATCTGATTCGCTGAATTATCTGTGCTGCTCACTCTGATTATCTGAATTATCTGCGCTTCTCACTCTGATTATCTGAATTATCTGCGCTGCTCACTAATTACCTGAATTATCTGTGCTGCTCACTCTGATTATCTGTATTATCTGTGCTGCTCACTCTGATTATCTGAATTATCTGTGCTGCTCACTCTGATTATCTGAATTATCTGTGCTGCTCAATCTGATTCGCTGAATTATCTGTGCTGCTCACTCTGATTATCTGAATTATCTGTACTGCTCACTCCGATTATCTGAATTATCTGCGCTTCTCACTCTGATTATCTGAATTATCTGCGCTGCTCACTAATTATCTGAATTATCTGTGCTGCTCACTCTGATTATCTGAATTATCTGTGCTGCTCACTCTGATTATCTGAATTATCTGTGCTGCTGTCTCTGATTATCTGAATTATCTGTGTTGCTCACTCTGATTATCTGAATTATCTGTGTTGCTCACTCTGATTATCTGAATTATCTGAACTGCTGTCTCTGATTAGCTGAATTATCTGTGCTGCTCACTCTGATTTTCTGAATTATCTGTTCTGCTCACTCTGATTATCTGAATAATCTGTGCTGCTCACTCTGATTCTCTTAATTATCTGTGCTGCTGTCTCTGATTATCTGAATTATCTGTGTTGCTCACTCTGATTATCTGAATTATCTGTTCTGCTCACTCTGATTATCTGAATAATCTGTACTGCTCACTCTGATTATCTTAATTTTCTGTGCTGCTCAGTCTGATTATCTGAATTATCTGTGCTGCTCACTCTGATTATCTGAACTATCTGTATCTCACTCTGATTATCTGAATTATCTGTGCTTCTTACTCTGATTATCTGAATTATCTGTGCTGCTCTCTCTGATTATCTCAGTTATCTGTGCTGCTCTCTCTGATTATCTGAAATATCTGTAGCTCACTCTGATTTTCTGAATTATCTCTGTTGTTGTCTCTAATTATCTGAATTATCTGTGCTGCTCACTCTGATTATCTGAAATATTAGTAGCTCACTCTGATTATCTGAATTATCTGTGCTGCTCACTCTGATTATCTGAAATATTAGTAGCTCACTCTGATTATCTGAATTATCTGTGCTGCTCACTCTGATTATCTGAAGTATCTGTGCTGCTCACTCCGATTATCTGAATTATCTTAACTGCTCACTCTGATTATCTGTATTATCTGCGCTGCTCACTCTGATTATCTGAATTATCTGTGCTGCTCATTCTGATTATCTGAATTATCTGTGCTGCTCACTCTGATTATCTGAATTATCTGTAGCTCACTCTGATTATCTAAATTATCTGTGCTTCTCACTCTGATTTTCTGAATTATCTGTACTACTCACTCTGATTTTCTGAATTATCTGTACTACTCACTCTGATTATCTGAATTATCTGTAGCTGTTTCTGATTTTCTGAATTATCTGTGCTGCTCAGTCTGATTATCTGAATTATCTGTAGCTTTTTCTGATTTTCTGAATTATCTGTGCTGCTCAATCTGATTATCTGAAATATCTGTGCGCCTCAATCTCATGATCTGAATTATCTGTGCTGCTCACTCTGATAATCTGAATTATCTGTGCTGCTCACTCTGATTATCTGAATTATCTGTAGCTGTTTCTGATTTTCTGAATTATCTGTGCTGCTCAGTCTGATTATCAGAATTATCTGTAGCTTTTTCTGATTTTCTGAATTATCTGTGCTGCTCAGTCTGATTATCTGAATTATCTGCGCTGCTCACTCTGATTACCTGAATTATCTGAACTGGTCACTCTGATTAACTGAATTATTTGTGCTGCTCATTCTGATTATCTGAATTATCTGTGCTGCTCACTCTGATTATCTGAATTATCTGAACTGCTCATTCTGATTATTTGAATTGTCTGTGCTGCTCACTCTGATTATTTGAATTATCTGTGCTGCTCATTCAGATTATTTGAATTATCTGTGCTGCTCACTCTGATTATCTGAATTATCTGTGCTGCTCACTCTTATTATCTGAATTATCTGTGCTGCTCACTCTGATTATCTGAATTATCTGCGCTGCTCAGTCTGATTATCTGAATTATCTGTGCAGCTCACTGATTATCTGAATTATCTGTGCCGCTCATTCTGATTATCTGAATTATCTGTGCTGCTCATTCTGATTATCTGAATTATCTGTGCGGTTAACTCTGATTATCTGAATTATCTGTAGCTCACTCTGATGATCTGAATTATCAGAACTGCTCACTCTGATTATCTGAATTATCTGTGCTGCTCACTCTGAGTATCTGAATTATCTGTGCTGCTCAATCTCATTATCTGAATTAACTGCGCTGCTCACTCTGATTATCTGAATTATCTGTGCTGCTCACTCTGATTTTCTGAATTATCTGTGCTGCTCACTCTGAATTTCTGAATTACCTGTACTGCTCACTCTGATTTTGTGAATTATCTGTGCTGCTCAATCTGATTATCTGAAATATCTGTGCGCCTCAATCTCATTATCTGAATTATCTGTGCTGCGCACTCTGATTATCTGAATTATCTGCGCTGCTCAGTCTGATTATCTGAATTATCTGTGCAGCTCACTGATTATCTGAATAATCTGTGCTGCTCAGTCTGATTATCTGAATTATCTGTGCGACACACTCTGATTTTCTGAATAATCTATGCTGCTCACTCTGATTATCTGAATTATCTGTGCCGCTCACTCTGATTATCTGAATTATCTGTGCTGCTCACTCTGATTATCTGAATTATATGTGCTGCTCAATCTGATTATCTGAATTATCTATGCTGCTCACTCTGATTATCTGAATTATATGTGCTGCTCATTCTGATTATCTGAATTATCTGTACTGCTCATTCTGATTATCTGAATTATCTGTGCGACTCACTCTGATTATGTGAATTATCTGTCCGACTCACTCTGATTATGTGAATTATCTGTACGAATCAATCTGATTATCTGAATTAGCTGTGCAGCTCTCTCTGATTATCTGAATTATCTGTGCTTCTTACTCTGATTATCTGAATTATCGGTGCTTCTTACTCTGATTACCTGAATAATCTGTGCTGCCCATTCTGATTATCTGAATTATCTGTGCTGCTCACTCTGATTATCTCAGTTGTCTGTGCTGCTCAGTCTGATTATCTGAATTATCTGTGCTGCTCACTCTGATTATCTGAACTATCTGTATCTCACTCTGATTATCTGAATTATCTATGCTGCTCACTCTGATTGTCTGAAATATCTGTAGCTCACTCTGATTTTATGAATTATCTGTGTTGTCTCTGATTATCTGAATTATCTGCGCTGCTCACTCTGATTATCTGAATTATCTGTGCTGCTCACTCTGATTATCTGAAATATCTGTAGCTCACTCTGATTTTATGAATTATCTGTGTTGTCTCTGATTATCTGAATTATCTATGCTGCTCACTCTGATTATCTGAAATATCTGTAGCTCAATCTGAATTCCTGAATTATCTATGCTGCTCACTCTGATTATCTGAATTATCTGCGCTGCTCACTCTGATTATCTGAATTATCTGAACTGCTCACTCTGATTATCTGAATTATCTGTGCTGCTCATACTGATTATCTGAATTATCTGCGCTGCTCACTCTGATTATCTGATTTATCTGTGCTGCTCACTCTGATTATCTGAATTATGTGTGCTGCTCAATCTGATTATCTGAATTATCTATGCTGCTCATTCTGATTATCTGAATTATCTGTGTTGCTCACTCTGATTATCTGAATTATCTGTGCTGCTCAGTGTGATTATCCGAATTATCTATGCTGCTCAATCTGATTATCTGAATTTTCTGTGCGACTCACTCTGATTATGTGAATTATCTGTTCGAATCAATCTGATTATCTGAATTATCTGTGCTGCTCTCTCTGATTATCTGAATTATCTGTGCTTCTTACTCTGATTATCTGAATTATCGGTGCTTCTTACTCTGATTATCTGAATTATCTGTGCTGCTCAGTCTGATTATCTGAATTATCTGTGCTGCTGTCTCTGATTATCTGAATTATCTGTGCTACTCACTCTGATTATCTGAATAATCTGTGCTGCTCACTCTGATTATCTGAAATATCTGTGCTGCTCAGTCTGATTATCTGAATTATCTGTGCTGCTCAATATGATTTTCTGAATTATCTGCGTGACTCACTCTGATTATCTGAATTATCTGTGCTGCTCTCTCTGATTATCTGAATTATCTGTGCTTCTTACTCTGATTATCTGAATTATCTGTGCTTCTTACTCTGATTATCTGAATTATCTGTGCTGCTCACTCTGATTATCTGAAATATCTACAGCTCACTCTGATTATCTGAATTATCTATGCTGCTCACACTAATTATCTGAAATATCTGTAGCTCACTCTGATTATCTGAATTATCTGTGCTGCTCACTCTGATTATCTGAAATATCTGAACTGCGCACTCTGATTATCTGAATTATCTGCGCTGCTCACTCTGATTATCTGAATTATCTGAACTGCTCATTCTGATTATCTGAATTATCTGTGCTGCTCACTCTGATTATCTGAATTATCTGTGCTGCTGATTCTGATTATCTGAATTATCTGTGCTGCTCTCTCTGATTATCTGAATTATCTGTGCTGCTCACTCTGATTATCTGAATTATCTGTAGCTCACTCTGATTATCTGAATTATCTGTGCTGCTCTCTCTGATTATCTGAATTATCTGTGCTGCTCACTCTGATTATCTGAATTATCTGTAGCTCACTCTGATTATCTGAATTATGTGTGCTGCTCAATCTGATTATCTGAATTATCTATGCTGCTCACTCTGATTATCTGAATTATATGTGCTGCTCACTCTGATTATCTGAATTATCTGTACTGCTCATTCTGATTATCTGAATTATCTGTGCGACTCACTCTGATTATGTGAATTATCTGTCCGACTCACTCTGATTATGTGAATTATCTGTACGAATCAATCTGATTATCTGAATTAGCTGTGCAGCTCTCTCTGATTATCTGAATTATCTGTGCTTCTTACTCTGATTATCTGAATTATCGGTGCTTCTTACTCTGATTATCTGAATTATCTGTGCTTCTTACTCTGATTATCTGAATTATCGGTGCTTCTTACTCTGATTATCTGAATTATCTGTGCTGCTCACTCTGATTATCTCAGTTGTCTGTGCTGCTCACTCTGATTATCTGAATTATCTGTACAGCTCACTCTGATTATCTGAAATATCTGTTGCTCACTCTGATTATCTGAATTATCTATGCTGCTCACTCTGATTATCTGAAATATCTGTAGCTCAATCTGAATTTCTGAATTATCTATGCTGCTCACTCTGATTATCTGAATTATCTGCGCTGCTCACTCTGATTATCTGAATTATCTGTGCTGCTAACTCTGATTATCTCAGTTATCTGTGCTGCTCAGTCTGATTATCTGAAATATCTGTAGATCACTCTGATTATCTGAATTATCTGTGCTGCTCACTCTAATTATCTGAAATATCTGTAGCTCACTCTAATTTTCTGAATTATCTGTCTTGTTGTCTCTGATTATCTGAATTATCTGTGCTACTCACTCTGATTATGTGAATTATCTGTGCTGCTCACTCTGATTATGTGAATTATCTGTGCTTCTTACTCTGATTATCTGAATTATCTGTTCTGCTCACTCTGATTATCTGAATTATCTGTTCTGCTCACTCTGATTATCTGAATTATCTGTGCTGCTCAATCTGATTATCTGAATTATCTGTGCTGCTCACTCTGATTATCTGAATTATCTGCGTTTCTCAATCTGATTCGCTGAATTATCTGTGCTGCTCACTCTGATTATCTGAATTATCTGCGCTTCTCACTCTGATTATCTGAATTATCTGCGCTGCTCACTAATTACCTGAATTATCTGTGCTGCTCACTCTGATTATCTGTATTATCTGTGCTGCTCACTCTGATTATCTGAATTATCTGTGCTGCTCACTCTGATTATCTGAATTATCTGTGCTGCTCAATCTGATTCGCTGAATTATCTGTGCTGCTCACTCTGATTATCTGAATTATCTGTACTGCTCACTCCGATTATCTGAATTATCTGCGCTTCTCACTCTGATTATCTGAATTATCTGCGCTGCTCACTAATTATCTGAATTATCTGTGCTGCTCACTCTGATTATCTGAATTATCTGTGCTGCTCACTCTGATTATCTGAATTATCTGTGCTGCTGTCTCTGATTATCTGAATTATCTGTGTTGCTCACTCTGATTATCTGAATTATCTGTGTTGCTCACTCTGATTATCTGAATTATCTGAACTGCTGTCTCTGATTAGCTGAATTATCTGTGCTGCTCACTCTGATTTTCTGAATTATCTGTTCTGCTCACTCTGATTATCTGAATAATCTGTGCTGCTCACTCTGATTCTCTTAATTATCTGTGCTGCTGTCTCTGATTATCTGAATTATCTGTGTTGCTCACTCTGATTATCTGAATTATCTGTTCTGCTCACTCTGATTATCTGAATAATCTGTACTGCTCACTCTGATTATCTTAATTTTCTGTGCTGCTCAGTCTGATTATCTGAATTATCTGTGCTGCTCACTCTGATTATCTGAACTATCTGTATCTCACTCTGATTATCTGAATTATCTGTGCTTCTTACTCTGATTATCTGAATTATCTGTGCTGCTCTCTCTGATTATCTCAGTTATCTGTGCTGCTCTCTCTGATTATCTGAAATATCTGTAGCTCACTCTGATTTTCTGAATTATCTCTGTTGTTGTCTCTAATTATCTGAATTATCTGTGCTGCTCACTCTGATTATCTGAAATATTAGTAGCTCACTCTGATTATCTGAATTATCTGTGCTGCTCACTCTGATTATCTGAAATATTAGTAGCTCACTCTGATTATCTGAATTATCTGTGCTGCTCACTCTGATTATCTGAAGTATCTGTGCTGCTCACTCCGATTATCTGAATTATCTTAACTGCTCACTCTGATTATCTGTATTATCTGCGCTGCTCACTCTGATTATCTGAATTATCTGTGCTGCTCATTCTGATTATCTGAATTATCTGTGCTGCTCACTCTGATTATCTGAATTATCTGTAGCTCACTCTGATTATCTAAATTATCTGTGCTTCTCACTCTGATTTTCTGAATTATCTGTACTACTCACTCTGATTTTCTGAATTATCTGTACTACTCACTCTGATTATCTGAATTATCTGTAGCTGTTTCTGATTTTCTGAATTATCTGTGCTGCTCAGTCTGATTATCTGAATTATCTGTAGCTTTTTCTGATTTTCTGAATTATCTGTGCTGCTCAATCTGATTATCTGAAATATCTGTGCGCCTCAATCTCATGATCTGAATTATCTGTGCTGCTCACTCTGATAATCTGAATTATCTGTGCTGCTCACTCTGATTATCTGAATTATCTGTAGCTGTTTCTGATTTTCTGAATTATCTGTGCTGCTCAGTCTGATTATCAGAATTATCTGTAGCTTTTTCTGATTTTCTGAATTATCTGTGCTGCTCAGTCTGATTATCTGAATTATCTGCGCTGCTCACTCTGATTACCTGAATTATCTGAACTGGTCACTCTGATTAACTGAATTATTTGTGCTGCTCATTCTGATTATCTGAATTATCTGTGCTGCTCACTCTGATTATCTGAATTATCTGAACTGCTCATTCTGATTATTTGAATTGTCTGTGCTGCTCACTCTGATTATTTGAATTATCTGTGCTGCTCATTCAGATTATTTGAATTATCTGTGCTGCTCACTCTGATTATCTGAATTATCTGTGCTGCTCACTCTTATTATCTGAATTATCTGTGCTGCTCACTCTGATTATCTGAATTATCTGCGCTGCTCAGTCTGATTATCTGAATTATCTGTGCAGCTCACTGATTATCTGAATTATCTGTGCCGCTCATTCTGATTATCTGAATTATCTGTGCTGCTCATTCTGATTATCTGAATTATCTGTGCGGTTAACTCTGATTATCTGAATTATCTGTAGCTCACTCTGATGATCTGAATTATCAGAACTGCTCACTCTGATTATCTGAATTATCTGTGCTGCTCACTCTGAGTATCTGAATTATCTGTGCTGCTCAATCTCATTATCTGAATTAACTGCGCTGCTCACTCTGATTATCTGAATTATCTGTGCTGCTCACTCTGATTTTCTGAATTATCTGTGCTGCTCACTCTGAATTTCTGAATTACCTGTACTGCTCACTCTGATTTTGTGAATTATCTGTGCTGCTCAATCTGATTATCTGAAATATCTGTGCGCCTCAATCTCATTATCTGAATTATCTGTGCTGCGCACTCTGATTATCTGAATTATCTGCGCTGCTCAGTCTGATTATCTGAATTATCTGTGCAGCTCACTGATTATCTGAATAATCTGTGCTGCTCAGTCTGATTATCTGAATTATCTGTGCGACACACTCTGATTTTCTGAATAATCTATGCTGCTCACTCTGATTATCTGAATTATCTGTGCCGCTCACTCTGATTATCTGAATTATCTGTGCTGCTCACTCTGATTATCTGAATTATATGTGCTGCTCAATCTGATTATCTGAATTATCTATGCTGCTCACTCTGATTATCTGAATTATATGTGCTGCTCATTCTGATTATCTGAATTATCTGTACTGCTCATTCTGATTATCTGAATTATCTGTGCGACTCACTCTGATTATGTGAATTATCTGTCCGACTCACTCTGATTATGTGAATTATCTGTACGAATCAATCTGATTATCTGAATTAGCTGTGCAGCTCTCTCTGATTATCTGAATTATCTGTGCTTCTTACTCTGATTATCTGAATTATCGGTGCTTCTTACTCTGATTATCTGAATAATCTGTGCTGCCCATTCTGATTATCTGAATTATCTGTGCTGCTCACTCTGATTATCTCAGTTGTCTGTGCTGCTCAGTCTGATTATCTGAATTATCTGTGCTGCTCACTCTGATTATCTGAACTATCTGTATCTCACTCTGATTATCTGAATTATCTATGCTGCTCACTCTGATTGTCTGAAATATCTGTAGCTCACTCTGATTTTATGAATTATCTGTGTTGTCTCTGATTATCTGAATTATCTGCGCTGCTCACTCTGATTATCTGAATTATCTGTGCTGCTCACTCTGATTATCTGAAATATCTGTAGCTCACTCTGATTTTATGAATTATCTGTGTTGTCTCTGATTATCTGAATTATCTATGCTGCTCACTCTGATTATCTGAAATATCTGTAGCTCAATCTGAATTCCTGAATTATCTATGCTGCTCACTCTGATTATCTGAATTATCTGCGCTGCTCACTCTGATTATCTGAATTATCTGAACTGCTCACTCTGATTATCTGAATTATCTGTGCTGCTCATACTGATTATCTGAATTATCTGCGCTGCTCACTCTGATTATCTGATTTATCTGTGCTGCTCACTCTGATTATCTGAATTATGTGTGCTGCTCAATCTGATTATCTGAATTATCTATGCTGCTCATTCTGATTATCTGAATTATATGTGCTGCTCACTCTGATTATCTGAATTATCTGTGCTGCTCAGTGTGATTATCCGAATTATCTATGCTGCTCAATCTGATTATCTGAATTTTCTGTGCGACTCACTCTGATTATGTGAATTATCTGTTCGAATCAATCTGATTATCTGAATTATCTGTGCTGCTCTCTCTGATTATCTGAATTATCTGTGCTTCTTACTCTGATTATCTGAATTATCGGTGCTTCTTACTCTGATTATCTGAATTATCTGTGCTGCTCAGTCTGATTATCTGAATTATCTGTGCTGCTGTCTCTGATTATCTGAATTATCTGTGCTACTCACTCTGATTATCTGAATAATCTGTGCGCCTCAATCTCATTATCTGAATTAACTGTGCTGCTCACTCTGATTATCTGAATTATCTGTGCTGCTGTCTCTGATTATCTGAATTATCTGTGCTACTCACTCTGATTATCTGAATAATCTGTGCTGCTCACTCTGATTATCTGAAATATCTGTGCTGCTCAGTCTGATTATCTGAATTATCTGTGCTGCTCAATATGATTTTCTGAATTATCTGCGTGACTCACTCTGATTATCTGAATTATCTGTGCTGCTCTCTCTGATTATCTGAATTATCTGTGCTTCTTACTCTGATTATCTGAATTATCTGTGCTTCTTACTCTGATTATCTGAATTATCTGTGCTGCTCACTCTGATTATCTGAAATATCTACAGCTCACTCTGATTATCTGAATTATCTATGCTGCTCAAACTAATTATCTGAAATATCTGTAGCTCACTCTGATTATCTGAATTATCTGTGCTGCTCACTCTGATTATCTGAAATATCTGAACTGCGCACTCTGATTATCTGAATTATCTGCGCTGCTCACTCTGATTATCTGAATTACCTGAACTGCTCATTCTGATTATCTGAATTATCTGTGCTGCTCACTCTGATTATCTGAATTATCTGTGCTGCTGATTCTGATTATCTGAATTATCTGTGCTGCTCTCTCTGATTATCTGAATTATCTGTGCTGCTCACTCTGATTATCTGAATTATCTGTAGCTCACTCTGATTATCTGAATTATCTGTGCTGCTCTCTCTGATTATCTGAATTATCTGTGCTGCTCACTCTGATTATCTGAATTATCTGTAGCTCACTCTGATTATCTGAATTATGTGTGCTGCTCAATCTGATTATCTGAATTATCTATGCTGCTCACTCTGATTATCTGAATTATATGTGCTGCTCACTCTGATTATCTGAATTATCTGTACTGCTCATTCTGATTATCTGAATTATCTGTGCGACTCACTCTGATTATGTGAATTATCTGTCCGACTCACTCTGATTATGTGAATTATCTGTACGAATCAATCTGATTATCTGAATTAGCTGTGCAGCTCTCTCTGATTATCTGAATTATCTGTGCTTCTTACTCTGATTATCTGAATTATCGGTGCTTCTTACTCTGATTATCTGAATAATCTGTGCTGCCCATTCTGATTATCTGAATTATCTGTGCTGCTCACTCTGATTATCTCAGTTGTCTGTGCTGCTCACTCTGATTATCTGAATTATCTGTACAGCTCACTCTGATTATCTGAAATATCTGTTGCTCACTCTGATTATCTGAATTATCTATGCTGCTCACTCTGATTATCTGAAATATCTGTAGCTCAATCTGAATTTCTGAATTATCTATGCTGCTCACTCTGATTATCTGAATTATCTGCGCTGCTCACTCTGATTATCTGAATTATCTGTGCTGCTAACTCTGATTATCTCAGTTATCTGTGCTGCTCAGTCTGATTATCTGAAATATCTGTAGATCACTCTGATTATCTGAATTATCTGTGCTGCTCACTCTAATTATCTGAAATATCTGTAGCTCACTCTAATTTTCTGAATTATCTGTCTTGTTGTCTCTGATTATCTGAATTATCTGTGCTACTCACTCTGATTATGTGAATTATCTGTGCTGCTCACTCTGATTATGTGAATTATCTGTGCTTCTTACTCTGATTATCTGAATTATCTGTTCTGCTCACTCTGATTATCTGAATTATCTGTTCTGCTCACTCTGATTATCTGAATTATCTGTGCTGCTCAATCTGATTATCTGAATTATCTGTGCTGCTCACTCTGATTATCTGAATTATCTGCGTTTCTCAATCTGATTCGCTGAATTATCTGTGCTGCTCACTCTGATTATCTGAATTATCTGCGCTTCTCACTCTGATTATCTGAATTATCTGCGCTGCTCACTAATTATCTGAATTATCTGTGCTGCTCACTCTGATTATCTGTATTATCTGTGCTGCTCACTCTGATTATCTGAATTATCTGTGCTGCTCACTCTGATTATCTGAATTATCTGTGCTGCTCAATCTGATTATCTGAATTATCTGTGCTGCTCACTCTGATTATCTGAATTATCTGCGTTTCTCAATCTGATTCGCTGAATTATCTGTGCTGCTCACTCTGATTATCTGAATTATCTGCGCTTCTCACTCTGATTATCTGAATTATCTGCGCTGCTCACTAATTGTCTGAATTATCTGTGCTGCTCACTCTGATTATCTGTATTATCTGTGCTGCTCACTCTGATTATCTGAATTATCTGCGTTTCTCAATCTGATTCGCTGAATTATCTGTGCTGCTCACTCTGATTATCTGAATTATCTGCGCTTCTCACTCTGATTATCTGAATTATCTGCGCTGCTCACTAATTATCTGAATTATCTGTGCTGCTCACTCTGATTATCTGAATTATCTGTGCTGCTCAATCTGATTCGCTGAATTATCTGTGCTGCTCACTCTGATTATCTGAATTATCTGTACTGCTCACTCCGATTATCTGAATTATCTGCGCTTCTCACTCTGATTATCTGAATTATCTGCGCTGCTCACTAATTATCTGAATTATCTGTGCTGTTCACTCTGATTATCTGAATTATCTGTGCTGCTGTCTCTGATTATCTGAATTATCTGTGTTGCTCACTCTGATTATCTGAATTATCTGTGTTGCTCACTCTGATTATCTGAATTATCTGAACTGCTGTCTCTGATTAGCTGAATTATCTGTGCTGCTCACTGCTGAATTGAAGGATCAGCCATGATCTCATTAAATGGCGGAGCAGGCTCGAAGGGCCGGATGGCCTACTCCTGCTCCTATCTTCTATGTATCTATGTATGTATTATCTGAATAATCTGTGCTGCTCACTCTGATTCTCTTAATTATCTGTGCTGCTGTCTCTGATTATCTGAGTTATCTGTGTTGCTCACTCTGATTATCTGAATTATCTGTTCTGCTCACTCTGATTATCTGAATAATCTGTGCTGCTCACTCTGATTATCTGAATTATCTGTTCTGCTCACTCTGATTATCTGAATAATCTGTGCTGCTCACTCTGATTATCTTAATTATCTGTGCTGCTCACTCTGATTATCTGAATTATCTGAATTATCTGTGCTGCTAACTCTGATTGACCTATGAGGAGAGACTATGTAGTTTAGGGATGTACACACTGGAGTTTAGAAGATTGAGAGGGGACCTCATAGAAGTGTATAAAATTCTGACAGGTCTAGACAGATTAGATGCAGAAGGAATGTTTCCCTTGGCGGGTGAGAACAGAACTAGAGGACATAATTTAAGGATAAGGGCTAAACCATTTAGGACAGAAATGAGGGGGAATTTCTTCACTCAGAGAGTGGTGAACCTGTGGAACTCATTGCCACAGAGGGCAGTGTACGCCAGCTCATTAAATATATTTAAGAGGGAATTAGATATATTTCTACAGGCAAAAGGGGTTAAGGGTTACGGAGAGAAGGCGGGGACGGGATACTGAATTGAAGGATCAGCCATGATCTCATTAAATGGCGGAGCAGGCTCGAAGGGCCGGATGGCCTACTCCTGCTCCTATCTTCTATGTATCTATGTATGTATTATCTGAATAATCTGTGCTGCTCACTCTGATTCTCTTAATTATCTGTGCTGCTGTCTCTGATTATCTGAATTATCTGTGTTGCTCACTCTGATTATCTGAATTATCTGTTCTGCTCACTCTGATTATCTGAATAATCTGTGCTGCTCACTCTGATTATCTTAATTATCTGTGCTGCTCACTCTGATTATCTGAATTATCTGTGCTGCTAACTCTGATTATCTGAATTATCTGTGCTGCTCACTCTGATTATCTGAATTATCTGTGCTGCTCACTCTGATTATGTGAAATATCTGTAGCTCACTCTGATTATCTGAATTATCTGTGCTGCTCACTCTGATTATCTGAATTATCTGTGCTGCTGTCTCTGATTATCTGAATTATCTGTGCTGCTCACTCTGATTATCTGAATTATCTGTGCTGCTCAATCTGATTCGCTGAATTATCTGTGCTGCTCACTCTGATTATCTGAATTATCTGTACTGCTCACTCCGATTATCTGAATTATCTGCGCTTCTCACTCTGATTATCTGAATTATCTGCGCTGCTCACTAATTATCTGAATTATCTGTGCTGTTCACTCTGATTATCTGAATTATCTGTGCTGCTGTCTCTGATTATCTGAATTATCTGTGTTGCTCACTCTGATTATCTGAATTATCTGTGTTGCTCACTCTGATTATCTGAATTATCTGAACTGCTGTCTCTGATTAGCTGAATTATCTGTGCTGCTCACTGCTGAATTGAAGGATCAGCCATGATCTCATTAAATGGCGGAGCAGGCTCGAAGGGCCGGATGGCCTACTCCTGCTCCTATCTTCTATGTATCTATGTATGTATTATCTGAATAATCTGTGCTGCTCACTCTGATTCTCTTAATTATCTGTGCTGCTGTCTCTGATTATCTGAGTTATCTGTGTTGCTCACTCTGATTATCTGAATTATCTGTTCTGCTCACTCTGATTATCTGAATAATCTGTGCTGCTCACTCTGATTATCTGAATTATCTGTTCTGCTCACTCTGATTATCTGAATAATCTGTGCTGCTCACTCTGATTATCTTAATTATCTGTGCTGCTCACTCTGATTATCTGAATTATCTGAATTATCTGTGCTGCTAACTCTGATTGACCTATGAGGAGAGACTATGTAGTTTAGGGATGTACACACTGGAGTTTAGAAGATTGAGAGGGGACCTCATAGAAGTGTATAAAATTCTGACAGGTCTAGACAGATTAGATGCAGAAGGAATGTTTCCCTTGGCGGGTGAGAACAGAACTAGAGGACATAATTTAAGGATAAGGGCTAAACCATTTAGGACAGAAATGAGGGGGAATTTCTTCACTCAGAGAGTGGTGAACCTGTGGAACTCATTGCCACAGAGGGCAGTGTACGCCAGCTCATTAAATATATTTAAGAGGGAATTAGATATATTTCTACAGGCAAAAGGGGTTAAGGGTTACGGAGAGAAGGCGGGGACGGGATACTGAATTGAAGGATCAGCCATGATCTCATTAAATGGCGGAGCAGGCTCGAAGGGCCGGATGGCCTACTCCTGCTCCTATCTTCTATGTATCTATGTATGTATTATCTGAATAATCTGTGCTGCTCACTCTGATTCTCTTAATTATCTGTGCTGCTGTCTCTGATTATCTGAATTATCTGTGTTGCTCACTCTGATTATCTGAATTATCTGTTCTGCTCACTCTGATTATCTGAATAATCTGTGCTGCTCACTCTGATTATCTTAATTATCTGTGCTGCTCACTCTGATTATCTGAATTATCTGTGCTGCTAACTCTGATTATCTGAATTATCTGTGCTGCTCACTCTGATTATCTGAATTATCTGTGCTGCTCACTCTGATTATGTGAAATATCTGTAGCTCACTCTGATTATCTGAATTATCTGTGCTGCTCACTCTGATTATCTGAATTATCTGTGCTGCTGTCTCTGATTATCTGAATTATCTGTGCTGCTCACTCTGATTATCTGAATTATCTGTGCTGCTCTCTCTGATTATCTGAATTATCTGTGCTGCTCACTCTGATTATCTGAATTATCTGTGCTGCTCAGTCTGATTATCTGTGCAGCTCAATCTGATTATCTGAATTATATGTGCTGCTCAGTCTGATTATCTGAATTATCTGTGCTGCTCTCTCTGATTATCTGAATTATCTGTGCTGCTCACTCTGATTATCTGAATTATCTGTGCTGCTCTCTCTGATTATCTGAATTATCTGTGCTGCTCACTCTGATTATCTGAATTATCTGTGCTGCTCAGTCTGATTATCTGTGCAGCTCAATCTGATTATCTGAATAATCTGTGCTGCTCACTCTGATTATCTGAATTATCTGTGCTGCTCAGTCTGATTATCTGTGCAGCTCAATCTGATTATCTGAATAATCTGTGCTACTCACTCTGATTATCTGAATAATCTGTGCTGCTCTCTCTGATTATCTGAATTATCTGTGCTGCTCTCTCTGATTATCTCAGTTATCTGTGCTGCTCTCTCTGATTATCTGAAATATCTGTAGCTCACTCTGATTTTCTGAATTATCTCTGTTGTTGTCTCTAATTATCTGAATTATCTGTGCTGCTCACTCTGATTATCTGAAATATTAGTAGCTCACTCTGATTATCTGAATTATCTGTGCTGCTCACTCTGATTATCTGAAATATTAGTAGCTCACTCTGATTATCTGAATTATCTGTGCTGCTCACTCTGATTATCTGAAGTATCTGTGCTGCTCACTCCGATTATCTGAATTATCTTAACTGCTCACTCTGATTATCTGAATTATCTGCGCTGCTCACTCTGATTATCTGAATTATCTGTGCTGCTCATTCTGATTATCTGAATTATCTGTGCTGCTCACTCTGATTATCTGAATTATCTGTAGCTCACTCTGTGATGATCTGAATTATCTGAACTGCTCACTCTGATTATCTAAATTATCTGTGCTTCTCACTCTGATTTTCTGAATTATCTGTACTACTCACTCTGATTTTCTGAATTATCTGTACTACTCACTCTGATTATCTGAATTATCTGTAGCTGTTTCTGATTTTCTGAATTATCTGTGCTGCTCAATCTGATTATCTGAATTATCTGTGCGCCTCAATCTCATGATCTGAATTATCTGTGCTGCTCAGTCTGATTATCTGAATTATCTGTAGCTTTTTCTGATTTTCTGAATTATCTGTGCTGCTCAGTCTGATTATCTGAATTATCTGCGCTGCTCACTCTGATTACCTGAATTATCTGAACTGGTCACTCTGATTAACTGAATTATTTGTGCTGCTCATTCTGATTATCTGAATTATCTGTGCTGCTCACTCTGATTATTTGAATTATCTGTGCTGCTCATTCAGATTATCTGAATTATCTGTGCTGCTCACTCTTATTATATAAATTATCTGTGCTGCTCACTCTGATTATCTGAATTATCTGTGCCGCTCATTCTGATTATCTGAATTATCTGTGCTGCTCACTCTGATTATCTGAATTATCTGTGCTGCTCATTCTGATTATCTGAATTATCTGTGCGGTTAACTCTGATTATCTGAATTATCTGTAGCTCACTCTGATGATCTGAATTATCAGAACTGCTCACTCTGATTATCTGAATTATCTGTGCTGCTCACTCTGAGTATCTGAATTATCTGTGCTGCTCAATCTCATTATCTGAATTAACTGCGCTGCTCACTCTGATTATCTGAATTATCTGTGCTGCTCAATCTGATTTTCTGAATTATCTGTGCTGCTCACTCTGAATTTCTGAATTACCTGTACTACTCACTCTGATTATCTGAATTATCTGTGCTGCTCATTCTGATTTTCTGAATTATCTGTACTGCTCACTCTGATTTTCTGAATTATCTGTGCTGCTCAATCTGATTATCTGAAATATCTGTGCGCCTCAATCTCATTATCTGAATTATCTGTGCTGCGCACTCTGATTATCTGAATTATCTGCGCTGCTCAGTCTGATTATCTGAATTATCTGTGCAGCTCACTGATTATCTGAATAATCTGTGCTGCTCAGTCTGATTATCTGAATTATCTGTGCGACACACTCTGATTTTCTGAATAATCTATGCTGCTCACTCTGATTATCTGAATTATCTGTGCCGCTCAGTCTGATTATCTGAATTATCTGTGCTGCTCACTCTGATTATCTGAATTATATGTGCTGCTCAATCTGATTATCTGAATTATCTATGCTGCTCACTCTGATTATCTGAATTATATGTGCTGCTCACTCTGATTATCTGAATTATCTGTACTGCTCATTCTGATTATCTGAATTATCTGTGCGACTCACTCTGATTATGTGAATTATCTGTCCGACTCACTCTGATTATGTGAATTATCTGTACGAATCAATCTGATTATCTGAATTAGCTGTGCAGCTCTCTCTGATTATCTGAATTATCTGTGCTTCTTACTCTGATTATCTGAATTATCTGTGCTGCTCACTCTGATTATCTCAGTTGTCTGTGCTGCTCAGTCTGATTATCTGAATTATCTGTGCTGCTCACTCTGATTATCTGAACTATCTGTATCTCACTCTGATTATCTGAATTATCTATGCTGCTCACTCTGATTGTCTGAAATATCTGTAGCTCACTCTGATTTTATGAATTATCTGTGTTGTCTCTGATTATCTGAATTATCTGCGCTGCTCACTCTGATTATCTGAATTATCTGTGCTGCTCACTCTGATTATCTGAAATATCTGTAGCTCACTCTGATTATCTGAATTATCTATGCTGCTCACTCTGATTATCTGAAATATCTGTAGCTCAATCTGAATTTCTGAATTATCTATGCTGCTCACTCTGATTATCTGAATTATCTGCGCTGCTCACTCTGATTATCTGAATTATCTGAACTGCTCACTCTGATTATCTGAATTATCTGTTCTGCTCATACTGATTATCTGAATTATCTGCGCTGCTCACTCTGATTATCTGATTTATCTGTGCTGCTCACTCTGATTATCTGAATTATGTGTGCTGCTCAATCTGATTATCTGAATTATCTATGCTGCTCACTCTGATTATCTGAATTATATGTGCTGCTCACTCTGATTATCTGAATTATCTGTGCTGCTCAGTGTGATTATCCGAATTATCTATGCTGCTCATTCTGATTATCTGAATTTTCTGTGCGACTCACTCTGATTATGTGAATTATCTGTTCGAATCAATCTGATTATCTGAATTATCTGTGCTGCTCTCTCTGATTATCTGAATTATCTGTGCTTCTTACTCTGATTATCTGAATTATCGGTGCTTCTTACTCTGATTATCTGAATTATCTGTGCTGCTCAGTCTGATTATCTGAATTATCTGTGCTGCTCACTCTGATTATCTCAGTTGTCTGTGCTGCTCAGTCTGATTATCTGAATTATCTGAACTGCTGTCTCTGATTATCTGAATTATCTGTGCTGCTCACTCTGATTATCTGAATTATCTGTGCGCCTCAATCTCATTATCTGAATTAACTGTGCTGCTCACTCTGATTTTCTGAATTATCTGTGCTGCTGTCTCTGATTATCTGAATTATCTGTGCTACTCACTCTGATTATCTGAATAATCTGTGCTGCTCACTCTGATTATCTGAAATATCTGTGCTGCTCAGTCTGATTATCTGAATTATCTGTGCTGCTCAATATGATTTTCTGAATTATCTGTGTGACTCACTCTGATTATCTGAATTATCTGTGCTGCTCTCTCTGATTATCTGAATTATCTGTGCTTCTTACTCTGATTATCTGAATTATCTGCGCTGCTCACTCTGATTATCTGAATTATCTGTGCTTCTTACTCTGATTATCTGAATTATCTGTGCTGCTCACTCTGATTATCTGAAATATCTATAGCTCACTCTGATTATCTGAATTATCTATGCTGCTCACACTAATTATCTGAAATATCTGTAGCTCACTCTGATTATCTGAATTATCTGTGCTGCGCACTCTGATTATCTGAAATATCTGAACTGCGCACTCTGATTATCTGAATTATCTGCGCTGCTCACTCTGATTATCTGAATTATCTGAACTGCTCATTCTGATTATCTGAATTATCTGTGCTGCTCACTCTGATTATCTGAATTATCTGTGCTGCTGATTCTGATTATCTGAATTATCTGTGCTGCTCTCTCTGATTATCTGAATTATCTGTGCTGCTCACTCTGATTATCTGAATTATCTGTAGCTCACTCTGATTATCTGAATTATCTGTGCTGCTCTCTCTGATTATCTGAATTATCTGTGCTGCTCACTCTGATTATCTGAATTATCTGTAGCTCACTCTGATTATCTGAATTATGTGTGCTGCTCAATCTGATTATCTGAATTATCTATGCTGCTCACTCTGATTATCTGAATTATATGTGCTGTTCACTCTGATTATCTGAATTATCTGTACTGCTCATTCTGATTATCTGAATTATCTGTGCGACTCACTCTGATTATGTGAATTATCTGTCCGACTCACTCTGATTATGTGAATTATCTGTACGAATCAATCTGATTATCTGAATTAGCTGTGCAGCTCTCTCTGATTATCTGAATTATCTGTGCTTCTTACTCTGATTATCTGAATTATCGGTGCTTCTTACTCTGATTATCTGAATGATCTGTGCTGCCCATTCTGATTATCTGAATTATCTGTGCTGCTCACTCTGATTATCTCAGTTGTCTGTGCTGCTCAGTCTGATTATCTGAATTATCTGTAGCTCACTCTGATTTTATGAATTATCTGTGTTGTCTCTGATTATCTGAATTATCTGCGCTGCTCACTCTGATTATCTGAATTATCTGTGCAGCTCACTCTGATTATCTGAAATATCTGTTGCTCACTCTGATTATCTGAATTATCTATGCTGCTCACTCTGATTATCTGAAATATCTGTAGCTCAATCTGAATTTCTGAATTATCTATGCTGCTCACTCTGATTATGTGAATTATCTGCGCTGCTCACTCTGATTATCTGATTTATCTGTGCTGCTCACTCTGATTATCTGAATTATCTATGCTGCTCACTCTGATTTTCTGAATTATATGTGCTGCTCACTCTGATTATCTGAATTATCTGTGCTGCTCAGTGTGATTATCCGAACTATCTATGCTGCTCACTCTGATTATCTGAATTATATGTGCTGCTCACTCTGATTATCTGAATTATCTGTGCTGCTCAGTGTGATTATCCGAACTATCTATGCAGCTCACTCTGATTATCTGAATTATATGTGCTGCTCAATCTGATTATCTGAATTTTCTGTGCGACTCACTCTGATTATGTGAATTATCTGTTCGAATCAATCTGATTATCTGAATTATCTGTGCTGCTCTCTCTGATTATCTGAATTATCTGTGCTTCTTACTCTGATTAACTGAATTATCTGTGCTGCTCAGTCTGATTATCTGAATTATCTGTGCTGCTCACTCTGATTATCTCAGTTGTCTGTGCTGCTCAGTCTGATTATCTGAATTATCTGAACTGCTGTCTCTGATTATCTGAATTATCTGTGCTGCTCACTCTGATTATCTGAATTATCTGTGCGCCTCAATCTCATTATCTGAATTAACTGTGCTGCTCACTCTGATTATCTGAATTATCTGTGCTGCTGTCTCTGATTATCTGAATTATCTGTGCTACTCACTCTGATTATCTGAATAATCTGTGCTGCTCACTCTGATTATCTGAATTATCTGTGCTGCTCAATCTGATTAACTGAATTATCTGTGCTGCTCAGTCTGATTTTCTGAATTATCTTTGTGACTCACTCTGATTATCTGAATTATCTGTGCTGCTCTCTCTGATTATCTGAATTATCTGTGCTTCTTAATCTGATTATCTGAATTATCTGTGCTGCTCAATCTGATTATCTGAATTATCTGTGCTTCTTACTCTGATTATCTGAATTATCTGTGCTGCTCACTCTGATTATCTGAAATATCTATAGCTCACTCTGATTATCTGAATTATCTATGCTGCTCACACTAATTATCTGAAATATCTGGAGCTCACTCTGATTTTCTGAATTATCTGTTTTGTTGTCTCTAATTATCTGAATTATCTGTGCTGCTCCCTCTGATTATCTGAATTATCTGTGCTGCTCACTCTGATTTTCTGAATTATCTGTACTACTCACTCTGATTTTCTGAATTATCTGTGCTTCTCACTCTGAATTTCTGAATTATCTGTACGACTCACTCTGATTTTCTGAATTATCTGTACTACTCATTCTGATTTTCTGAATTATCTGTGCTGCTCAATCTGATTATCTGAAATATCTGTGCGCCTCAATCTCATGATCTGAATTATCTGTGCTGCTCACTCTGATTATCTGAATTATCTGTGCTGCTCACTCTGATTATCTGAATTATCTGTAGCTGTTTCTGATTTTCTGAATTATCTGTGCTGCTCAGTCTGATTATCTGAATTATCTGTAGCTTTTTCTGATTATCTGAATTATCTGCGCTGCTCACTCTGATTACCTGAATTATCTGAACTGCTCACTCTGATTAACTGAATTATCTGTGCTGCTCATTCTGATTATCTGAATTATCTGTGCTGTTCACTCTGATTATTTGAATTGTCTGTGCTGCTCACTCTGATTATTTGAATTATCTGTGCTGCTCACTCTGATTATCTGAATTATCTGTGCTGCTCACTCTTATTATATGAATTATCTGTGCTGCTCACTCTGATTATCTGAATTATCTGTGCTGCTCATTCTGATTATCTGAATTATCTGTGCGGTTAACTCTGATTATATGAATTATCTGTAGCTCACTCTGATGATCTGAATTATCTGTACTGCTCATTCTGATTATCTGAATTATCTGTGCTGCTCACTCTGATTATCTCAATTATCTCTGCTGCTCACTCTGATTATCTGAATTAACTGCACTGCTCACTCTGATTATCTGAATTATCTGTGCTACTCACTCTGATTTTCTGAATTATCTGTGCTGCTCACTCTGAATTTCTGAATTACCTGTACTACTCACTCTGATTATCTGAATTATCTGTGCTGCTCACTCTGATTTTCTGAATTATCTGTACTGCTCACTCTGATTTTCTGAATTATCTGTGCTGCTCAATCTGATTATCTGAAATATCTGTGCGCCTCAATCTCATTATCTGAATTATCTGTGCTGCGCAGTCTGATTATCTGAATTATCTGCGCTGCTCACTCTGATTATCTGAATTATCTGAACTGCTCATTCTAATTATCTGAATTTTCTGTGCTGCTCACTCTGATTAGCTGAAATATCTGAACTGCGCACTCTGATTATCTGAATTATCTGCGCTGCTCACTCTGATTATCTGAATTATCTGAACTGCTCATTCTGATTATCTGAATTATCTGTGCTGCTCACTCTGATTATCTGAATTATCTGTGCTGCTCAGTCTGATTATCTGAATTATCTGCGCTGCTCACTCTGATTATCTGAATTATCTGAACTGCTCATTCTAATTATCTGAATTTTCTGTGCTGCTCACTCTGATTATCTGAATTATCTGTGCTGCTCACTCTGATTATCTGAAATATCTGAACTGCTCACTCTGATTATCTGAATTATCTGTGCTGCTCACTCTGATTATCTGAAATATCTGAACTGCGCGCTCTGATTATCTGAATTATCTGCGCTGCTCACTCTGATTATCTGAAATATCTGAACTGCTCACTCTGATTATCTGAATTATCTGCGCTGCTCACTCTGATTATCTGAAATATCTGAACTGCTCACTCTGATTATCTGAATTATCTGTGCTGCTCACTCTGATTATCTGAATTATCTGTGCTGCTCACTCTGATTATCTGAATTATCTGTGCTGCTCATTCTGATTATCTGAATTATCTGTGCTGCACACTCTGATTATCTGAATTATCTGTAGCTCACTCTGATTATCTGAATTATATGTGCTGCTCACTCTGATTATCTGAATTATCTGTACTGCTCATTCTGATTATCTGAATTATCTGTGCGACTCATTCTGATTATGTGAATTATCTGTCCGACTCACTCTGATTATGTGAATTATCTGTATGAATCAATCTGATTATCTGAATTAGCTGTGCAGCTCTCTCTGATTATCTGAATTATCTGTGCTTCTTACTCTGATTATCTGAATTATCTGCGCTGCTCACTCGGTTTATCTGAATTATCTGAACTGCTCACTCTGATTATCTGAATTATCTGTGCTGCTCATACTGATTATCTGAATTATCTGCACTGCTCACTCTGATTATCTGATTTATCTGTGCTGCTCAATCTGATTATCTGAAATATCTGTGCGCCTCAATCTCATTATCTGAATTATCTGTGCTGCGCAGTCTGATTATCTGAATTATCTGCGCTGCTCACTCTGATTATCTGAATTATCTGAACTGCTCATTCTAATTATCTGAATTTTCTGTGCTGCTCACTCTGATTATCTGAATTATCTGCGCTGCTCACTCTGATTATCTGAAATATCTGAACTGCTCACTCTGATTATCTGAATTATCTGCGCTGCTCACTCTGATTATCTGAAATATCTGAACTGCTCACTCTGATTATCTGAATTATCTGTGCTGCTCACTCTGATTATCTGAATTATCTGTGCTGCTCACTCTGATTATCTGAATTATCTGTGCTGCTCATTCTGATTATCTGAATTATCTGTGCTGCTCTCTCTGATTATCTGAATTATCTGTGCTGCACACTCTGATTATCTGAATTATCTGTAGCTCACTCTGATTATCTGAATTATATGTGCTGCTCACTCTGATTATCTGAATTATCTGTACTGCTCATTCTGATTATCTGAATTATCTGTGCGACTCATTCTGATTATGTGAATTATCTGTCCGACTCACTCTGATTATGTGAATTATCTGTATGAATCAATCTGATTATCTGAATTAGCTGTGCAGCTCTCTCTGATTATCTGAATTATCTGTGCTTCTTACTCTGATTATCTGAAATATCTGCGCTGCTCACTCGGTTTATCTGAATTATCTGAACTGCTCACTCTGATTATCTGAATTATCTGTGCTGCTCACTCTGATTATCTGAATTATGTGTGCTGCTCAATCTGATTACCTGAATTATCTATGCTGCTCACTCTGATTATCTGAATTATATGTGCTGCTCACTCTGATTATCTGAATTATCTGTGCTGCTCACTCTGATTATCTGAATTATGTGTGCTGCTCAATCTGATTACCTGAATTATCTATGCTGCTCACGCTGATTATCTGAATTATATGTGCTGCTCAATCTGATTATCTGAATTTTCTGTGCGACTCACTCTGATTATGTGAATTATCTGTTCGAATCAATCTGATTATCTGAATTATCTGTGCTGCACTCTCTGATTATCTGAATTATCTGTGCTTCTTACTCTGATTATCTGAATTATCGCTGCTTCTTACTCTGATTATCTGAATTATCTGTGCTGCTCAGTCTGATTATTTGAATTATCTGTGCTGCTCACTCTGATTATCTCAGTTGTCTGTGCTGCTCAGTCTGATTATCTGAATTATCTGAACTGCTGTCTCTGATTTTCTGAATTATCTGTGCTGCTCACTCTGATTATCTGAATTATCTGTGCGCCTCAATCTCATTATCTGAATTAACTGTGCTGCTCATGCTGATTATCTGAATTATCTGTGCTGCTGTCTCTGATTATCTGAATTATCTGTGCTACTCACTCTGATTATCTGAATAATCTGTGCTGCTCACTCTGATTATCTGAATTATCTGTGCTGCTCAGTCTGATTATCTGAATTATCTGTGCTGCTCAATATGATTATCTGAATTATCTGTGCTGCTCAATCTGATTATCTGAATTATCTGTGCTGCTCAGTCTGATTTTCTGAATTATCTGTGTGACTCACTCTGATTATCTGAATTATCTGTGCTGCTCTCTCTGATTATCTGAATTATATGTGCTTCTTACTCTGATTATCTGAATTATCTGTGCTGCTCACTCTGATTATCCGAATTATCTGTGCTTCTTACTCAGATTATCTGAATTATCTGTGCTGCTCACTCTGATTATCTGAAATATCTATAGCTCACTCTGATTATCTGAATTATCTATGCTGCTCACACTAATTATCTGAAATATCTGTAGCTCACTCTGATTTTCTGAATTATCTGTGTTGTTGTCTCTAATTATCTGAATTATCTGCGCTGATCACTCTGATTTTCTGAATTATCTGTGCTGCTCAGTCTGATTATCTGAATTATCTGTGCTGCTCACTCTGATTATCTGAAATATCTGTAGCTCACTCTGATTATCAGAATTATCTATGCTGCTCACTCTGATTATCTGAAATAACTGTAGCTCACTCTTATTTTCTGAATTATCTATGCTGCACACTCTGATTATCTGAATTATCTATGCTGCTCACTCTGATTATCTGAATTATCGATGCTGCTCACTCTGATTATCTGAAATATTAGTAGCTCAGTCTGATTTTCTGAATTATCTGTGCTGCTCACTCTGATTATCTGAATTATCTGAACTGCTCATTCTAATTATCTGAATTTTCTGTGCTGCTCATTCTGATTATCTGAATTATCTGTGCTGCTCACTCTGATTATCTGAAATATCTGAACTGCGCACTCTGATTATCTGAATTATCTGCGCTGCTCACTCTGATTATCTGAATTATCTGAACTGCTCATTCTGTTTATCTGAATTATCTGTGCTGCTCACTCTGATTATCTGAATTATCTGTGCTGCTCTCTCTGATTATCTGAATTATCTGTAGCTCACTCTGATTATCTGAATTATCTGTGCTGTTCACTCTGATTATCTGAATTATCTGTAGCTCACTCTGATTATCTGAATTATCTGTGCTGCTCACTCTGATTATCTGAATTATCTGTGCTGCTCATTCTGATTATCTGAATTATCTGTGTTCTACTCACTCTGATTATCTGAATTATCTGTAGCTCACTCTGATTATCTGAATTATCTGTGCTGTTCATTCTGATTATCTGAATTATCTGTGCTGCTCACTCTGATTTGCTGAATTATCTGTAGCTCACTCTGTGATGATCTGAATTATCTGAACTGCTCACTCTGATTATCTGAATTATCTGTACTGCTGTCTCTGATTATCTGAATTATCTGTGCTGCTCACTCTGATTATTTGAATAATCTGTGCTAATCACTGTGATTATCAAAATTATCTGTGCTGCTCACTCTGATTATCTGAATTATCTGTGCTGCTCACTCTGATGATCTGAATTATCTGTGCTGCTCACTCTGATTATCTGAATTATCTGTCCTGCTCACTCTGATTATCTGAAATATCTCTGCTGCTCACTCTGATTATCTGAATTATCTGTGCTGCACAATCTCATTATCTGAATTAACTGCGCTGCTCAGTCTGATTATCTGAATTATCTGTGCTGCTCACTCTGATTATCTGAATTATCTGTCCTGCTCACTCTGATTATCTGAAATATCTCTGCTGCTCACTCTGATTATCTGAATTATCTGTGCTGCACAATCTCATTATCTGAATTAACTGCGCTGCTCACTCTGATTATCTGAATTATCTGAACTGCTCATTCTAATTATCTGAATTTTCTGTGCTGCTCATTCTGATTATCTGAATTATCTGTGCTGCTCACTCTGATTATCTGAAATATCTGGACTGCGCACTCTGATTATCTGAATTATCTGCGCTGCTCAGTCTGATTATCTGAATTATCTGCGCTGCTCACTCTGATTATCTGAAATATCTGAACTGCGCACTCTGATTATCTGAATTATATGCGCTGCTCACTCTGATTATCTGAATTATCTGAACTGCTCATTCTGATTATCTGAATTATCTGTGATGCTCACTCTGATTATCTGAATTATCTGTGCTGCTCTCTCTGATTATCTGAATTATCTGTGCTGCTCACTCTGATTATCTGAATTATCTGTAGCTCACTCTGATTATCTGAATTATGTGTGCTGCTCAATCTGATTATCTGAAATATCTATGCTGCTCACTCTGATTATCTGAATTATATGTGCTGCTCACTCTGATTATCTGAATTATCTGTACTGCTCATTCTGATTATCTGAATTATCTGTGCGACTCACTCTGATTATGTGAATTATCTGTACGAATCAATCTGATTATCTGAATTAGCTGTGCAGCTCTCTCTGATTATCTGAATTATCTGTGCTTCTTACTCTGATTAACTGAATTATCGGTGCTATTTACTCTGATTATCTGAATAATCTGTGCTGCCCATTCTGATTATCTGAATTATCTGTGCTGCTCACTCTGATTATCTGAATTATCTGTAGCTCACTCTGATTATCTGAATTATGTGTGCTGCTCAATCTGATTATCTGAAATATCTATGCTGCTCACTCTGATTATCTGAATTATATGTGCTGCTCACTCTGATTATCTGAATTATCTGTGCTGCTCACTCTGATTATCTCAGTTGTCTGTGCTGCTCAGTCTGATTATCTGAATTATCTGTGCTGCTCACTCTGATTATCTGAACTATCTGTATCTCAATCTGATTATCTGAATTATCTATGCTGCTCACTCTGATTGTCTGAAATATCTGTAGCTCAATCTGAATTTATGAATTATCTGTGTTGTCTCTGATTATCTGAATTATCTATGCTGCTCACTCTGATTATCTGAAATATCTGTTGCTCAATCTGAATTTCAGAATTATCTATGCAGCACACTCTGATTATCTGAATTATCTGCGCTGCTCACTCTGATTATCTGAATTATCTGAACTGCTCACTCTGATTATCTGAATTATCTGTGCTGCTCATACTGATTATCTGAATTATCTGCACTGCTCACTCTGATCATCTGATTTATCTGTGCTGCTCACTCTGATTATCTGAATTATGTTTGCTGCTCAATCTGATTATCTGAATTATCTATGCTGCTCACTCTGATTATCTGAATTATATGTGCTGCTCACTCTGATTATCTGAATTATCTGTGCTGCTCAGTGTGATTATCTGAATTATATGTGCTGCTCAATCTGATTATCTGAATTTTCTGTGCGACTCACTCTGATTATGTGAATTATCTGTTCGAATCAATCTGATTATCTGAATTATCTGTGCTGCTCTCTCTGATTATCTGAATTATCTGTGCTTCTTACTCTGATTATCTGAATTATCGGTGCTTCTTACTCTGATTATCTGAATTATCTGTGCTGCTCACTCTGATTATCTCAGTTGTCTGTGCTGCTCAGTCTGATTATCTGAATTATCTGAACTGCTGTCTCTGATTATCTGAATTATCTGTGCTGCTCACTCTGATTATCTGAATTATCTGTGCGCCTCAATCTCATTATCTGAATTAATGGTGCTGCTCACTCTGATTATCTGAATTATCTGTGCTGCTCACTCTGATTATCTGAATTAGCTGTGCTGCTCAGTCTGATTATCTGAATTATCTGTGCTGCTCAATATGATTATCTGAATTATCTGTGCTGCTCAATCTGATTATCTGAATTATCTGTGCTGCTCAGTCTGATTTTCTGAATTATCTGTGTGACTCACTCTGATTATCTGAATTATCTGTGCTGCTCTCTCTGATTATCTGAATTATCTGTGCTTCTTACTCTGATTATCTGAATTATCTGTGCTGCTCACTCTGATTACCTGAAATATCTGTAGCTCACTCTGATTATCTGAATTATCTATGCTGCTCACACTAATTATCTGAAATATCTGTAGCTCACTCTGATTTTCTGAATTATCTGTGTTGTTGTCTCTAATTATCTGAATTATCTGCGCTGATCACTCTGATTTTCTGAATTATCTGTGCTGCTCAGTCTGATTATCTGAATTATCTGTGCTGCTCACTCTGATTATCTGAATTATCTGTAGCTCACTCTGATTATCTGAATTATCTGTGCTGCTCACTCTGATTTTCTGAATTATCTGTGCTGCTCACTCTGATTATCTGAATTATCTGTGCTGCTCAGTCTGATTATCTGAATTATCTGAACTGCTCATTCTAATTATCTGAATTATCTGTGCTGCTCATTCTGATTATTTGAATTATCTGTATCTCACTCTGATTATCTGAATTATCTGTGCTGTTCACTCTGATTATCTGAATTACCTGTGCTGCTCAGTCTGATTAGCTGAAATATCTGTACTGCTGTCTCTGATTATCTGAATTATCTGTGCTGCTCACTCTGATTATTTGAATAATCTGTTCTAATCACTGTGATTATCAAAATTATCTGTGCTGCTCACTCTGATTATCTGAATAATCTATGCTGCTCACTCTGATTATCTGAATTATCTCTGCTGCTCACTCTGATTATCTGAATTATCTGTGCTGCTCACTCTGATTAT